>CM052889.1:6520183-6580860 GCA_028534135.1 Potos flavus | reverse complement strand
AAGAGAAATGAAATCTTGCCATTTGCAATGACATGGATGGAACTGGAGGGTATTATGCTAAGCGAAGTAAGTCAATCAGAGAAAGACAATTATCATATGATCTCTCTGATATGAATAATTCGAGAGGCAGGGTGGGAGGTTGTGGGGGGTGGGAGAGGGAAATGAAACAAGAGGAGATCAGGAAGGAGACAAACCATAAGAGACTCCTAAACTCATGAAACAAACCGAGGGTGGCTGGGCGGTAGGGGTGGGTAGGGATAGGGTTGCTGGCTTATGGACATTGAGGAGGGTATGTGCTATGGTAAGTGCTGTGAAATGTGTAAGCCTGAGGATCCACAGACATGTACCCTAGGGCAAATAATACATTATTTGTTAATTAAAAAATAAAAAATAATAAATTAATAAAAAAAACATAAAAGAATTCCATGTGGAATCAGGGATTACTTTATTTGATAATAGAAAAGGAAGAGATTTCCCTGTCACATTTGTCTTCTTCTTGACCATTCATTTATTCTGCTGCCAACTACTCTTCTGGACTATGCTGATATAGCAGATTTTAAAGTGGGGAGAAAGAGCGCTAACCCAGATCCATCCACATATTCTTTTTAGTTGGTTAACAGGAGATGTTTTGGAATGGCATTGCAGTCCACGTTTGTTGGTCACCAGCCCAGCATCCAGGCCCCGTCTCCCTCCTCTAATGATACTCTGAATTTCCTGGTAATGTGCTTTGGCCTCAGTCCTTGTTCTAGAGGTGCACCCTTATTTGACTTAAGCCATTTCATCCTTTCCAGTCATGATGCCTGTTTAATGATGGACAAATAACCAAATTTGTTTACTTTGTCAGAGAAGTAAACTCTCTACCAGGCAGAAACAAGGATTATGAATTGCCAAGAGTTGTTGGAAACACAGGGGAAACACGTGAATAAGAGTTAGGCTAACACCAATAGAGTAGATCCAACACCACGAAAGGAGACCCAGAAACGGGTTTATGCCCATACTTAATTCTAGACATGACATTTAAACCTTGGTAAATAACTCTTGCCTGAAGCTAGATCTCCCCTGGATTCTTCCATTACATGACTCAGTAAGTTTCCCTTTACATATATGCTAATTAGAATCAGGTTTTCTGAAACATTTCTGTTAAGAATGTTCTCCAGGTTATAAAGTATTTTTCCTATCAAATTAAATAAATTTAACCAACTAGTATCCACGGTAGGTACTGAGTAATGGGAAAAAAATAATATAAAGATCCACATACATAACAGTCATCATAAATTTGCTCAGCTCTAGGACAAAGCTTAGATTCTGGTCTTTGGACTGTGAGAGAAGGCTGGATAGTTGACATAAATATCCTCTCTTGCACCATCTGATGATTGATTGGTAGAGTCAGGATTTCTGTAGTTGTTGGCTGCCTAGAAAGACAGACAGAATGTCAATGATTCACTGCATTTCAGCAGCCAATAAAGATACTCAAAACAAATCTCTCCTTAAATCAACCACAATGTAAGTCAAATTTCTGTTATAATTAATTTCATAAAACATTCTCTTCATTGTACTGAACTTCTACAAGAAATCACATTTTTGACTTGCAGGGCTCAGAGTAAGATGCAGCAGGAGACTACTCTAGATTACCACTTGCTATATTAGATTATGAAACACTTAGTCTTAGAACTCTCTCCTAATATCCCAGGCTGTTTTGATAACTATTAATCTCATTTTTATACGGAATATAAAATATAAGGAATTTATGGGATATAAAAAAGTATAGTATTTCCCATAGTGGGTACTCGATAATTTCTGTTGAATGAATGCTTTAATAAACAGTACTTTTAAAGTACACAGTGTCATGTCTTGACAATAAGCAACTAAACGCAATAAAAGAAATTAACAAAATATACTGGCATTACTTTCAAGATGATGTTATATGCTCATTAACATTCTCTACACTAATCAAGTCACTTTGACCACCGATACATGCATGTGGCAGAAAATATGTAGGCATGGGTGAGACAGAGAGAAATTGAGAGGAAAACAACAGGAAGAGAAAAAGGTCTTTTGGTGAGTAATTTGGAAGTTGAGAGTGGTTTCGGTGCTTGCAAGGAAAAAGCAAAAGGAAAGCTGCAGTTCCACTGGTAATTCCAGAGCCTGTTGAAAACCCCAAAACAATCAAGTAGGTCAGCTTCTTTCTCTTTCACAGTCCAACTTAACTATCTTTCTAATCATCATTGAAAATATCATTACTCTACAAAAGTCTGAACAAGTTGAATACTTAATGTATGCAGGAAGTTGCAAAGCTCCTTCCCTCCCCTGACATTCACAGCAATAAATATGGCTTTAGACTGGCTCAAGTGGACAATGGTTAAGGACAAAAAAGGGACCCCAAAATTGTGTATGACAGCACTGTTGCATCGCTTGCTGGAGCGGTAAATGAAACAAGGCAAAGACTTCTTTAGTCTTTCCAGTTACTGTCAAAAAGCCAGCCACGAATTATTCAGAAAAAAAATTTTGTTGTGTAAAGAGTAACTAATAGAAGAAAAATTTTAAACTGATAAATAAATAGGTAACAGAAATCTGAAGCACACACATTAGATTGTCAGAAAATTTTTATTACTTGATGTTTTGGTCATGTAGAATTCAATTGCAAATAATTAAATTGAAGAGAAACGAATGTAATTATAGATAACACTTGGGGAAATGTTTTGCTGTAAGATTGTGTAAATGGGGGTGCCTGTGTGGCTCCGTCGGTTGAGCATCTGAACCTTGGTTTCAGCTCAAGGTCATGATCTCGGGGTCATGAGATAAAGCCCTGCCTTGGGCTCCATGCTCAGTAGGGAGTCTACTTGAAGATTCTCTCCCTCTACCTACCTTTCCCCCCGCGCTCTAAAATAAAACAAATAAATCTTTTAAAAAATTTTTGTAAACAGCATCATACATGTTAAAGAGAAAATCTGACCAACAGTGGAGACAGTGAGCACGAAAGTAGGACAAACTGTTTCAAAGGGCGTCAGTAATAAGAGAGTAAGTTAGAGAACAGGTGTTTCCTCAAATAGCCCACCCACTACTCGGCCAGGGAATTGCAAGAGAACAATAAAGTTGTTGACTGTAAAATGGACTGACTTTACAGGATATTACAATGCACAAAAGGGGCAAAATGACAGCTCTGAGAAAACTTACCTTATTCTGTGCATCCCAGGACCCTTTAAGTAGTTTCTTCTGTCTCCTTCTCCTGAAAAGACATATTCAATAGAGGCATTAAGATCTTACACTCCAGCTCTAGTATCACTGCATATAGGATTACACCTTACTTGTACCCCAGCCCACATGCCCTCACTAAATTTGTTGAAGTTGCTTCATACATACCTACTCAAAATTCCCTTAACCTAATTCTTCATTTTCTGCAGATGGTGAAGGCATTTAAATGGATATCCAACCAGTGTGTATTAGTAATTAATCTCAGCAAGCTTACTAAAGAATGGTTCATAGTAGGTTATTGCATAAATGGCTTACTGCCTTCTCCAAATAATCTCGAGCTTAGAGATTTCCCACAATTAAAAACTTCCTTTTCAATGCCAACAGTGTAACTTCTCGAATGACAGTGATAATAGAGTTAAGCTTTAGAGAAACTTCCAGGTGTTTTACTAAACCTCCTCAATGGATTATTTTATTTAGCTTTCATCAAAAACTCTGTCTTTAACTCAGATTGGGAAACTGAAGCAAGAGCGGAAGAGTAACTTGCCCTAAATCATGTGGTTGGTTAGTGGTAGTATCAGGATTTGAATCCACAGTCTTCCCTCACGACTATCAGGCTCACTGCTTCTGGAGCCATTGGCCACAGTTCCTTGGGCCATCTGGAGCCATGCTAGTCACAAACTCTTCACCATTCCAATGAAAACTATAAAACCTAACATCAGGAGGAATCTTTGAAAATTCAAGAGAAGAAGAAAAGAGGCCACTATAACTGAATATGCACTGGATGAAAGGACTCTACCCAAGCACATGAAAATAGTTAATATGGGAGATGATGACTATCTTTTTTTCATCTCCCTAAAGAAAAGATTTTTATCAGACCACAGAGGAGATGGGTTAGATACAAAAACATAGGGTTTTTTCCCTTTATGCAAAAAGATGGAGTTGTAATTCCTTCACGGAAAGTTTAAAAACCAGCCAAGTTCGTCTCTCTCCAAGGAAAGGTTGTTCGGTTGATGGATGTTGTTCTCTCCTTGTCGCTAGGAAATCTTCCTACTGTGTCGACATAATCACAAATCGATCTTACTCTGTGTGTATTTGTTTACTTTCGAAGAATCTTTTATGCAATCAATTTATTTAATTTTTTGATGTGTAAGTTTGTTATGTGAAAGTGATATTTCCAGTTCTTCCATATAAATTATTTACTCCTCAAAAGAAATCTGTGATGTAGATGCTATTACTATCCTCTTTTTACAAACAAAGAAACAAATCTACAACCTTGGAATCTTTCATTAAGTCATTGTTCACAAGGCTTGCTGTATCATAAAATAGATTAACTTTCCCAAAGAGGTCCAAATATATATGTTGTTTACATAAGCCTAGAATAGTCACTATGATGAAGAAAAGAGAACAAGAAACTTAGAGTCAGATCATCTGTGTTTAACTTGTGCTTGGCAATTTACCAGTTATTTGCATCTATAAAGTTCAGTCCTCTCCTCTGTAAAATAAAGATAGTGAACACTGTGGTTTGTTCTAGGTTGACTGACCATTCTGGTTTGCTGGATTCTAAGGAGTTTCCCCGGAATGAGGGATTTTCAGTGCTGAAGCTGGGAGAGTCCCACGCAAAGCAAAAGAACATACTTGTTGTGAACATCAAAGTGGACAACAAAGGGAAAAATAAGTGTCTAACGTTTTGCACACTAAACATTGAATTTCTCCCTATAGACACACTTGTCAATGTGTAGACAGTCTTTTGGCTCCTGCCACGCCTAACCAGGGCTACGCACGTCCACCGATCACTTAACTACACTTAACAACGTGACCATTCTGATCTCTAACTGGAAGCAACCCAAACTGAGAGCAGAGAAAGTGTGGGAAATGCCCCGGATGCCCAGGCTCCGGGGTACTAGGTGTGAAGGAAGAATTCAGTCTCGTTTGGGCACGCCGTGGTCTCCTCTGGCTTCTCCCCAGGTCAGCACATCCGAAGCGGCAGGATTATTTTAAATGGTCACGAAGACAGAGTTCTGAAGACCACTGTTTAAGCCTTTGGGTTATTTTTCATAACATTTCCATTCCAAATAACAACCACAAACTGATGGGGGCAGCAAGGTAAGAAAGAACAAGCACTTCTTTGTGACGTTTGGCCATGATTACGCATTCAAGTCCACTAATCTTTTCATCAGATTTAACCAAGTGGGACAATATAGTCTACAGTTCAATTTAGCTATTCATGTAAAAGTGATGTATTTTCATGAAGCTAAATCCATCATGTCCAACATCTGTGACCCTCCGGAGATCCATGCTGTCACTCACTCTCTCCTACCATGTTGCCCATGTTCCCGGGTGCTCCTGCTGTCACAGCTGCCCTCGGTGCATTCATCAACCAGGGTGAAGCAGTAGAAAAATCCTTGTGTCACTAACATCCTGGGTTCCTCCCCTCAATTCGCTAATTTGCTCTATTTCCGACCAGGGAAAGACTTGAGGGCAGCCCATGATGTAAAGGGAAAATGGCAGTTCTCTGTTTCAATTTAATTAGACAAATGCTTATTGACCATCCATTATTTGGAAAGATTAGCACTAAATGCTATCAAACACTAAGAAATGAATCAAACGCAATCCCTGTCATTTTTCATAGAAGGGAGGACAGCCGAAAAATGATGCTGCTACAAAGCAGAGTGCGAGGAGCAAGAGAGAAGTAGTGTTCTTCCAGATGGTGACGTCATGTCTCTTTGCAGGGAGGGAGAACCCAGACAGACCTCTCAAAGGGGACATGGGTCCCACGCCTCGAATGAGCCACAGGAGTAAAGACAAACATGGGAGAAACAGCACTTTGTTAGCTATCCAAACGGGAAGAGATTCGGGTGTGTTCACAAAATAAGACTTGCAGTTTTAACAAAATTTGTCGACATCGGGGGCAGTAACGTAGCAAATATAAATGAACATTAGGTTGGGGTCCCATTAATTAGGTGGAAGTCAGAACAAGGGGAGCCTTTGATACAGGGTTCATGAGTTTTAACATTATTCTAGTGGCAGTAGGAAGACAAGAAAAGGTGTTAAACAGGAAGGACACGTTCATTCTAGCTTTTAGAAGAGCAACCAGGAAAAGTCAGATGTGTTCGAAAGAAACAGAAGAGACAGCTGGTGCCGGGAGCAGATTGGGAGCAGTAACTAACCTCCAGCGAGCTATAATACCAGCTCCAAAGAGGTGAGGCTGGGATATGGAGACGAGACAGAGAAACCTATCTGATACCCTATTAATATGCACGCACGTGCAAATGTGCGTGCGTGTGTGTTTGGTAATATTGCTGGGGTAGAAGAGGAGATGGATGTACTCCTTCCCTCTCTAACAAGAGAACACTTTAACTAGAACACAGGAACAAAGAGTAATTTCAATTCGATATGATTACAGTTAAGATTAAGACAAATACCTAGACAAGTGAGTTGGTGAACATGAAAGGGCAAGAAAGGGCAGAGTCAACCCAGAATATTCCAGCAAGTTCCCAAGTGTGCCACAGACAGTAAAAGGTAGGAAACTTTAGTAGAGGTCAATGGCCACCTACTGTCTCTAAGGTAGCCCCTTCCAACACACCTCTCTTCCTCAATAATTTTTTTTAGGAATAGCATCTATGTTGCTTGTCGCAGAGACTATACAACCATTTAAAAGTATGTTGTTTGTTTATTAGAATGTGCACTCCATCACGTCTTGTTCACTACTGTCGCAATAGACATTTGATGAATGACTACATGGAGGCATTATTACTGCTCAACGCTGTTCTTCCCCTTCTCAGTATCCCTCCCTCCCTCTCCCCTCTCACCACACACACACACACACACACACACACACACACACACACACCCCACCCCTCGCCCAGCACCCTCTTTTCCTTCCAGGAGGAGGAAGACAGAGGGCAGGGCAGACAGCAGAGGCACCAGGCAGCTGGCTGCCCAGAATATGAAAGCTTTGCTAACACGGGAGCAGCTCCTACTAATTCTTCATGTACTCTGGCTTTCTCCTCTGGTATTACCACAACTGCTTCCTCCGTTGTGTAAGAAAAACACTCAAAACTCTGTATGTGAGCGCTAAGGCAGCTTGGCCAAGTACTGGATTATCGACAGAGAACCCCTAAATCAGCATGACTCAGGGGAAACAAGAGCTGCAGTACTCACCTGTTATAAGAAATGGCGATGATGGTGGGAATTAGAATAACAAACAGCAACAATAAAACTGCCCCTCCAGCCACAAAGAGAATGTTTTGGTTATCAGTTTTACCTAGGAGGAAAAAAAATAGAGTAGGAATTAGGAATTCAGCTAAAGCCAGAAAAAATGGTGGGAAAATGAGGAAAAGGAACATTAATCAAAAAGAGTAACAATTCAAAACAATCCAATGAAAAAACGGGATGAGATTAAGGGGAAAAGACAATTTTTACTTTAGAGTCTTCCAAGTATTCGTGACCGCTCACAGATTTTTATTAGTTCCTTGATTCAGCTGAGTTTAACCCCTTAAGAAGAACAAGAGTAAACAGGTGAAGGGAGGGGCACCTGGGTGGCTCAGTCAGTTAAGCATCCAACTCTTGATTTTGGCTCAGGGTCGTGAGATGAGCCCCGGGTCACACTCCTCTCTGAGCGTGGACCCTGCTTAGGATTCTCTCTCTCCCTCTCCCCCACCCCCCACCTCTAAAAGAATAAATATATAGGTTAAAGGGATTAAGAGGTACAAACTTCCAGTTATAAAATAAATAAGTCACAAGGATGAAAAGTACAGCATATTTAATACAGTCAACAATATTGTAATAACTTTCTATGGTGACAGATGGTAACGAGACTTCCTGTGGTGACCTTTCATAATGTATATAATTGTTGAGTCACTATACTGTATACCCGAAACTCATTTAATATTGTGTATCAACTGTACTTCAGTTAAAAATTCAAAAAAGAACAAGAATAGAAGGAGTATATGTTTGAGACAGATATCCCTTCACTTTAAGGAGCTCCCAATCACATACATAAAATCTTTTGTAGAAAAAAAAATAACTATCAAGAGTATACAAAGATTACTTCTTAAGACTGATATACTTCTTAAGTATTCACACAACAGTATAATTTTAAAAGCAGAATTTAAGAAATATTTTCTACTCAATCCGAGTTAATGATAAAAAGTAATCAGAAAAAAATATGTTACTCCAACTCAGTGCTTGAGAAGAACAATGGTCCGGAAATCTGCAATTCTCTCCCTGACTCTGTCACTCCTTAGCTGTGTGACCTCCAGTCAATTCCTTCCCCGTCTCTGCATGCCTTTCTTCATCTGTCAAGTGATGACAATGACAACAGTTCTAATTACATCACAGAATTGTGATGAGACTCTAATGAGGTAATTTTCAAATAAGCAATAAAGTACATCCCCTCTGAAGCGAGAGCTCAATGAAGTCAGAGACCATTTTATCTTTAAAATGTCCTCCTGCCCATGAGACTCCTCACCCACCACCTCCCACAGAGCTTCTTCCCAGGAGAAGAAACCCCATCAACATATGCTGGTACCAGGCACACCTGGGTGGCTTAGTTGGTTAAGCGGTGGACTCTTGATTTTGGCTCAGGCCATGATCTCAAGGTCGTGAGATTGAGCCCCACGCTGGGCTCTGTGCTCAGTGGGGACTCCGCTGCAGGTTCTCTCTCTTCCTCTGTCTCTGCCCTTTTCCCTATCTCCACCTGCTCTCTCTTTCTTTCTCTCCAAAGTAAATAAATACATCTTTAAATATATGTATAAAACATATATATATATTTGTCAGGACTAGGAGTGAATTGGAACCTGGGAGCTGTCCCCATTGCTCCCCTCTTTGGGGCAGTGAACTTGCCAGTCTCCCCTCCTGCACGGAGAGGCCAGGTTATGGCATATGAACAACATGACTTCCCTCTAACCTTGAAAGTAAAGCCCAGTGCTTGCTTCTGTAATTCCCATGTGGCCTGAAATCCTATGGCAGCCCAAAAATCATGCTTTTCATTGGATTCTCCCTGATGTTTCCCTCAGATTATTTCTTCCTTCCTGACCTACTATTTAGCTGCAATTTTTTTTTCATGATAGGAGCTCAAAGTCTACATCCACTCATTCTTTTGTACAAAGTGAAACTAAGTCAAGTAATAAACATTATTTTCATTTTTCAAACTTGTTGAACCTATAAGGTGAATAAAAGTAGAAAAATGTGTGAACTTTAGAGACTTTGTACATACAGTCTAAGAATGGCTTTTGTCCAAATATGATGGAGAAAGGGAAAGCTAAATTTATTCAGAACAAAAATACATTGAACCACTCCTACAAAAGAAACAATGAAATTTTCTCCCCGTCAAATAAGAAATTAAGCTTTTAAAGTTCTTAGAACATTATAAAAAAGAAATGAACAAAATACCTGAAATTATTTTGCATTGTAACACAGGACTATAAAAGGACCGCACTTGCTGTACTGAAATAATTTGAATATCACAGATGCTAAGGTTAAATCAAACAGGCAATCATGGTGAGAAAATGAAAGTTATGATTAAAATATTCATTGACAGTATTCTGGGAAATTTGTTTAACCACTTTTAAAAATGCTATTTAGACATTTGCTACAGTAAAAAAAAAAATCTGGGTAGACTAGAGTTCTAAATTCATGTAGACATTAGAAGAAAATATAAGTATTATTTAATCTCTGGAATGAGAAATGGCATAAAAATAAATAAATCTATAGGACTGACCAGGTCAACTGAAAAATATCTATAGTTAAAATGATCACAAGCAACATGTCAAGACAAAAAAACAAAAACAAAAACAGTATCTTTAGCACATCCTTGCTATTAAGAAAAAGCTATAGGTGTGTCTGGGTGGCGCCTGACTCTGGATTTCAACTCAGGCCATGATCTCAGGGTCCTGAGATCCAACCTCTCTCCCCGGCCCCCAGCGTGGAGCCTACTTGGGATTCCCTTTCTCCCTCTCCCTCTGCCCCCTGCAACTCACACACATAGTCTCTCTCTCTAAAAAAGAAAAGAAGAAGCTATAGAAGACAATATAAAAGATACGAATAACTTACTATGGACAAACACATACAGAACAAGCTTGTGTAAGAGGAAGACTGTGGTCAGATAGAGCATCTCGAGCTCTCTCTGGAGGAGCAGAAACTACCGCAGCTGCATCCAGAAAGAATTCAGTCTCTGTGAGTTACATCCCTTCACTAGGTGCTTACACATTCGATTAACTACTTTATTCTGAAAAATACTCATAAATGTGAACAGAGGGTTCTGTAAAACACTTAGAACAGCAAAAAGAAAATCCTCATTTCCCTCCAGTAGACTAGGAGCAAGACGGCACGGCTGTGGTTCTCAAACTCACTTTGCATCGGCATCACCTGTGGGCTTGTGAAGCCACAGATTTTGGGGCACCCCCCACCGAACCTCTGATCCAGAAGGTCCCGGTGGGTCTGCATTTGCAGCTCCCATGCAACATCTATGTTGCTGATCTCAGGCCCATTCCTTGAAAACCGTGGCTATAGACACTTGGCTGATGTGCGTAAGGAATTCCAATGACATGGAAGATTCCCGACTATAGACTATAAAGTTAAGTAAAACTTCAGAACCACCATTGACAATTGCACGTGAATATCTCCACCAAGCATAGGACTTATGGGAAAAAAGTCTGCAAGGAGATGAATGCCAAAATTTTTAAAGTGATGGGCTCCGGAGAGTGGCATTAAAAGCAATTATTTCTTTCAGTTTTTTGGTATTTTCCAAACTTTCTAAAGGATGTATTGTTCTTTTATTAATCAGAAAAAAAAAAACAACAGCATAAAAGTGTAAAGATCTGCATGCTTAAAACAGAATAATCGGACAAATTTTAGTGGTGATATTTAAAGTACAAGATGTAGATAACTTTTTTTGCAGAAGTATATTCAGAATCCTTAAGAATTAAGAAAGCATTCCTCTCAATTAAGTAGAATTAAGTAGAAACCACTGAAATGTACTGATTATCTGTTTCATACTGTTCAATTATAAATCCAAATTTTAAATGTATCCTTCAATGTCAAATATGTTACCTCCTTTTAACCTCTTCTAGTAATGTTTGACCTGTTGGAGTCAGATCTCTTTATTCATTTGTCTTTTAACACACAGTATCTCAAGCCATACTATGGCATTACAGATGAAATGGCGTGTAAAAAGGAATTCGGTTCCTAAAGAAAAACCCCGACTAGAGCAAAACTGCTTCTCTACTCACAATACTGCGGACACTAACTTCCCCCAAGCTGGCACAGACCCCACAGGGAAGGACTCAGTCCCACAACATCGGCCCCCTCCTCCCACTTCAGACCCAATCACAAATCCAGGCCTCCCTGCTCCTGACGGACCAACCAGCTATAAATCCAAGGTTCCCATGATCTCCTCCTCAAGTTCACTAATTCGCTACAACAGCTCACAGGACTCAGACAAGCCCTTTACTTCCTGTGACTGGCTTACTAGAAAACATGCAACTCTGGAACAGGCAATGAGGCAAGTTCCTGAGGGCAGGGAGTAGAGATGGGGCTTCCATGCTCTCTAGGGACGGGCCACGCTCCCAACACCACCAGAAGCTCCCTGACCCTGTCATGTGGGGGGTTTCTGGAGGTCCCGTTACATAGGCACAACTAGTTAAATCATTGACCACTGGTGATTAATTCAACCCCAGCCTCTCTTCCCTTTTTCGGGGGCACGGGGCTTAAAGATCCAACCGGCCCATCATGTGGCTGATTCCTCTGGCGTCCAGCCCCCATCCCGAAGCTCTCGAGCCGCTTCCAGCCACCAGCGGCCTCATGAGCTCGCAAAAAGACCCTCATCGCTCCGGAGATTCCAAGGGTTCTAAAAGCTCTTCTGGCAGGAACTGGACACTAAGACCAAATATTATAGCGAAAGATGCCCTAGCACCCCTATCACTTCAGAAATGACGACGGTTCAGGAGTTCTGTGAAAGGAACCAGGGGCGGAGATGATATTTTTTAGTATATCCCAGTGCCTGATGGACGGAGCTTACATTGTTTTGGAAGGCCCCGGACAATTTAAACACACACACAGAATGAGCATTTTCCCATAGGAAGTGGGGGTAAAAGCATGGGTGTCAGGTAGAGAGTCACTCCCACTCCAGAGACGTTGCAATCTAGAACCTCCCGTTGCAATCTAGAACCTATCCTGCTTTGTACTCCCTTCCCTGCCCCCACCGCTGCCTTCACATGAACCATCAGTCCCTGGAACCAGGCCTGTGTAGCCACACAACTCGCCGGGCCCCGTGGGGTTAAAAAGAAAAAGCAAAGGGTGTGCATGCCTCAGGGAGTCAATCAATAGTTCTTAACACTCACTTTTGCCTAAATTCTGCTAATAGATCTTAGGTTGAGTAATGTCAGCCCTCAAGCCCCTCTCTTAAAGAAAGAATTATTGTGTATTCTCAGCAGCCACTTTTTTGATGATTTTTTTTTTATTTTCATCCCAATGTTGTCTTGATTCATAGGAGGACAAAAGTGTCGTGAACCATAAAGCCATTATTTTCCCTCCCATCAAAAAAGATAAATACAGTTAAAACAATTTAAAGCATGTCAGTGAGATATATAAATGAATAATTTACTCCAGGACCGCCACCCTCCAGGCTACGCTTCTGCCAATGACAAGTATTTATGGCTGAGTTATAAACCTTTAGAAAGGCTCGTGATAGAAATGATGCCAGGTCCTTCCCCGGGAACCAGGCGGGCAAGAGCAGGCACTAACATCTCTTGTTTATCCTTTATTACAGCATGAGGTGGGGTAGGGAGTGAGGAAGCTAAGTGACTCAGACCTACATATGTGGACCAAACGACATGCAGGAAAACCTCACAGGTCCTGAGCCTCTTGCCAGCCCCGTATGGTGGATACCCGTTACAATCATTCTTGCTTTCTTACCTCCTTAAAAAGAGAAGCAGGAACGTTGGATTTCATTCTATGTAGACGGAATATACACAGCATGTGGGTTCCCACGGGGTAGATAGAGGTGAGCTGACACACTATCACCAGGTCGATCCTAATTTGTGATCACTACATAACGTAAATATCCAACCTTTGTCCCACATTAGACACGAAGTTGCTGACAAAACGGAGATTGAGGAGGGAAACCTTGGGGCCTAGTCCTACCTTCTAATTCTTTTTCCTGGAAGACCTCATATGAGACACTTGATCTCGCAGACACTTTTTTGGCAACAGCAAAGCAATGATAAAATCGGCCCCAAGCGTGGCTATGGGGCTTAGATGAAACATACAGAGCTGCCTTACATTTTAAGCACCATGTAATCTGTACATTATTAATAGTATACTTATACTTTGTATGCATGCATTCAAATTAGGGTTAAAAAAATAGCTCATTTGTATTCTCTTCATTTGGAACTAGTCACGTGTAGCAGGAGGCTTGCTCCTGCAGCTAGACATAGCCTCCTGGAAAAAGGCAGAGGGAGCTTTGATGAACACATATAAGATCTCTGTAGCTTTGTAGGACTGCTGGATATAATGGTAGCCCAAAGTCTGTTGAACTTTCTTGTATGCCTGAAATATACAAGTGGCTACTGATACGGTAATATTATTCCAAGTTTTCAAAGGTCAGCTTGCTTCGTGCAAATCAATTTTATACTCTTTGTATTTCAGAAACCTTCCCCTATTTTATAGCAAGAAGATCCTAGCTAATAAATTCTTTTCAGAGAATTAAGGAATTGTGACATTAGCCTCTAATCTTTCTTCTGAGTGAGAAATAACTCCTCTCCCTCAAAATAAAAGTATTATCGGATTTTAACTGAGAAACCTATGGCACATAAGAAGATCTAAACAATTAACATGAGAAACAGAAGCATAAGGGGACATAAACAGAAATGCAAGAGAATCTAAACCATTGTCCTGGAACGAACCAATTGAGAGAAGCAAGTTTCCAACCCAGTGTATGATTTTTGCTATACTGATATTGCCTCTATTGATGGAAAATATTTCCCAAATGACTTAAACACTTAAAAATGTTATATGAGTTGAGATACACATAGTCTAAGGTAGACCATAGAGCTTACCTACTCGGTATAGGATGGCTGCATTGGCTCCATTTTCGGGTGTCTTTATGGACCGTGATTGGCATATGGTCAGAGGATCTAAGTGAGCACAGGGGCCAGAGGGATGGCGAACACCTTTGGTTTGGTCCACTTGTTAAGAAAACTTCCATGGCGGACTCCATCATATTAGATATCTCATCTTTTCACCCAAGTATTTCTTGGTCTTATGTTACATTTCTTGTATTTTCATGAACCTCAACTTTCACAAACACATATTATTTAAAGGAGACTGTGTTTTATGCATCGTAAGTCAGAATGTCAAGAACTGCACAAATCTTGCTCACTTTCTTAGTGAATTAAGTGTGCAGAAAAGAGTTAACAGGGTGGGCCAGAGACTGCTATCCTTCGATAGGCCTGCATGCAAGGCTGGCCGTTGGCTAGTGTGCAGGGACCTGGATTTTTGGAGCGTTTCCACCACTCCCTAACTGTTAGGATGGTTTACTGTATCTAAATTGTTTATACAAACTGTGTGGCTTATGCTGAACACCTGCTTTCTTTCTGGGAAATCTGTCAGTCCTTCTGACTCTGCCCCATGTGCCTTTTACCTTTGCTGATCTTGCTTTGTGTTCTTTTGCTGCAGTAAATCAAAGCCATCCCTTGGGAATGCAATCATCAGGAAAGAGACCTCCTAATTCTGCGAGAGGATAGGATCCTAAGCTCCAAGGTGGGAAAGTACCTCCTGGCATAACGGTGTAAAAAGCTCATTTTTCTTTAGATAAAGCCAACTAGCTAACACAGATGGTCATCCCAATTACCAGGTGAATTTAGGTTCAATTCTGTGTGACAAATGGTGCTGTCAAGTCCTCTTATTTGGGGACTAGTTATTGTTTACCTTGAGGACACGTTTGCAATGGGCCCTCTCTGCTGGGCCCCATAAAAGGTGAGATTCCTATCTGTGCACTCTCTTGGCAGATTGCCTGTGATACATATCACAATTATGATTTAACGCTTATTTAATAATAAAATTGTTTTCTTTCTCTTTTGTAGAGCAGTTTTCTGGGGAAGAAGGAGATTTTCCTTCTAATTATAATTCCCCAACACAATGTTGTTATTACTGTTGTTTAACCAAGTGTAACTCTACACTACAGTGTCACTATTATGTGTATCCACGAGGATAGAATGGGAAATTTTTCAAACGCTCTACTGAAATCAAGATAAAAACATTTCTGCCATGCAACAAAGCATAGGAGGCATACCACACCACTTAAATAGTTTATGTATTCAGCTGTTTGATATCAAGGTCCATAAACATGAAAGAATATAACTATTCAGGATATCTTAATATCAAAAATAAACCTTCCTTTTTCTTAGGAGGTTTTGGAGGTTAAGCCTTCTCTGTCCTTGAGGGTAAGGAACTAGAATTCTGCTGGCTTGTAACTCCGGTTCTGGGTTCACTGGTCTTCACAAGAACAAGAGCAAGGGCAGTTATATCTATAAGAACTAGAGTGAGAGCAGGATTCCAGAGGAAGGAGAAGGAAGGAGGAACGTAAGATGGAGGAAGGTTGGGCTTGAAAACTTAGAGCAGATTCCCAGTTAGTTGCTTAAGGGAGTGGGCTTCCCCACAAGGGGAGAGTCTAGCGGGCAGATCTGGCACAGACCTGGGGGGTGGGGGGCAAGTGCTTTGCAAAGCCAAGAAGCCATGGGAGAGCTGAGCAACCACCAGTTCTCCCAGCAAGACCCTGGACTCTCCTTTGTCCAGAGGTTACTCCTGACATTCTCCTCATCTGTTCCTGGTGTGGACTTGACTCCATCAGCCACCAGCACTTCCCTCCAGACCCAAACACCTGCTACCTGACTTCGCTTTTCCCTCATATGGCTGTATAGAAACCCTCCCTGACACAATTCCATAATACCCATAGGCCCCAGAAAAGGGAACAAGTCAGGGGAGAACCCCCACCACACCTGCGATGACCGAGCAAGCCTCACCAAGCACGCAAAGCTGGAAGAAAATTGTGGGAGATCAAACCCCCATTCCTTTGCCTACACTCGCTCTATATGTTGGGTCAGTTTGAAGTCTATGGGGGGTGGAGGCGGGGACAAGGTTATGGAACTCTCCAGAGCCAGTTTCTCCTGCGATGCATCTTTTGACAACAGCACTGACTTTTGTCTTTCACTTGGAGCGGCGATAGCCTGCCACAGTTAAGAATAGGAACTTCGAAGCCTTCCTGCCCTGCTGTGTATCCCAGCCCCTCTCCTTCCTAGCCATGAAGCCTTGAAAAAGTTACTCAACCTCATCATGCCCCACTTTGCCCATTCATAAAGTGTAGATAACAATAGAGTTACGACAACTAAATGAATAACTATCAGTAAATTCTTAGAGCGACAGGTGCACATATAAGCACCGTAAGGAGTTTGTCATATAGTGGCCAAGACAAAGGCCTGTGACACTTAATTCTTACAACTGCTACTTATCACTTTCCCTTGGGTTCTCAGAAATCTTCAAAATTCAAACTCTACGGCATTTATAAAGGCCTATATATAAATGCGTTACAAAGTCATATAGATCTTTTCAGAATATCAAATAGACAACAAGTTTTGGGCTAAATATTTAACTCCAAATAGTCTATTCAATTTTAATTCATTTTACTTAAAAAAATGTTTACTAAGTGCTCCACAAACAAATGAAAGCCCATGCCTGGCTGTCAGAAACAAAAGCCGGAGCATTATGCTCTAGTTTAATTACCCATCTCATCTCTCCTTTTTCAGAAAAATAGCCAGTGTTTGGGGCGCCTGCGTGGCTCAGTTGGTTGGGCAACTGCCTTCGGCCCAGGTCAGGATCCTGGAGTCCCAGGATCAAGTCCCGCATTGGGCTCCCTGCTCAGCGGGGAGTCTGCTTCTCCCTCTGGCCTTCCCCCCCTCATGCTTTCTCTCTCTCTGTCTCATTCTCTCTCTATCAACTAAATAAATAAAATCTTAAAAAAAAAAACAAAAACAGCCAGTGATTAAAGTAGGAATGGAAGGACTGGTCTTCACAACTGAGGACTGGCCTTCACCTTTACAGAATCAGAAAGAAAAGACAGTAGTCAACATAAATGCAAAGCAATTTGTGTTGATTAAAGTATCTGGGACAAAAGTACCCACACACCCCAGTTCACTCACTGAATGTTGACTTATGGCAGATGGCTCATTGCTCCTCCTACCAAATGTTCACAGCTACCTTCATTTACAAATGCACACACACACACACACATACACACACACACACACACACGCACACAAATTAGAAAGTGCAGAATTTATCCAGTGCTCCGTATAAGGCATGAAAAACTGAAGGCACATTCATATCATCATTATTACTGATAATAATAATTCTACTTTGCAAACCTATATTTTTCTGTATTTGTGAACTTGTCTCCTATGTGGTCCCCATTTGGGGTCATCTGCACACATACTGTGTCCTTGAGCTTCTTTGGGGGAAGCCACAGAAAATATTCCACCTTTTGTTAATATGGTCTCCTCATCTCAGTATCTACTCAGTATTTGCCATGTCCATCACAGTGATAATAAGGATTTTTCAGTTCACTCACTATTCACCTCAGCTAAAACCATTTCTCGGTCCCCATCAATCTAATAGAGATCATTAGCATTTCCACCTTGTATTTGTGGAAGAAAGAATCTCTACTTGTGGGTTAATCAAATAAAATGCTACTCGTACATTTAAAAAATTATGGAATATCACAGTTACTTGTGAGTTCTACCCAAAGTGAATTAATTCAAGAAATAAATTTTAGAGTGGTCAGCAAGTACTGCAGTATATTTATTTTTAGAAAGCTATACAAAAATATCTTTGTTGAATACACATGCCTTTTGAAAATCCCTGAATCGGAAAAAGAGAAATACCATATGATTTCATTTATATGTGGAATCTAAAAAACACCACAAACAAACAACCAACAGAAACAGACTCCTAAATAGAAAGAAAAAACTGGTGGTTGCCAGAGGGGAAGGTTAGGGGGTTGGGGAGTGAGTGAAATAGGTGAAGGGAATTAAGAGGTACAGACTTCTCATTATAAAAGCAATAAGTCATGCAATAAAAATACAGCATAGGGATGATAGTCAATAATATTATAATAACTTTGTGTAGTGACCGAGGATACCTACATTTACTGTGGTAAGGATTTCATAATGTCTATAGCTGTTGGATCTCTACATTGTACACCTGAACTAATACAATATTGTACGTCGACCATACTTCAATTAAAAAAAAAATCTCTGAGTCATTTCAGCATATAGAACTTAAAGTTTCTTTGAGGTTCAAAGATGTGTCTCTACAAATGACAGATCTATGGTTATTCTTCATTCACTGTCCTTTTAAATAACATAGTCCTCCACAAACCCACTTGGTCACCTAATATTTGTCAATATTTGTCAAAGAGTTAGGTCAGTGCATGTTTGAAATATTTCAGTTGAAGTCAGTAGTAGCTGTCTGGCTAATTCAACACTTAAAACTAGAATCGCTATTAAGATTGAAAGGCCATTAATCTTAGATGAAGAACTATTTTTTTTTTTCATTTTAAGTAATTTTCTACTCGCCTTAGGGGAAAACTTCACACACTCATCTATGTTCAGTCCCTAATAAGGCTCTCCGAGACCACCACAAGCTGTTCACGATTCCCAGATGCTTTAAATTTTAAAAATCCCACGCATGACAAAGAGTATAAAAGGCTGTTTTGCAGTTGGAGTCATTAGGCAGGTCTCTCGACATGGATTTTAAGTGGGCAGAAAATCAGTACATTTACCTGAACTTGAATTCCTAGCTGTACTCTTAAGTTCCTAGGGTGAGGGAAATTTCATGAAAATTGTTGGAAATTCAGGTGAGGATAAAGACTCGCTTAAAGAAAAGCAGTCCCTAGGATTCGGTGCTTTCTAATTTACATTGTTTATAGTGGTGTAAAGCAAGTAACTGTGCTCCCTTCACATGCATGAGCTAGAAAATACGCGCCAACAACGCTCCTGGGTAACAGTGTCGGCAAAGGCCTTGCAGTAATTCCTTCTCTCTGGTGTTAACTTGTCATTATTACTATTCCGTTCACTACCTTGTTTATCTACACAAATATGGTACGTATACAAAAATGACTGCAGGCAAACATCCCAGGATTCTGTGCATTAGGAAAGATGAATAAATCAATACGTGGGGCTTACAAAACAAACTAACTAGTTAGCTGCCTTTTTTTTTTTTTTTTTTTTTTTTTAATGCAATGTCGCCTGAAAGAACTGATTTGGTCAGAGGCAACTGCAAAGACACAGAGACACAATAGGCCATGATTGAGTAATCAGCTCACTTGTGATTTTGGAAACAGTATGTTTCATTTGGATATCCAGTTATCACCCAGAATTTTAAAAACTTAACTAAACTGAGCTGAAAATTACAGTTGATCCATTTCAGTAGAGGCTATTTTATCTTGTGAGCAGTGACACTAGTGCTTTTGGATTCCAATGCTGTGGTTCTCATTATATAAAGAACTGTCAGGAACATTATTTTCTATGTAGGTGAAGATATTAAAAAGCTGAAGTTCATCACACTATGTCATGGAAATAAATGTATCTGACATTCCAGTGCATACCAGCTTGGACAACCCCCAAGCCCATAATATTCAGACCTATCATAAATTAATAAAGGATGAGACAGAAGGTTCTGGATAAGTGGATCCTTAAAAAAAAAATCTCTTGTCTACATCTGACACTGGTCAGGAATCCAAATCATCTGGGAGCAAACTGGTTGCATTTTAGTGGAAACTAAAGGCCAAAGAAACAAATGAAGCTCATTTCTCTTCCTCCATGTTCTTCGAGTCCAACTCAGGACCACAGAGTCCCAAAGTCAATCTCTATCAAGCCATGTAAGCAAGCACCCTATTCCTCTATGCTCTTACCTGCTTGCCAATCCTATACCTCCCAGAAGAAACATATGGGAAGAGTCCCTTGGCTGTGGCCCCATGACTTCCTAGTGAATACTTCTGTAATTTTCATTTATAAACCTCATCCACCAGACCCAGTGACTTGCAATTATGCACCATTTATATAAAACAGGCAAAGCAAGAAAGATAAAGTTAAGAAAGGAAACAGGCTTTTTTGAAAGATATTAATGTAAACAAAATACATGAAAGTTTTCTCCCCAAACATTGAGACTTGATCTCAGAGTTTAGGTTTCTTTTATCAGCGATCACTAAACCTCAAATGTTAAATGTTGATGAAGAAAGCCTAGAAATAATCTAGCTAAAAAACTTGAAAATAAAATGGACGCAGTTTAGAATAAAAGTAAAATATGTATAAATACACTAAAAGAGACAAAAATATTAACATACAAAGACTCAGTTGAGAACACTTATTGAGAATATTTTAGAAAGATATTTTGACCCCTCTAGGCAAACGTGCCATAATCCCTAATCTCAAGTAATTTCTGACATAAATCTCTGGACCACTCTAAACAAATGCAATTATTAAGTGATTCAAGGGTATACATTTCCAAGTTACAAAAGTTTGAGAAACTCAAATGTTTAATAGTTCGATGGCAGGGAAGCAGTTTGGGCTAATGTAGAAAAATCGATGGAGGAGATCTGACTGAAACTCTAAAGGAAAGGATGTAACTATGATGAAAACTCGTAGGTTGGTTGGGAAGGGGAGTAAGTAGGAAAGTGTGTGACTGGCAAGGCCCTGGCAAGTGCAAGCTGACATTCCAATCAGACTAACCTCTCTGCCCTTGTCCAGGCCAGCTTCGTGCCAGCCCAGGTGGGTAAAGAGCCTGTGGCCCCCCCACCAAGCCTGCACACCAGCTTTGGGGGCCGCAGCAACCCAGAGGATGGGGCACCTTTTTCTAATTTGCCGGCCCGGAGGAGATACCATCCGAAATTTGTCTGTCTGGAATGGGCTCTGTTTTGTGCCCAAGTCTAGTATGTGATAGAGGCAGCTGACAGCTGGAGCATCCTGGGGCTGGCTCTTACCACTGACTCGCAGCTAGTTTCCTCTGCCTCAACTTTCTCTTTTTGATTCTGCAGTCAACGTTTTTACTTCTTTGAATACCATTTTGCCATTTTGGTCAAGAATCAACAGTGGCTTTCGTTGCTCTTCTACGAGACCCAGAACTGCACCAAGTCATCACCTAACGGAACCTCCCTCCTTTTATATTAACCCGGAACTCAAAAGCTCTGTACCAACCTAGTCGTTTGATTGTAGTCATCTGCACACAAATTCCTCATCCCTCCTCCCCCTCCGTGTGCATATTTTGTGCTACTTCTCGTACTATTTTTTTCTCCACTTTGATCATCAGTCAGAACGTGGTGGTTCGGCTGAGTGGCCTCATCGGTGGCAGAAGATCAGACAAGGACATGAGTAACAATACTGCTCGGCAGTGACAAACAGAAGTTTGCTCAAAACTAGTCTCCTCCGGAAACTTTCTGAGAGAGCTGATTTCATTTCTTTTTATAATCAGTACACTCAGTTGAAACAATAGTAGTCTCAACATCATTTAGTTCCTATCAAAAGGCTTTCCAAATTCTTTTGGTGGAAACTAAGATGCTTTTCTTGTGACTAATGACAATCTAGAGGACATGAAGGGCCCCAAATAATCTTGGTCACTGTCAGTATATTCACATTTCCCCCTGTTCCATACCCCCGTGGTCTAAACAAGTTTCGAATTCAGAATAGTCAGTCTGGAGATATTTCAAACTACTTCCCAGGTGCTGAGTGCAAAGGACATGAGACAAATGTTTTTCACCCAGCAAAGGTAGTCAATAGGAAATTTGGGTTCAACCCACACTTCTGCCACTCTCTCCCCCTGTTCAAAATATGTCAAGAACTGGATATAGGGGACACTGGTTGGCATTGTGTCATCTTTTGGGTGACCTCTAAGTACCTGGTACTTGTCTGAGGATGAACGCAAGCACGGGGAAGAGCCCTGTGTGCGTGTAGAATACGACAGTCACGAAAATCTCTCCTTTGGGTCCTATAAAAGAAGTTGATGGGAGGCAACAAAAGGACGCATGGCAGTTTATGAAATTTGTGTCACAATCACCTCTCCCTTGACAGTTGAAATAAATTAAATCTGCTCCACATCTTATACCTGTCTCTCTGCTTTAATTTCTACATTGATTTTTGACCGAACAGCCTCAAGACTTGAAATAATCAAATCATATCAGAGCAAATGCAAGTGATCTATTTCTGCTTTCCATCTGATTTTTTTAATTTTCAATCTTTACTTACATTTATTTTAAAAAGGAATTAAACCAATTAAAACATTAAGTCAACGGCTGGGCATTTTCCATCCATTATAACTTTATACTGATAAGCCCTGTTGATATTCTTTTAACCTGCCAAATTTGAATATCTAAAAGCCATTTTGCAAGTGTTTAAAATACATAGACACTAACAATACTGACCATTACATTCAGTCACTTCATATCATTTACAGCTTATGTTATAGTTTTGTGCAAGAAATTTAGTCACGTCTGGACAAGTGAAAGACATTTTCATTAATTAGTAAGAGTTAAATAACTATACCTCCTAAAAATTTGTTACCTCTATTTTTTTCTATAATTTAAGATGTTTATAATTATTTTTTCAACATATAATATAGAAGAGCTTATTTTCTATTTGAAAAAGTTTCTTTATAATATTTTTCTGAATAGAAATTTTCCTTGCCTTGGTCTCTGAGAGAAAATTAATGACTTTTTTTTTCCTGGCCAGGTTTAAAAAACATTTCTGTAATGTGAGGTTTTTGTTTTTGTTTTTAAGGTACAAAATATTTTGTATATATGTCTAAAGGAATGGAGTCAGCACTTAAAATGAAGAAACTCTGTTAATTTTTCTCCCCCACATATTCCATTACCCTTCTCTTTTATGTCAAGTTCTTAGAACAATTTAGGTCTCACCCACAACCCACACTGCCATAAGAGAAGCAAAGAAGGCTCGATGGGGTCCAAGGTGATTATGTATGAGAAAGTGCTGTCCTTTGCCAGTCTCCTCCTTAGCACACTCAGCTGCTGCAGGTACGAACCCTGTACCTTTCCAACGCAGGAATAAACACCGGTCTGCGGTCTAAGCAGAGTCTATAAAGGCACAGCCAAATCCCAAGAAACCTGGGCTCTAGAAGTCTACACACTGGCCATACCCACTGCTGGCTGGAAGCACATGAAAGAACGGAAAGAGAGAGAGAGAGAATGGTGGATGGATGGAAGGGAGGAAGGAAAAAGCTAATACAATTTCTGTCAACAGCAAAAATGATTTCTTCTGACATGTTCCTCTGCTGTGAGAAAACATGCCCAGATGCAGAACCTGGAAAGCCTGAGACTGTCTTCCCTCACTCGGACCTAATGCAGACCCCGCCACACACTTCTATCTAGGCCTCTCTGGACTTGCACTTCAGGGAGTGGGAAGTTACGCTTTCTTACTCTCACGCAGGTTCTGTGGGGCCCGCAGCTTATACGATTAGGGCTTCGTTATGACACAGGAAACAAATTACTAATACAAAATTAGTGCTGGGCCTTGGGGCCGAGAGTCTCGTCTGCTTCTGCTCTGAGAGCCGAAAACAATAGGAGGAATCAAAGCCCTGAGCTGGCAAAGGAGGAACATTATCAGATATTTATTAAATTCTCCTCAACTCAACACTGACTCAGCAAATACCAGCCCAGCACCATTTTGTTATTGCCGAGGATTCACAAGGATTATAAAACTTAGTCACCACCATCAAGAAGCTGTAACGTAGTTGCAAACAAATACAAGTTACACAGCTGAAACCCGCAGGCTGTTGATACCATGTATTTTTCAGACTTACCAATTCTTTTTTTTTAATTTCAGGAATGCGGCAGATCCAGAAACTGGAAAAATTTATCATTGTTAAATCTGTGATTGATGGATTAGCAAGATAAAGAAAAACCAAATCCTAGCATTCAGTGACTGACAACTTACCTAAGCGCCAACATTAAAAAAGATGTTGAACAACAGAGTCATGAAAAAGATAACAGAAACCATTCCACAGTGGTTGCGTCTTTTCCATCCTAACAGTGGAAGACATCCATGAAATACTCACCATCAGTTACAGTCAACCTCATCGCGAATGTTTCCAAGGTTCCATTGTCCCCTGTGCTGGCCTTGAAACGACAGCGGTAGAGTCCTGAGTCGGAGGCCGTGACGTGGGGCATGATAATGAAGGAGCTCTTCATGCCCTGACTACAGTCGCTCAGTATCTGTCTTTGGTACTTTGAAGTATAACTTTTCCCTTGGGACAAGTTGCAGCTAGTCAAGAGGTCGATCTGATGGGGCTGGATCTTTTCCCATGTAACTTGATGTATTAGCCACTTCCGTGGAAGCTGACAGGTGAGTGTGACATTTTTCCCAGGTTCTGAGACAATGTGGCTATTTGATGGGACAGCGATCTCAAAGCTATCTGAAAACAAGAAGCAAATGGTTCCACATAGGTCCTCAAATTTGGGGGGCAAAGTGGGAGCTATCCAGAAAGTTCTACCAAAAGTGTTGGTGATGTTATTTAACACAGTTTCATCAACTGTAAATGATATCTTTAGGACACATTTTTGTAAGGAAAACACCTTTGAAAGAGGCGAGTAAATAAACAGAAAAGAGGATATACTTGTTGGCACGTATTCTCTTAAGTTTTACATGGTTAACCATAGAACAAAACCCCTGGTGCTTTTCTTGGTAATGACCTTATCAAGAAGCTGAATTTCACAAGCCTATTCTGTAGTTATGCTGGGCTGGTGACTCAAAGATTATATCCAGATTATAATCACTGATGTGATTTTAATGGTCATTGAAGAGATAATAAATCGTTTTCATTTGGATACATACCTACATAAACTTATGTTTCAGATATACAGGTTGTTTGAGGCGTACATAGAGTAAGCTTCCACATGTGATTTAAACCCCTGGGTATCAAGCAAGTCCTTCAATACTTTTCCACTTTCCTACCACCATGGCTGAGATGCCCAGCACAGAGCACTCAGCAAATAAGCACCAGATAATTCTGGGCCACTTTCTTGACTTCCAGCTGAAAAAAGAAAAGAAGAGTAGAGAGGACCGGAGAAGAGAGTAGACACCACACTTGAGAGAAGAAGAAATTGAGTCAAAAACACAGTAAGAGATTTGCTGTCTACATTAAACTAGAACACTGTGTCTATAATAGTTTCATCTCCACTAAAAACTAGCTTCTTTTCTTCAACAAGTGGTTCCATCGGTCAAAATGTTGTTGAAAAGAGAAAACCACAGCACTCCAGTTTTTCAGTTTGTAATCGTACAACTATTTATCAAAGTTAACACTTTACCCACATAACAAGCACACAGGAAGCATTTTATCTCTAAAATAAAAAGTCAACGGAAGAACAGGGGAATAAAAAAGAAGGAAAGGGAGAAAATTCATAAGACATGGAACAAATAAGAAAATAAAAGCCTCAAGAAAACAAAGGAGACACCGAAATAAAATTAAGACAGGGAAAAGAAGATATGAGAAAAGAGAAAAAAATGAGAGACGATATAAATAAAAGGCTAAATCAGATACACGTACACTGGACTGGGACTATATAAGGAAATACAAGAAAGGGAAAAAAGACAAAGAAACAAACATTCCTGTGAGCTGGGCTCGACCCTCACAAACCAGTGGCAGGCTAGCCCTGTCCGTCCCCAGGCTGGTCTTCAGCACCGCACACCTGCTGTTTTGTTGTCTTCCGGGGCGGGGCCACCCTCCGGCCATCTCAGGGGCTTGATAGGCCCCTGTAACCAAAACCTGCTCTCAGGAAACAATGCCACGTGATGTTGGCTCATTATTAAAGGGAAATCTTCTCTTAGGAGTGTCTGCACCGGGGGAAGGACCACTGCACAAAGCGGTGAAGGCAATCTCCAATGCTGAACAGCCAGGCCTCAGGCTCTTGGGTGGAGCTGTTCTCCAGGGAGCCGGGAAGGTTCCCCAGCCTGGGCTCTACATAAGGGCCCAGACCCACCTGTCAGTAGACACGGACGGGACTGAAAGAAGCAGGTCCCCGCGCAGTGGCAGGTGGTTCTGAGGCACACAGTAGCCCCCAATTAACCTTTCCAGATGAACGGAAGTGCTGGTTGGTGTCAGATAAAAACCAAGACCCAGAGGAGGTCTGCAGAGCCTGCCTGGTCTCTCATGTTGCTTGCTGCCTGCTCATGTCACCTGATCCTCCTGCACAACACATGTAAGGTGACAGGAAATAACCCTGAAACCCCCCCACACACAAGAGAACCCCAGCATCCTGACGTGCTTGGAATTGGAAAGTGCAGCTACTTAAAATAGGGAGCGATAGTTGATAGGAAAGAAAAAGTTTGATTAGAACTCTAAAAATAAAAACAAAAATAATTAACACCAGTTAATTTTATATTTCTGTTTAGTGATGTATTAATTCTCAGCATAAACATAGAATAGACTGTGTTTTGTTTTGTTTAAAAAAAGCTATTTTTTAGAACAGTCTTAATGTTTACAACAAAATTGAGAGGGGGATACAGAGATTTCTCACATACTTCCTTCCTCCCCACACACAGAGCCTCCCCATTATTGACATCCCCCATCAGATGATACATTTTATACCAAGTAGGAACCTATCTTGTCACATTATAATCACCCGAAGATAGAGTTTAGAGTTCACTTCTGGCGTTGTACATTCTATGAGTTTGGACAAAGGTACAAGGACACCATGATGTCATATGGAGTATTTTTGCGGCTCAAAAAATCCTCTGTGCTCTGCCTATTCATCCCTTCCTCCCCCCAGCCCTTGGCAACCACGGATCCTCTTACTCCTCCATACTTCTGCCTTTCCCAGAATGTTGGATAGTCGGAATCATATGGCATGTAGCCTTTTCAGATTGGCTTCTTGCCCTTGGTAATGAGCATTTAAGGTTCCTCCGTGTGTTCTCATGGTTTAAGAGCTCATTTCTTTTGAGTGTTGAATAATATTCCATTGTCTGGATGGACCGCAGTTTATTTATCCTTCACCCACTGAAGGATATCTTAGTTGCTTCCAAGTTCTGGCAATTATGAGTGAATCTTCTGTAAACAACCATGTGGCAGATTTTGTGTGGACACAGTGTTTAATTCCTTTGGGCATATATCAAGAAGCATGATTGCTGAACTGTATGGTTAGAGTATATTTAACTGTGTAAGAAACTGACAAACTGCCTTGCATAGTGGCTACCCCATTTTCCATGCCCACCAGCAATGAACGAGTCTTCTCGTGACTTCTGTCCTCATCAGCACTGAGTGTTCTCAGTGTGCAGGATTTTGTCTGTTCTAATAAATTCATCTGTGTTGTTTTTACATTTTATTACAGAATAATATGATGAAATTCTCTGCACTTTGTATATGATTTTTCTGACATGATAACAGATCGTTTTAAAAAATTATCTCAGGGCTTCATCAGCTTTTCTGAGCACCACTGAATCCCTGGGGACCCCAAACATTCCCAGGTACACCTGTGCCTCATGCCACTGCCCCAGACCACCATCACACCCCCGGCTGCAAATCTGTCCTCCTTCACCGTACTCACCAGGCAGCGGCCCTGCGTGCAATCTGAGCAGCCTTGCATTATCACTCAACTTCACAAAACCCTGAGTCCATTTACTAGAAGCTTCATAGGCCCAGGCGTCTGTATAGACCTTTACACACCACTCTATACTTAGGACCTAGAGCAGGGCTTGGCATAGAGCAGAGAAGTCAAAAGATCATTTGTGAATAAAGAACATATTTGTAATTTCACTTTGCAGTCAATGTGTGGTGTGTCCCCACTGATCTGGGGGGGGGGGGAGATATTTTACATCCACGAAACCTCTCATACTGAGAAATGTGTTTGAAATCATATGTGCAATGTCTAAATGAATTAATTGTTCCAGGCAACGATCATCAATGTCTGCAAATTCACAAAAAATTCACAAAAAAACTTCGTGTCTCCACGAAGCCACCTTGAGAGGCGTAGCCTTGCCAGAATCACCCAGTCTGATCTGGCGCAAGCCTCTAAATCTAACTACCAACTGACAACACTACAAAGAGCAGAGAAACATGTCCCGTGACATCCAGGCAAACAATCCACAGGAATACGAAAACACAAAACTCCTCAGCTCCAAATAGAATCTCTCCCATCCCTGAAAACCAGTTTTGGACCCTGTGGTGCTTGCTGGCTAATCCCCCTTTCTTCTTCTCTATTCACTCAAAATTCTGGAAGGAATCCACTGCTCCCGACTCTGCCCCATTTCTCATGTGTACTTCAATGCACCAAGGAACCACACCTACTATTCTCCAACACGGCCAATCATGCATGTTCTTGATCTTGAGTACTGGATGCTACACCCTTTTGGAAACCACTGGCCTTCAGTGACCCTGCATGTCCCTGTCTGTCCCCTCTCCTTTCTGACCTTCCTCCACAGTCTTACTTGGGGGTCCTTTTGTCTCTGCTGGTCTTTTAAAATGTTGTTGTTCCCCCCAGGGTTCCAATGCCAGCCCCCCTCCACTCGCCATTCCCAGGTAATCCCCCCTACTTGCAATTTCCAAACATCTCTTATGTGCAGATGTCCAAATCCACAGCTCCTGCTCAGTCAGACTTCTCCCCAGGGTTTCCAAAGTACAAGACAATAACTTGCTCTTATGATGTTTAAAATAGGCTAAAAATTAAACAGCCAGAATTGCCCTGAGCTATCTGCGGGAGCACCACTATTACTCCAGCTAATTAGAAGTGATAAGAGTAGTAGCTTCGCATATTCCCAACTGTGCCTAGACTATGTATGTGCTCAATTGAGAACTTTCCTAAAAACTCTTAAAGTGTTCCATTTAAATGCAAAATAAAATGTCCACTGCATGATGACTAAGGAAGTATTTAAAGTGACCTGAGATAAAGATCTCAAAAATAAGCAAGCACTTACTAAGAGAGTACATCCTCAGAGTTCTCGTCAAAGAACAAATAAAATTTCGTAACCGTGTATGGTGACAGTTGTTAACTAGATTTATTGAGGTCATCATTTCTCAATATACATACCAAGTCATTCTGTTGTACATGTGAAACTAGTATCATGTTATATTTTATCCCAATAATAAATACTTTAAATTTTTTAAATAAAGAAAAATTAGAGGGAAAAAGCAAGCAAAAGAAATAGACGCACAAAGTCCCAATCACAAGCAGGCAACAAGGTCCAGGGAGTGGTTAATGGCCGCGTCGAAGTTCACAGGGCCTGCAGTGCAGGTGAGGCCCGGAGGACAGGAGCACAGACTCGAGAGGCTGAGGTTCCCAAGGGTGACTCTGCCTCCCTCGCAGCTCTGCTGGCGACAGACAACAAGTAGAGCAGGTGGTCATGGTGGGCCCCAAACTGCGGTGTTGGGCATCTTCAAGCAGACCAGAAACAGGGGCAAACAGTAGCCATGAGCCAAGACCAGGGCAGCGCGCCCCGTAAGCTGTGCCCGACACACTCCGGACCACCCTGTAAACACCCAGTGCTGCGATCATTTCAAAGGCAGAAGGCAAAGAAAGTAGTGGGGATGGCATTTCTCTAAAAAGCTAGAATGTTCCCAAATGATGCTTGGGGGCAGGGGGTTATGGGTTGAATTGCATCCCCCCCACCGAAATTCATATATTGCAGTCCTAACTCCCAGCACCTCAGCATGTGACCTTATTTGGGAGGAGGGTCATTGCAGAGGTCATCAGTTAAGATGAGGTCACACCCGAGTGGGACGGGCCCCAACCCAACATAGCCATGCCCAGGGACACAGATATGAGTACAGGGAGAAGGTCATGTGAAGGTGAAGGCAGAGGTCACGGGAAAGTATGCACAAACCAAGGATTGCCAAAGATTGCCAGAAACCACCAGAAGTGAGGAGAGAGGCTTGGAGCAGACTCCCCCTCACAGCCTCCGAAGGAGCCGACCATGTGGACACCATGGTCTGAGACTTCCAGCTCCAGAACTAAGACAATACCCCCCAGGCCGTGGAATCTTGTTGAGAGGCCGAGCACATCACCACAGGGGGGGAGGAGGTGGGAGGAGGTGGGGAAAGACTTCCTCAGGCTGGCATTTCTCGTACAGTCTGGATCTTACTAGAACCTACCAGAAGCAGCAAGGCCGCCCAGTTAGGGAAATCAGTGGTCTTCACAAGCTCCCTCCCCACTACTGTCACTTCCTGTCCTTCATTTGAAGGGTAGATAAAAGGTAAAGGAACCAAACAAGATAAAAATAAGCTAAAAGATTGCTTGACTGAACAGCACAGATAAAGTGGGAAGAATGAGAGCTGGTTCAGAGATAAAAACACAACCTGACAAAACTGTCAGGCCAAGCAAGGCAACTTGTTTCAACGAAAGAAGTATCTAGATGCAGATGAACAGGTCCTGGATGGCAAATCAGAGACTCCGCGCTGAAGACGCACGCATGTGAAGGGAAGGTTGGCAGCATGTCCACACCGTGATGCCTGAGCACCAAAGAGCACAAAGAACACGACTCGGGCCTGGATAAATTCGTGGGTCAGATCCCCTGCCTTGCGATTCGAAGCAACTGCTGTGCCCAGAGCGCCGCCCCCCCCCCAGACCCCAGGCTGCCCCCCTAGTGGCCTCATGGAGCTCCCCAAAGCTTGAGAATGTCTGTCTGAAGGATCCCCATGGATCCCCATGGATCCTCATATGTAAATTTTGCTTTTAGGTTTTAATTGTTAAAATGTACATTTCAATCTGTTTGTCACGGTACAATGAGAACTACGCTTTCTTTCTTTCTTTTTTTTTTTTTTTTTTGGTCACTAGCATAGGATTTGTTGAGGTACATGAAAAAGTCTTACTTCTGAGCATCTCTGCAGTTCCTCCCAACCAGAAAAATAAATGACTCATGGGATATAAGAATTTTAAATAGTATAGTTCTGAGGTCTTGTAAAACCAAAAGATGGCAATACAGCCCAGGAGCACTGGCTTGTTTTCTACTAAAGGTTAGCAAGTGGCCGCCCTGACTTGGAAATTTAATGCAGACTTTCTGCATGGCAGAGTTTTACAGAAAAAGAACCAAAAGATTAACATCAACCCTAATCACCTCCTGCTAGAGAAGAGACTGTATTAGTGAATTGTCACTGAAGACGACATTAAGCATTTTGTTTCAGTTACTTTAAACATTTTCAACATATTTTAAAGGCAAAATAATATACTTCAAATGAGACTTACTATGTGTCAGCTTGAAAGGCATTCCATGTGCTGTGTCATTTAGTCCCCAACACCGACAACCCCGAGGTAAGTCACCCAGCTGGCTGGAGGGTGGCCGAGAAGGGAGTCCTTTCTGGGGAGGAGGCTCAGGGAGCTGCCCCCAAGCCAAGTTGCCATCCCATCCCAGTGCCCGTGAGGAACTCCATGCCACAGAATGTTCCTTCCTACCTGCAGCTGGGCAGGATTCCACAGAGGCAAAATAGGCTCCTAGGAAGCCCCTGTTCCTAAATATCTTATTTTATGATGCCTTAAATCCTATAATTAGAAATCAATTTCTTTACTTGTCCTTGTTAAAATGCACATAACAACCTCGGCTCCTGGCAGGCAGCAACATGTTAATGTGAAATCGACCATTAGATTGCTTTCCAAGTGAAAGGAGAGGAAGCGGGTTCCCACAGGCGAGTGGCCAGGAACAGATCGGCTGTGGCAGGGGAGACAGAGAAGAGCCAGGAGCCAGCGGTGTCCCAGGCCACCGCGCCCCCAGGAAGCACAGGGGGCAGAAGCAGGGGGAATGCCTGCAGGGGCCGGGCGGGTAGGAGACTAGAGCAGGAAGATAAATTACAAACAGGAGGCAACAAAATGCTACCGCTTTTGCTATTCATTCATTTATTCGCTCACTCATTCATTCGCTCCTTCAACAAAAATTGTACAGATGTAAAGACAAATGAGGCACAGGTCTGAGCTGGTGGAGAGACACTTCAGCAGGTCATCGCACGAACACAGCCCCAAGCCCGCAGAAACCCTGGGGTGGAAAGGGGTGACCTTGGTTCTCAGCTGACTAACAGCTATGCTGTTGGCTGACTCTGGGCTCGGCAAGGTCTGTCAAAGCGTCTCGACCAAATACAGTTATTTGCCCAAAGAAAATCGGCTGAGGACACCAAACACAAGATACTTGATTAGCTAAATAAGCTTTGTGCACTTAGCGCATCTACTCCATGTTCAATTTCCTTCTTTCTATGTTTTCTGCCCACGTCCCTATCTTGTACAGTATCTCCCTCACTACCTGTCATTTATATTTCCAGTTGGTTTTGCGGAGAACAAATAAGTAGAATTTCTGATGAATGACACGAAAAATGACTAAGAAGCAATTAGATACAACGCTAAAAATGCCAAAAATGGGGAAAATCCCCACCACCCATCATGCAAACATTACAGAAACACATATGTAAGGACACACCTATTTCAACCTCCATAGAAAGAGGAGGCGTAATAAAATTAACTGAATTGCAAAACCAAGTTTTCAAACTCATTGCTCAGAAAATTGGGGTTCACCATTTTTACCACCGTGATTCCTATCCAATTAAAATTACTCTGAAAAACTGGAAAGCAATTTCTGTCAATTCTGCAGACAGGGATGTGACCTCGGAAACAGAAGGCATTCTATATACGGAAAGGGGAACATGAAGCCCTCGAGTCTCAGCACTGCAGAAATCTCTCGTCTATAGCGACAACATTCAAAGAAAGCGAGCTCAAAATTCCCCCTTACAGTTCTCTTCTGAAAATCTGCATATGAGCCCTATTTTACTTAATAAAATTTCTTAAGCTGTACTGACCGTGGTTAAGAAAGGCTAGGATTTCTTGGGGGGTGAGCGTTTCAGACGACATTTGTGTTCTCTGTAAGGGAGAGAGGCAAACGATGAGTGGGGAGAACGGAAAGATGAGACCCTCTGCGAGGGTCTCTCCGAGTCATAAGCTCCAACCAGCTCTGCGATGCAGGAATCTCTGCGAAGCTGAAAGGAGTGGTATTTGACATGGACACAGAGCAAATGCTTTCAGGCCCCATGCCCCACCCCACCCCCAGGGGATCCCTCTGCTTTTGGGGCACACCAGCTCGGTGCTTTCTCCTGAACAGCCAGCACCTGCTGCTCTGCTTGGGGAGGCTGGGACCCGCTTTGCCTGGGACCTACACACCCAGAGGGGCCCTTGCCCAGTGACTGACAGGGGCCGGGGGTCCTCAGGTGCCTCTGCCAGAGGAACTCCGGTTTGCCTCCCTGCACTTTGCCTGGCCTCCTTCCTGTTCAGTCCAGGGAACACTTCCTAACACGTCCCTTTCACGTTTCTCCTCCTCTCTGGACCCCTTCTGAGGAGTGTCAACCTAAAGCAGGCACAGTTCTGGAACTTGACCCATGTTACTTGGAACCTAAAGTTTGAAACTTGCACGAGAGCACCTGTAGGAGGCCTCCAGAAATTCTGCTTTGGTAGCAGGGCTCTCCTTTATTCGACCTGTCTTTCAAGGCCCAGCTAGCCTGCCTTGTCCCACAGTATCGGCTCCCACCCGCCCACAGCAGCCCTAGGCCACGGAGTCCTACGACTCTTCTCTTTTCACACGTCTAATTGTGCATAACAAATCGCTACTCTCGCAAAATATGAACTGCTGTGTTTTCTACCTTGCTTTTCTCAATTATGCCGAGCTCCTTGGAGGCAGAAATAATTTTTAAAATATTCATTTGTTGCTTGTTACTCCATTATGTTCCAAAAGTTCTCAAGGTGATCGTACCATGTCGTGAATTGTATTTATTTTCATCTCTAGAAACACCTTATGTTATATCGTGTACATATTTGATGATCAATAAATACTTGCTAATTCATTTATTTCATCTGTAGGGGGTTAAGCATGGTAGCAGAGAAATCCGCACAGCAAAATGACTTTGAAACCAAATAGAATGAAAATACAAGACTTAATTCCTATATATTCCCCTATGTTTCTTCAAGGGGACCATTGAAATATCTGCCTCTAGGTATTCTCTAATTCTAGCCCTTTTTCCCTCCATTCACACTGCATCCAAAACTATGTAGCTACGACTCAAATCTGATCCTGCCACATCTCTGCTTTAAAAGGTTTAGATGTCTCCCATTGCAACTATTAGACAAAGTTCACGTTCATTAGTAAAATCCTTTATTATTCCAGCCCTGCCTTTGTCTCCAGTCTAATCTCCTACTAGAATCTACCGTATACTAGTGTCCCCAAGAACAGCTCTCCCAATTACAATCTTGCATCAGTCATCTCTTCTTCTGGATGGCCTAAACTACTCCTTCCATCCTGGTCCAGGAAAATCACTTCTTCTCCCATAAAACTCAAATGTGACTCCACCTCCGTGGAGGAAATATTTTCTTACTCATTCTAAGAGAGGCTTACCACACCCTCTTCTGTTTTACTTCTATACCTTCCTTTGGGTTGCCTTTTATGTGCTGTCAGTTCTCCCTGCCCTGGGAAACTCTCAGTGCCTTGAAGACGGCATGGCTTCTATATGAGGTCTGATCTCAGCACAACGCCAGGTGCCTTAAGTTGCTCAATAAATACTGTGGAATAAATGGACGAGAAACCCTCTCTGAAGATGACATCAAATGATAAATTCAGTGGATGATCCCAAACGTCTTCATTCCACGTTGGCCAAATACAAGCGCCCACAGGGTCTGAGTCCCTCCTGGCAGATCTCCTGAGCACCAGCCAGCACTGTGGTATTTATGGCTTTAATTCCTGCTCTCCAAAGAGCTGCAGGGGCTTTTCAAACCACAGCAGAAATATCAACAATATTTCCCACAACCCTCTGAGGCAGGAGAGGCTGAAATTATTTAGTTCAAACTATAATGAAGTTAAAGTGAAAAATAGAACGGTATCTAAAACCCAGTGCGCACGTGGCTGGAAGCCCCTTGTCCTAGACTCATCAGCAAAGTCTTCTGTTTCAGGGTACAAACCACCTGTTAATCAAAGGCCAATTCCCAACACACCTTGAACACCCATCCCTCAGGGTCACAGTGTGGTGGCACCTCGTGTCAGGGCCCTGGGGCAGCAATGTGCACTCCTGGCAAGGAATCCAAGGCCCCAGTGGTTGTCTGCCAAGGTTCAAGGCCACAGCAACCTGAACACGCAGCTCCACCACACCTGCTCCGTTCCTCCCAGCAGCTGCCAATTGTCTAGAACTCATCCCAGGAGACTGTCCGGCCTGTTCCTGGAGCCTTTCCCTGGAGAACAGCCCCCAGAGCATTGTTTTCTCTTCCAGATCCAGCCCGATTGCCAGCACCCACCCAGATCTGGGGGGCCAGGGAAGATCTGGAGAATATCGAGGATATTGTAGAAAGAAAAAGGAACTTGGAATATGTTAGAGAATAGATTGGCAGAGCTTTAAAAACAAAATGTTCCCTGATTGAGGAGATAAACATGCTCAAAGGATTTATTATTGTCATAGGTCACGGATTATTTTGCCATTTAAATTTCTCACTTCTCGAAATAGGAAAAGGAGCAGCTTGGCCACAACCAGAAAAGAAAATAAACTTTTTATTTTCTTAAAAGGAGAACTGCCTGAAGCAATTAACAAGGAATTTCATTAATTTATGTTTATGCATTAAAGTATAAACATTAAAAAAAAAAGTAGAACACCTTAGAGCAAAATTGGTAAGCCAACTTTTAGACTGACAACCTCTGTCATTTACCATCAAATTCCAAGTGTGGGATAAGTGCCAACAGTAGCTGAGAAGGACATGGTCCTGGTCCCTTTGCCAGCAAAGATCTCATGGGCAGGAGGAGCTGCTGTGAACAGAGAATGCTTCTCCCAGGGCTCAGGTGTCTAGTCAAATGCTCAGCCTGCAAGTCATCAAACAAGAGACCAGCCAAAGGGAAAGAGGAGAAATCTCAGACAGGCTCAGAGAACTGGAGGGTTCTACATAGGAAGAGAAGGAGAAGAAGCTGCCTCGTATCAAAGTGTGGGAAGAAGAAATTGCATCCCATACCTTCTCTATGAATTCCTATTGCTCTTAGTGACATTTTTGGAAACAAAGTGACTTGGGGGAAATACCTCACTGCTATTAGAGACACTTCCAGAACTGGGAAAGCAGTCTTGTTGTGATTATATTTTCTTAGCATTATTTCAGAACAACAATCAAAAGTGTCCATTATTTATAATACTGTCCAAGAGTTTGGTCTGTAAATATCAGGTCAGGAGGTGAAAGTCCTCTGGCTCTGAAATTCTACCTTTCTACAATATTCCACCCAACATGTGCAAAACAGCTCTATGGCTCCAAATGTGCTGGGTGAACCCCGCTAAGAAGCCCTGAGAGTAACTGCATTCCCTGCTTCTACTCAACCACCTCATATTAATGCCATTGGCAATGAGAGGAAGGACCAGAGGAGTTTAATTCAAGTTCATTATCCCCACAAGAAATGAAACTCACAATACACCCTATATCAATATATTCGTGTTCATGGACCCAGGGCAAAATATTTCTTTTCCAATTTTGATTTGAACCTGTGGTTAGCAATTTCTTGCAATGGCTCTTTCAGTCTCCAATTTTCTAGCTGAAGAACTTCAGATTTCAGTATCTGTGCCAGGTCCCATATATTGCTCTTTTAGAAAAGCATTTCTACTGCAAGAAATTGGAAAGGGAAGGAAGGGCAAGACAGACCCAACTTTTGGCCCTTCCTCTAATCGAGAATGACAACCAAAACCACTTCAGATGCATTCAGCTCCATTCTGTTACTCACAATACAACAGAAATGTTCATGCTCTGAAGAAACTGATACACAAATAACCATCAATTGAGGACCTACTATACTCAAGGCTATGTTTTGAGTCCTGGGCCAAAACCCAATTACCTTCAAAGGAGTTACAATTAATAATTCAAGAGGATCTGACTCACCTGGAAGTAAACTGGTACAAGAAAATGTACACAAAATATTTCTGAACTGTTTACGCTGACCCTGACTTTTTTAGGAATTCTATTTCTGTTCAGCTGAAATCAGGGGAAATTTTCCCTTTGAAGGATTAGAACTTTAGTTGCTATTTTGAATACAGCATCGTTGTTGACAGTGCCAGTCAGGGTGACCACGTCTTCAAGGGGCGTGTACTTACGCTTCGTGTGACTCTACATGCAGTGGACACATTTAACCCTTCACTGTGTCCTCTCACAGAACAGTGCTTCGACAGGTATAAATGAAAATGCAGACTATCTTATTGTAAACTGCTTACTTGCTATTTCTCCTTTAAGTTACACTTACAGCATTAGATTTATTCTTTGAAATCGTCTGTGTAGGTAGTTTTTCCATATCTATGAATATGATTTCAAAATAGTCCCAGATTTATAAAGTACTTACGATGAAAGAGAACATTGGATCTGACAGGGTTCAGAATCACTGCTACTTGCTTCCATTCCTTAGTAGTAGAATACGTGTAAATACACAGAAATGCATAGACAGCTTAGTAAATGGCCAAAGAGACTATACGATGTATTTTAATCTAATAAATGAACCCCATATTAATGTCACTAACCAAAGACCCCTGGGTGCTTTCTATTGTGCTGTATATCTCCATTTGCTAGAATTCATCTAAGGACAACATTAAACATGTAAACACCAAAACCAAATATGAAATAGAAAAAAGAAAAAAAATTCTTTTTCAGATTACACTTAGTTCTCAAATACACTGTTTGAAGCAAGGTCAGAAAGAGCTTAGATAAATATGCCCTTTATGAATTTGTATGTCCTATTGTTACATGCCATTTTTTAAATGCAGAAACTAATTGAAATGGTTACTTTTAAAATATTTAAACTCCGCATTTGCCATTCTCTCTGGCTTTTTATCTCACTATAAATTCTTCCTCTAAATTAGGGATAACTTCCATTTCCCCTGCATGGTACACACTTCTCTTCCAAAGTCTGCAATTTAATTTCCACCTCCATAATTTTAAATATTTTAAAGTCATCATTTTACACTCTCCATTTTCCTCTAAAATTGCCTTCAGTAATAGCTTCCTAACTCCATTATCTTGGAATTACATTTATCACATTTATGGGTTTGCCTTTTAAAAGCAAAACAAAACAAAAAGCCATAAAATTTGGGGATCAGAGTCTAATCACAGGATGTGTCTGAGCCAGTGGCGGCAATTACTAATATACCCTAATGTGCTTCAATCAAGGTGAGGTTTATCCCACTTAAACTATTTCATTTCAGATCTATATTATGTAGAGTAACAGTTAGGAAAATAAAGCATCTTTTTTGCCTGTCAATAGATGCAATTGTATTCAACAGCAAAAATAATTTACTCACAGGCTTAAATCAGGCGTCTAAGTGATGCATATAAATAAATCACTGGTGGCTTAAGCAACCACAGATAACCACCAAAATGGTGATTTGTGAGTTGTTTATGACACACCACAAATAAAACCAAAAACCTCACTGCATATTTCAGGAAAAGATTAATTTAGTACATAGTTACTTATAAAATCATATGTGATAAGAGCGCCTGTGTGGCTCAGTTGGTTGAGCGTCAGACTCTTGGTTTCGGCGCAGGTCATGATCTTGGGGTCATGAGATTGAGCTCCATACTGGGCCCGGTGCTCAGCGGAGATTTGGGATTCTCTTTCCCTCTTCTCTGCCCTTCCTGCTCATATGTGCTCGCTTTCTCTCTCTCTCTAAAATAAATAAATAAATCTTAAAAAAAAATAAAATCATATAAAATTATAAAACAAAACCAATTTAAATAAATTTTAAGAATACTCCAGCCCTAGGAAAAAATTTAACATGACATCGACTATCCGCCCCTCCCTACTTTATCTCTCCCCAAATATTATTTCAACTCTGAAAATAAAATGTATCTTCTTTAAAAGTTAAAGATAAAAGGTAAAAAAAAAAAAAATAGGCTGTCAGACTAATCTGTATAAAACAAAATGTTTTCCAGAAAGCCATAATTCAAAACATTTATCATCTCAACTAGAAACAATGCTTGATTCATAGAGTAACACAAGAGTATATTTCTTGATATTTAGATGAGAATCAAACCACAAAATGATATTTTCTATGAGTCATTCCCAGTGAACTAGAGACCTCGCCTCATCTTCTATAACGAGTAAACATTTCATCAACTAAAGTACAAACCTATCTGAGGACATGAGTCATAATTTTAATGCCTTCTGTATATAAGAGAATACCAGAAAAGATTTTTCTATTCAATAAATGTACCCAATGAGCATTCATTTTATTCCTATCAATTTTGCTTTAAGAGATGCCAAAATAACAGTATAACTTTGTGCATGTAAATGCTGAACCTCTGCAACATGGCAGCCTTCTGATGACCTCCAGCTGGCAAATACATCCCCATGTGCACTCAGCGCGATTAACACCAGCCTTCACTTCTGCCCCTGCCTACCCCTCTCATCTAACTCACCTCCATGTTCTGTCGCCCTTTCTCCCTAAGGGCCTTAGCTCTACCCACTTCTCTGCACTCCACTCTTGCAGGCTCTTCTTGTCACCTCTCCCCTGGGATGAAGCACCAGCCTGGTAATAGTTCTCCTACTCACATCCACCTCACTTCTCTCCATCCCTATCATAAAGTCTGAGCGGTCTTTGTAAAACACAGATCAGGTTCTGTAAGTCCCTAGCTGAAAATTCTTGAATGCACCCCCAAATCCTTTATAATAAAATTCAAACTTCTTAGCACATATCATAAGTCCCAGTTTCACCACAGTTCAACTTCGGTGCACTGCTCACCTTGACCCTGAGCTTCCTCTCAAAACACACTCAGACTTGCCTCTGAGTCTAGACTGGGTTACTCCCTCTCTCAGCATTAGCCCTCCTTCCATCCCCCAACCCACTGCCCCGGCCTGTGGAGTCAGGTGTGGATTCCTCTGCTAAGATTTTCCAGATAACTTCTCCTCCTCAGACTAGGTTAGACATCCCCCTCCCTCACTTCATGCCCATATTTTAACCTATATTTTCCTCCTCGTTCATAGTGCTGCTCCTAAGATACACCTATCCTATGGTTGTTGATTTTTAAAAGTAAAACAGAGGGGTTTACATGTTTCCTCACTTTGGTAGTTTGGGTTCACTTTCCCAAGTGGTTGCCCTCATCTCTCATCATCCAGAACATCAGGTATGCTCTGGGTTTTGTGGGCAAACATAGCGTTAATTCCTCATATCACTTGTTGGGGGGACATATTATTGAAAAGGATCATAGACTGGGGCTCTACTCTAATAATTAATCCATGGGTAACTAAGCTTTGAGATAGCAGGGAGAAAGTTTGGATTCTCTTGGAAAAAAAGAAAAAGAGTGTGATGATCGCCAAGAGTCCCTGCATTCAAACTTTAAAAGTGAGTTGACCCCTTGCTAAGCCTGACTGTCCAAGGAATGTCGGACAGAGTCTACGCTGCACCAGACCAAACCACATGCAGGGAAGGAAGGGCACCCAGGACAGTGCCGTGCGTTACCGACTGTTCACAGGTTGTTTTGTTTTGTTTTGTTTTGGTGTGGAAAATTTAGCAAATTCATGAAAGCCAAAAAGAAGAAGTTAAAAATCACTCATGATGCCAATCTCCAAAATAATCACAGTAAATATTTTAAATTTTACCTGCTCAGTCACACCACAATGGCATTTCTTTTTTCTCACTACAGTGGTACTGGTCTCTTTCCCAAGCTACATGTTTTTTCAAAACATGTAACAATATAACTCAACAATAATGCTGAAACAACTTTCCAAGACAGTTCTTAACACTGAGGTGAGTGAATTGAGCAAATCAACCCTTAAGAGTCTATTGTAAAAAGATGTGTGAAGCAATATTTACGGGATAGAAATGTGAGGGAGACCTATCCCCTCTCTGCAGGGACTTACAAAAAAGTCACTTGCTTCGATCACTAATTCAGTAGAAAAGAGTTCATCAGGGCCTACTCTGTGAGAGGGACTGAAAACGATGTCAGGGATACAGCGGAAAATAAGACAGCCGTGTCCCTCTCCTCACAGAGCTTAGGAACTAGCCAGGGGGCTTTGTGAGGGAGAAGAGCTTTACAACACATGCTATGCTGTGAGCTCCAAGCCAGGACATACCACCAGGAGCCACATCCTGGTGCCTCCTTGCAGAGGAGCAAGGTCTCAACCAGATTTGGAGCAAAGCCGCAGAGGTAGGCAACCCTCTAGTACGTGTGATGGGAGCAGGGAATTCAGTGGAAATACGGATGGAAAGTGGAAGGCCCGGAAGGTGGGCCCATTTGCTTAGACTCCGCTTTGTAGGTTGAATGTTTGGGGTAGGATGGTGAGACTTCACTGGTTACTGAGCTCTGCAAGGCCACAGCCACGGCCACAGCCATGGGAGCTATGGCGGAGGGGGGTGGGGGATGGAGAGTCTGCCCAAAGCCAAATTGGAAAATGAAGAAGCATTTGAGAAATCATGTAGTTGCTGGAGGATCCAAAACCAGAAAAAAGAGCAAAAGACTGAGAAATGTCAAACACCAAAAAAGGTTAAAATTTAAGACGGCAAATGTTCTGGCTGTGGAGCCTTCAGCCACTGATTTGGATGAGTATTGGATATTATCTCAGCTAATTTGCTGCTTCATTTCTCAAGGACATCCGAATACCGGCTGTGGCCTCTCTGCTTCCATTATACTCAAGGTGAAGAAGAGTATTGGAGAAACCTGAGCAGTTTGAACATTCCAGAAAAGCTGTTGGGGAACTTTTTTCAAACAAAGGGGACCAAAAAAATCAAACTTTTAGATGGCTACAAAGAATATCTAAAATAGTGGGAAAGAAGCCTTGAGCCAGGAAATTTTATCACATAAGACAAAACATTTCATTTTTACCACAATATTTAAAGGATCATCTGGAAGGTAGATGAAACCCTTCAAACAATGTCTGGTAGCAAAAGAAAGCTAATGACTCTACTGTTTGAAAGAAGGGAAGGCAAGATTATACAAGTTTTAAGAATAAAGGCTGAAGAGACAAAGCGTATTCTCTCTGTGTGAAATAAATGGCGTGCAGCAAAGCATATTTTTGTCTTATTTTACTGAACCATTCAGGGCAGGATTATTAAGTCTAACAAAAAGAATTGTTTATCATAACTGATTCGTAAGTACTAGTGAGAGGATAGGGATTCGGCTGAATAGTACCAGCCACCGCATGAGGATTTAAAAAATTAAGTTCTTTCAAAAAAGAGTCTATTTGTTTCCCCAAGGAACAAGAACTCCCTTACCTTTGTCTACTTCTCTTCTCAGTCCCTCCACATAGACTCAAGCCCATAATGAGAACTGGGAAGAATGGAGGGGGGGATCCTAACTGTTTTGCTTCCCTTTGGAAAGCCACTACAAATGAACCTGTTTTCTCGCCCTCCACTGGTTCTGATCAAAGGTGCCTACCTAGTTGTCTCTCTGTTCTCCACATTTATGAACCTCCACTTCATGTGTTTTGAAACTCAGGAGTTTTCCTTAGAAAACATACCTCCTGTTACCGTCAACTGTCCATTCAGATACAAGATAAAAGAATGCCGTGGGCCCTTTACAACACAGCATCGCTTCTCGTCCCACTAATGCTTCCTTTTCTTCATTTTCACATCTGAGAAATATCTACTGTTCTCCTTTTTACTTTCTTGAAAGATATTTCCTCTGGATTTTTCTCTCTATATATATAACTGCTCACAATTCTTCAAAAGAAAACAACTTTGGTGCATTCTTTTTTATTCTTCTCTAAATATAGTATTACTCATAATTCTTCAAAAGAAAATAACTTTAGTTATTTTGGCCAATTAATAATAATATTTAATATATACCAGGTGCTTATAGTTTGACATGAGCTATGACAAACACTTCCCAGGGAATGTGAATTTCAAAACTACCCTATATTGTAGGAACCATTGCTATTCCCATTTTAAAGATAGGGTAACAAAGGTCATGGCTAGTGGAAGTAGAGTCAGTACTTAAACCCAGAAATTTGATTTGGTTTCTGAACCAAAGAACCAAAAGCCCACTATGCACCAGAAGAGTAGCTGTACATCAGAGAGCCCATCATTGCTGCTGCATTGGCAACTCCAAACTACTAATTCTGGAACCCTTTAAATAAAAATGTAATCTCACATGTACAGTGGAAATCAGCCATGTTCCCTTGTGCTTTCTTCATCTACATACAATCCGTCACCGCTGTCTTAAGATGCATTTGTTTTTCATGCTGAGACTATGGGAATTTATATCCACTGGGAGGGCACTCTTTCCCAGTTATAAATCCGATCTGACCCTCCAGTTTCAACACCTCTAGCTCCACAGCGCCTCATGCAAACACAAGCTGTTGCAACCTCTCTCTCTGCCCTCATCAACCCTATCATCGTGTCCGTCCATGACCCGTAACGCCCATGCTCACCGGGCCACTCATGGCCCCATGTGTTCACCACTCATATCCACTCCTCCACATCTTCGTGCAGGCTGGCCTGTCGGCTGGACTCCCTAAAACTCTCATTCACCCCGAAGACCTCCATGAAGATGATCTTCTGTGAAGCCTTCTCTGCTTTGGTCACAAAGGTACAGTTTTCACCCTGTCGATGTCCACTCTGGACATCTTGTGAGGAGTCAGCACACCTTGGTGTGCGCCATTAGGTTGTGAGCATCCCCAGGGCAGGTGCTGCTTCTTACCATCTCATATAAGAAGGATACCAATCCTTTCACCTTCCCAACCCAGTTTCATTAATAGGCCAGCAATCTCTCCTCCTGGCTGAGCCACCATGCACATTAAATAGAATGTGTGCCTGATGGGGAGACTCATGAAGCCTTCCTCACTTTCCCCTATTTTTTGAATAGGACCTTACAGGACTCGTCTGCTCATCAGTCAATTTAAGTAACTGTCAATCAAAGTTGAAGACACAGCGTTATATAGTTTACACACTCCAAACCTTATCCAGTGCTATTTGGCATAACTTGCTTCCATGATATTCCCAATTATTCTCTTATTATCCTAGAGACCTCTTTTCTCCAGGTTTTTTTCTTTAATATGGTTTAGGTGGTATGTGTGAGTGTGTGTACGTGTATATGTGCAAATTAAAAACGAGATCCCATTTCTGCCTTTGCATAACTACACTTAAGGGAGTACTGAGAATCCTCGGTTTTTATCACCCATTATTTCCAATTATATCAAACATAAGAAAGTCCCCATAATAAATGACCAGTTATTACTATTTGGAGCACTAAAGTATATACAAAGCTGGAAAAATAAATGTTCAGAGGTTTTTGTAAGAGCACTGGAGCTATAGCAAATCTATTGCAAAATGTTTAGTCTGTTCTAAGTAAAAAGGATACATTTTAATTTTTAACACGGGATAGAAATATAATAAGGGCTGAGAAATAATTTCAGTCTCAAGAAGGGCCTTACGTGACCCAGACTAGGGTAAAAGGAACAATTCATGTTGAAGTGCCCAAGATCTGCTTTAGAAATGCCAGACTTCAACAGAATCCTAGACTCCTCTCTCCACTAATCCCATAAAGCCAGGAAACAGACCCAGGAGGGTCTGTCATGCTTGAGGATATGCGGTGCTGAAGACAAATGCCTGGGAACGGAGCCCCTCATAGCCCACCCCGTCCATCCCCACACAGGTTTAAAGTGGTGAGAGGGAGTGTTAGACTCAGCGGCCCTTAATAGGAAATATGGTAACGAGAGAGCAATATACAGCGTAATGTTGGAGAGGAGGGTCCGGCCACAGGAAATGAGGCTGCAGGGAGCAGGGCCGGTAAATCCAGGAGGACTGCAGTCTCGACGGACTAGAACTCCACCCAACGCAGGATCGCTCAAACCTCCCAGCAGCCGCTGTGAAAGGTGCGTCCCCTTTATTGCCCGCCTTGCCCTATCAGCTCTGGGCTTTTTAAACATTTGCTGTTTGCTAGTGGTCTCTATCACACTCCTTATCGGGGGACTGACCAATGGAAATCTGTAACTGCACCTCCACAAATCCTGGAGGCCTAAAAAATTAAGTAGATTGATGGAAAACTTGCAAGCAAGTGACAAGCTTGACATAAGTGACACATCTGATTCAGGGTGGAAAGAGATTAATCAATAAAAATCAATGGAGGATTGTGCCTTCAGACTAAAAAAACAATGTTTCTAGAGGATAGATATGGTATCATTTATAAAGGACAGCATCCGCAGAAATCATGTCTAAATACACAACTGTTACAGACACTTCAAATTTTTAGAAGGTGGACACTAGCTTCTTGGGTCGTTCTGTAGACCTTCTAGCAAATATATAAAGCTAAGAGGGAAACATTGCACAAAATGGAGGCAGACTGAAAAATTAAACTGATGGACTCCTTAGATTTGTCTGTACTCAATCTTGAATTTCCCCTCTGAGAAAGCTGTGGACCCACTACATTTGAATTGCACATACAACTGGTTCTTGAATCCACAAGAAATAAAAATACATCGAAATCACTGCATTGTGGAATGGCACAGACACATATGTTGTGCACTTTGAGGCACCTTTCATGGTCAAAATGACTAAAGGCAATTCTAACTAGAAAGGCAAAGTCAAAAAAAAAAAAAAAAAGAAATCATTGGAAATCCTGCATAATTACAAATGGAAAACGATAATAAAATGCAAATATTCTGGTTAAAAAAAATAAAAGATATAGTTGAAAAGGGAAAGATCCCAGAAGAAACCCCAAGACTTCTGAAAAACACCTTTTTGAAAGTCCAGGGAAAATATATGCTAGAGATCTAAAGGGCCAGGTGCTTAAAATAAAACCCCTCATGGCTACACTGGCAAAGTCAAAGGGCCACAGTAGGATGAAGGTATCACCAGAAAACAAAAGACCATTCCGCTGGGGAGAATGAGAAAGCCCAGAGGTACAAATAAGTAGCGAGGCCAAAGGAGTATTTGAAAAACATCTTGCAAAAGACTCCAAAATAAATACTGAAAAGTTTTCAACTACATCAAAGAGAGAAAGTGAGTGAGAGAAACTTTCAGCATTTGAAAACAGCACACACAACAACAGTGTTGCAGGGAATAAAAAGAGAATGACAAGGACACTGAAGGAATTATTTGGCTCTATCTTTATGAAACTATGAGGGAATTTCCAAATTTTTCTATTGGCACAGATAGGCACCACATGACTTTAAAGAAATGATGAGGACTTAACCCAGAAGTGGACGAGATGATCTCATCAGGGACAGGGAGTCTGCCTTCCAGTAGCTCTGCAGACATGACAAGCAAACTTCTTTGACAAAATGTGTGTCTGGTATTTGCAGACGGCCGCTACACTTCAGAACAAGTATGCTGGAATGGCACCATCCCAAAGGGCTACCCTACTTATGGGAAGGCAAGTAAAGCCCCTGAGACTCAGTCCTGTCTAGAAAACTGAGAGCAGGTGCCGAGACAGCAGCAGGTGCCTAAGTAGGTATGAACTGGGATGGGCGCTGCGGCATGATCTCTGCAAAAAAAGGAACACATAACTCACCTCCTGGAATTCCCTGAGTAGGTACATCAGGTGGCAAAAGAGAACAAATGGATAGAACTTATTTAGATGTTCAATACTTTTCACTTCCTATTCACAGATACCCCAAAGCCATATTCCCTTCTCCCAAGTGGCTCTTTCCCATTCTCCCCACTCTTCAGAAACCAGTTATCAATCTTAATTTCTCTTCCCTTCCCCACTCATCCAGCCAGTTGCTGGATCTTGTCAATTCTACCTTCTCAGTATCTCTGGAACTTGTGCTACCTCTCCCCAGTGCCCTGTTCTAGTCCAGTGACAGTTCACTTCTGCCTGTATTAGCAAAATAGCCCCCGGCCCAGCCTCCCTCCCTCCAGTCCCGTCCCTATACAAACCACTCTCTTCATGCAATCAGTCTGATCTCTCTCTCCTACCAAACCTGCCAGTACCTTCTCAGTCCCTGGTAGAAAACCACTGAGTGTTTGGCCCCTGTTTGCCTCTCCACTTTTAACTACTGTGTCTTATATTTCAGGATAATGGGCTCCCATTCCAGGTACCCCATGCACTCTCTTTACTCTGGACCTTTGCACATGCTGTTCCTGCTGCAGAGGACACACCTACCCTGTTCCTGGGGCCAACTCCTGTTCCTCCTTTAGTTGTCAGATCCCCCTCTCTCCTCCCCAAGTTGAACAATGAGGAATGACAATGGTCATCCTATGGGCTCTAATAGCCCCGCTTGCGGCAGTTATCCCCGTCAGAGTATCTGTCATACGGTGATATAATACCTACTTTTCTCCCATACCGTGCACAGGAGCTCTATCATCTCACTCGTCAGTTCCTAATGTAGTCCCAGGCAAGTGGTAACTGCTTGATACGTGTCTGTGGAAATACTCTTGAAGGTTCACAGAAGGAGAATATCCAATTCCTTAGGGAAGGTGAAAAGGGGACTCAATGGAACCTCCACGTCCGGAGTACCTGCCATGTGCTAAGTACCCACATAGGCCCTTGCATACATACATTACCTCATTCATTCTCAAGCCTGCCCATAAAGTATATATTATTACCACTCCATATATGAGTAAACTGAAGCTCAGAAAGATGAAGGGACTTTCCAAATGGCACAAGACTAGTTAGAAGGGCAGAACCAGAACTCAAAATTCTCTGTCAACATATCCATCTTTGTACTTACTGCCATGAAGACAACCCAATAGGAATTTCTCTAAATAGAAAACTGTTAACAGTGAAATCTCCTGTGAATTAATCCTGTAACTAAGCTCACTATTTTATATATATTTTATAAATGGTTTTTTTTAAATTTTGGCAAAATACACATAACATAAAATTTACCATCTTAACCATTTTTAAGTGTACACTTTGGTAATGTTAAGTCTGTGCATCATTGTACAACCGAACTCCAAAACTCTTCATCTTGCAAAACTGAAATTCTGTACCCATTAAGCAACTCTCCACTCCCCCACCCCTTGCTACCTGACAACCACGATTCTACTTTCTGTTTCTATGAATTTGATGACTCTCGGTACCTCACATGAAAGCGACCATGCAGTATTTGTACTTGTGTGACTGGCTTATTTCACTTAGAATAATATCCTCAAGGTTCATCCATGTTGTAATATGTTAAGAGTGTCCTTCCTTTTTAAGGCTGGATAATATTCCACTGTGTGTCTGTACATTTTGCTTATCCATTCATCCCTCAGTGGAAGCCTGGGTTGTTTCCACCTTTGGGCTATTGTGAATAATGCCTCCATGAACATAGATGTACTAAGCCTAATATATTCACAAATAACGTGCTAATAGATATTCACAACATGATGCAAATGATACACCATTCTGAGTGAGGAAGTAACAAACTAGTGGGATCAATTACCAAGCTATCTCAATAAGCTATGAATTATGAGGAAAAATGATAGATACATTTCAATGAATGCTCCACGGAAAAGCATAGTTAGGGGGAAAAATCCCACTGTACTTGTTTTTAGAATAAAGTTAAGTACAAATAATTAAGCTAGCTAGAGAAATAAATCTACACTGAAAAATACTTCAAGCTATGTTTTACATATGATGGGCTATAAATCTGTTACCACTCAGGAAAGTACTTTACACTTCCTGGAAGGTACTTCAGAAGAGGTTGTTCTGTTCCACTTAATTGTATCTGGAATTAGCAGCTTTCCAAGTACCGATTAGTTAATGCTGATGATTTTCAGTGAAAGTATCACATCCCTCCCTTCACCCCTATTCTTTTGCTGTTTTATTGAGCCAAGTCTCCTAAATGCAGAGCACTTAGTGCCCAGTATTGTTGGGATCATGGAGAGGGTAATGGGATATGATCTGCCTTCAAGTGAAGGATCTGGGGCAGAGGGATAGGGGTAGGGTGGGGGGGCGGTCAGTGAAGAAACTGACATGGTAACCACTCGGCAGAATACAAGAAAAACAACATATTAATTAAAAGGTAGCCACAAACAACATCTGGGAGAGTGGAGAGGAGACATTGTTTCTCATGTTAGGAATGGGGCAAGGTTTCTTTAGCTGTCCCTTGAAGGATAAGTAGTATATGGAGTAAAAGAGTATTTAAGGGAAGAAAAGGCACAAGCAAAGACAACAAATTCAGGAATATGGAAGATGCTTCAGGAATTAAAACTTAACCCAACTTGGCTGAAAGAAGAATACACAAAAGGACAAGTTGGAATGTATGCAAGGACCAATCTTAGAAGGCTCTGAATAGCATTTTTAATAGGGCTAAGGAGTAATTGAGTAGATGAGGGGTGCAAATTTGCAGGGTCCGAGAAGATAACAGAAATTCCTGAAGCCAGAAGGTATAATAATAGGGAAAGGTGGGGACTGTGAGAAACTCAGGAATGCATTAGTCAGAAAAAGGCAGCTGCTACTCAGCCTAGAAAATGCTGCTGAGCAGAAAACTCAGGTCATATTGACACTCCTTCCAGACATTTATGAGTATTTTCAATTTCCAGAAAACCTCTGGTCAAATGGGATAGGTCTCGGGGGCCACTAACCTGCACACTCTGGTGTGGATAGTGAGGTATCTCTGGGTCTAAAAAAGTCCCTGTCATCTGTGCACGTACACATCACGTTGTTTTAGCAAGTCACCCTTATGTGCTAAGTGCTTTGTTTTCTTAAACTTACCATAGTTTGTCCTTTATTCTCTGTTTTAATTCATTTTTCTAATTCTGTCTTACTATCACTATGTACTTGATAGAGGTATCGTGAGGATTAAAGAATCCATGTAAAGCCTTTTGAACCTTGCCCAGAGCTGCCAAGGAACAAACATTCAATAATCACTAGTCATTTATGTAAAAGACCGTTAGCCAAAGTTCACTGGGCCCACTCATGCACACCCATGCCTTCACCATGTTTACATCTCCAACCCAGCTGCTCTCTTGAGCTCTGACTCAAAACCCTCCTGCCTACCAGAGAGCTTCCTTGGATGTCTGGAACCAAACCTCTCCACTCCACTCCAGATCTTTTTCTCACCTCATACTCCCCCATTCAGTAAATGATATCACTATCTACCCAGGACCCCAAATAATTCCTGGTACCATTCTCGAATCCTCCTTCTACTTGATACCCGACACCCAGTCTATAATGAAATCCTACCATTTCTCAACTCTCCTGCTCTATGATCTATTGTCTGAGCTAATTCTCAGAAACCTGGAGTCTGAGAAGACTGCATGTCTCATTTGGAGGTAATCAAGAATGAAGGAGGTCAGGCATCTCTTATCTACACTCAGAGCACCAGACAGCTGGAAACATAGTCCGACCAGGTCCAGAAGAGAGTCCAAAAACTAGGGCATCAGATATTATATTTCTTGGAAGATGATGGGCTACTACTCAGATCAGATTTTCAGGTAAAAGCATCTAGATGATGAATCTTTAAAAAAAACAACAACAACATGGAGGTGAGAGATAATAGTACTTTATAATATAGGCTGATATACATAAATGAGACATTTATTTTGAAAGTCTAGCCACTTGGATGTGAAGAATGAGAGAAAATAAGGTTTAAAGGATGACTCTTACATTTTTGAGAATTGGGATTATTGACTCAAATGAGAGACTGGGAGAACAGATTTGGTGATGGGAGGGACTGTATTCATGTTTTAGAAATATGGATACTTCCATTTCTAGTAAAACATCAGACTCCATTATTAGCACTAAAATTCCTATTAAAAACAACTAAATATATAGGATAAACTATTTTAAAAATATTAAAAGACTCAAGTATCTGACAATGTAGGAATCAACAGGAAAAATCCAAGTAAGAAACAAGCACATGGAAGCAAGCCCCTTTTGCCCTAGGCACACTTTGCCAATCTAAGCAAACTTGAACTCTGATTTTGAGTCTTACACAACACAATTAAATGGATGTCAAAGCATAGGGTCTACCTGAGGTGGGGAACTGAAGAGAAAACTCTCCCCCAGTTGAGATGTGTGAGGGGTATCCCCTCATGGAACAAATGAACTGGAAGTAAACCTGACCTCGCCTGCATCTCTGGGAAACAAAGAAAAAGAAGGAAAATCCTTGAGTAGAGCTGTATGCGCAAGTCAGTTCTCATGTGGATCTATAGTCCTAATTCCTCTAGCATGGGTGTTCCAGAAAGTCTAAATTTAAAGTAACCCAGTGTTGCCCAATAAACTGGGGAGACCCTGGGCCTTGCGTCCTCAACCCAACCAGACTCGAAGGAATCACTAAAGGTTCTTGGTCTTGTCACGAAAAGGGATTCAAGGACAGACACACAGCACAGCAGATGAGGAACACAAGCGGGAAGGTTTATTAAAGCAGAAAGTATGCTCTTGAGATATGAGAGTGAGTGAGCTCGGGAGAGAGAGTGAGCTGTGTGCCCTGGGAACTGGGTTTCTATCTTTTATTGATAGTTGTTAACTAGGGGGCAAAATATTCATTACTTGGGGCGAGAAGCAGGATTTTTTTGCTTTTTCTTCCTTAATTTGCTCAGGGGGTTCCTATCATGACACCCACCATTTGGGGACTTTCTAATTTGATCCAGCTTCTGGTGGAATGCTGCCGGGACAGACCCCTGACCCTCCCAATAGCTGGCTATGACTTCCTTGTCGTTGACCTCCACATACCCTATTAGAACCTAACTATCTACTCTAACACCAGCACTCAACTCCTCTGCGAATGAAGGCCCTTCATTCTAGTCTCAGAGAACTCCCAGAAATGCTTTATGAAGAGCAATGAGCAGCACACAGGCAAAACTAACCAAGAGCATAAGGACGTAAAGGAATGAGACAGACAATAGGCAGCAGGAGAAAAAACAGATTGTAGAAATAGAGTCACTTTGACATTAGAGTATCAGAGACAGATGATAAAACAACTATGTGTACCAAATCTGGAGGAGATAAGAAGAATGTGCTGAAAAGGACAAATTAGTGCAGACTGACAGCAAGAATTAGGAGTGGCTAATGGACAAAATCCTAATAAACTGAGTAGGCAAGGGGAACAATGCTCCAGGAATTTATAAGCCAAAGTTCTGGCAACTGCAGTAGTTTTTTAATGTAAATTCTGAATCTCTGGGAGGGAAGAAAAGAGAATAATGGCAACAACACAAGGAAGAATAACCCCCCCTCTGCTTTATCCCCAGTCACCCTGCCTTAGTTTAATTCCACTTCCTGCCTTGGCCCATAACTACAGCCTCTGCCTCAATTGGATCAGGCTGTCACAACCACAGACCACAGACTGGGGGCTTCAATGACATACATCTGGAAGTCCAAGACCAAGATGGCAGCATGCTTGATTCCATGAGGCTCCTCTCCTTGGCCTGCATCTTGGCCTCCATCTTTTCCCTGTATCTTCACATGTCCCTGCCTCTGTGTGTGTCTGTATCCTAATTTCCTCCTCTTCCAAGGATAACAGTCATGTTGGATTAGGGCCCACTCCAATGACTTTGTTTTATCTCACTTACCTCTTTGAAGACCCTATTTCCAAATATAGTCACATTCTGAGGCACCGGGGTCTAGACTTCAACATATGAATCTGGGAGGACACAACTCAGCCCATAACAGCCTCCTCACTAGTCTCCCCTCTTTTCTACCTTGCTTCCAGTCTCCCTTGTAGAATCCTTCGGAGTGCTCTTGCTAAATCGCAAACCATTTACCTAATCAAAATTCCTAAAGGCTCCCCATTGCCTAAAGAACAAAGTCAAAACACCTGAAAATGGTGTCAGCAGTGACACAAAGATGCAAGTAGCGGACTCTAGCTCCCACCCTATCCCCCTGCAAAGAAAATGCAACCTAAGTAACAATGTGGGCTTGTTAGACAAATGTAATTCCAAGTCAAGTGTTCTGAAAACTGCCCCCACCCCTTCTGAGCAACAATCTGGAGTTCCTGCTGATAGCACATTAAATTCTCTGTCTCTGCTATCTACCCCTCCTAATTCACCACCTGCCTCCACAACCCACTTCAGCTCATTTACAACTCCTGCTTTACTAAGCATCCTGCAGCTCCCTAGCACGCCAGCCTCCTTTTGCTTCAGCCATTGGCATGATTTCCCTCAAGCAGGGATGCCATCCTGCCAACAGCACAACCAGTCTTCAAACAAGAAGTTTCTGATCTTCCCTCATGAGTAAGCGCAAGCATCTTTTGCTCTCTGAAGCTCTCTGCACGGTCCTGTTTCCCCTCTCTGCTACCACTTCTCCAATAGATATACCGCCGCCACCACCATCCTACCAGCACCAACACCTGCTCTATACACCTGCATTCTAGGAAGCATCGAATGGCATTCTAAATGAGCCCTGAGCTTGAAATCAGGGGCTGCAACATTTCCCCACTGTACCCCCAATCCCACGCAGCCCCCAACACACAGTGGACATTCAATAAATATTTGTTGAATGAAAGAGAAAGGCAATGGGAAGAAGAAACTTGAGGTGGCGGGAGCGGGGGGATTTGTTTGTAACTTAGGAAGGAGCAGAGACTTTGTGAAGATTTCATTGGTTGATCATAGACAGCTGGCAGCACCCCTGCTTGGTGTCAGGACTGCAGGGTCCCTTTCTCTTACTCTTGCCTATTTCTTAGTCTCCAATTTTGTTTCTTTCCTGTCTCTAAATCATCCCATATGCAGTCGCTAGAGTAATGGCTCCAAATCATGGCTGCAATGATGACCAACACAGGACTTCCACTATTTGAAAACCTTATTAATCACCAAATGAAGTCCAAAATCTAAGCTTTCCACCTGCTGCCCTTCCCCTAAGCCTGTGACCAATTTTTTTTTTTTTTTTTTTTTTTTTTTGTATGCTCCAAATGCAAAGAGCATTTCCATTATGTGATGATTTTCACGACACACTTTCCTTCTAGAATCAGGATTTCCAGCCTGGTGCAGACACTTTCCATGGTTCCCCCATACTGGCAGTAATGTCTGTCACGTCTCAACTCCCAAAACACTATGCCACTTAACAAGTATATACATACTTCCCCTATTAGATTATAAATGTCCTGAAAACAAAGACTTTTTTATTCATCATCTCCTCACAGCAAATAGTAAATTTCTTTTTTAAAAAAGATTTTATTTATTTATTTGACAAAGAGAGAGAGAGAACTAGCAGGGGGAGAGGCAGGCAGAGAGAGAATCAGGCTCCCTGTTGAGCAGGGAGCCCGATGTGTGGCTCAATCCCAGGACCCTGGGATCATGACCTGAGCTGAAGGCAGATGCTTAACTAACTGAGCCACCCAGGCACCCCAGCAAATAGTAAATTTCTATTTAATAGATCTAGAAAGGGTTTACGCAATTTTTAAAATTCCTATTATTAATATTCACCCAATAATAGAGATTTTAATACCTCGAAGGGTCATTTGAGCAACAAATTTTAATACTATGCCCTTTGGTTCAAATCTGCTATTTTCACTGAAAACATAATAGTCAGACTGTTGTTAAGAATAAAAATTCAAAAACTATATCAGTTCAAAGAAACACAATGCTAGTAATTAGAAATTTTCCCCTCTTAGTTAATGCTTTTAGGAACCATTCCTAGGATTTAAGAAAAAAAAAAAGGAAGAAATGACATAATTTAACTATTAAATAAATGTTCTTTATTTATATTTACTCAGTTATTTAAATGAACAGTTGTGTTTCTTATATATGATAAAGAGATATTTTGAGAAATATGATGTCATAAGTCAACGGGACAGACATAATCGTCTCATTTGGGGACATAGTCTAATGTTACCAAGCTCTGTCTCAGAGACAGTAGTTGAATTCCTTGGCTGTTTCTCAGATGAAAAATGGTATACATCCAGTTGTAGATTCCAGTTTATAAAGAGAAATAAATGTACTCTGTCCATTAAGGGAATGAATTAGGTGGATGACCTAAAACTTTCTGAAGGTTTGGGTTCTTTATATGTCAGGAAGGAAACCATCCTATACACAGGGAATACACACACGCTTCTTCACTAAACTAGTCTGGAAATATCAATGTTGGTAGTATACGGCATTTCGTGTAGCCTGCCAAAAAAGGGGACAAATATGTCCTTGAGAGCTAGTCTGCAAGATGAGAACGTTACGTTTCTTAAGTGTTCTGCTAGTTAAAGGGTGCACGTAAGTGCTCACAGAATTCCTGCGCAGACTTCATTCTTATTGGCCACAATCATCACCCCACCACAATCGGCAGGTGTGACGCGTGTAAGCTATTTACAGTGCTATTAAATGTGAATATTGCATATCACAGCTCCATCCTTAGAAAGCTTTTTGTATGAATTTTCAGTGGAACAGGGGCCTTTCTGTCTGGGCAGATTGTGAAGAAGACTGTTTTTTAAAAATGTGAGTTGTGGTTAAATAGCTGAAGTCAGGGAAAATTTTCTCACATTGAGATTTATTGGATTGTGAATAATCTCTCAAGGGAAGTGCCAGAAGCCCCATCAGCGGAGTTATTTAATTAAAACTATGGTGGAGTAAGTAGAAGGGATGTTGCCTGGGGGAATCATTTCGCACTGATCCCTGAAGGATTGACTTGACAGTCTTAAAATTCTTAATGGTTTCAAAATCTTAAACGTCTTCACAAATTTTCTTAGAGGAAAGGAAAAGCCATCTTACTTGCAACCTCCACTTCCTATAAAACCAAACAAAAATCAAACCGCAACAAAAAGCATAGCTTATAAACCAAGTCTCCTTTTATCAATGCTAAATAAATGGGCACAGGATAGCATTAGCTCAAAGGGGAAAAGATGCGGGAGTCCCCAGCCTCTGATCAGCTCAGAGCTTTACTTTTCCTCCTCTCTTGCCATACTTAATTTCCTTTTTGTTTGTTTTTAAACAAACAAAAACGTCTAAATTAAACGTCTAAATATCCACCATTTCTATCTTATAAAATCCAAAAATATCATTCTACTCTCCATCAGTAAATACTCTGATCTGTCAATGGGCAAATTTCCATAAGGTCTCTTTGAAGGTTCACTGATGCCCACCCATTAATCGTAGAGAAGTTTCAGAGGGAAAGTGCTGGAAAACAAGGTTTGATTTCTACAGCTTTCAACCTTTGATATGAGGAATTTAAAAAATAAAAAAGACACTGAGATGGCCCAGGGGAGGAGTCTTGATCAAGCTGCGTGGGCTGAGCATGTTCCAGTCACTGGGACAGCTCTTACACATGAAGCCACAATCCCCACCCTGTACTAGCATCCACTCCCCCGCCAGCACCCACTCTCAAGAGGAAACATGTTCCAGATACTGTGGTTAGCACCGCCTTGAGTGCTGGGGAGACAGCAGTGGTGGTAGAGAGCGATGAAAGAGGTGTGAGTTGTCCTGACCACTGAAAGTTAAAGGAAAACCTGAGAACGCACACCTCTACCTACACTAATAAAATCTTCAACGGGGGGCGACTGCATGGCTCAGTTGGCTAAATGCTCTTGATTTCAGCTCAGGTCATGATCTCAGGGTCATGAGACTGAGCCCCATGAGCTGAGCTTGGAGCCTGCTTAAAATTCAATCTCTCTCCCTCTGCCTTTCCCTTCTCCCCACCCTACTCGCATGCACTCTCTCTCTCTCTTAAAATAATAATAATCTTCAAGAGCCACAGGGCAAAGTTGTTCATAAACTTTAGCTTGTAGCTCATTCCCTTTAGGAAATTCAGCCAAATACCTGCCCCCACCCTAGGGTCATCTTAGAAATAAAAATATCTACTCAAGGAAAGGTAGCGTTTGTGCAAGTAAACAGAATAGTTGCAAAGATCACAGTCAATTTCATCCCTGTTCTGGATTGCCTGAGAACATTTTTGAATAAATCTAAAGGAAAAGTTTTCTTCTGGATGTTGCTATGGTGGACACGCATCCAATACTGAGCATAGAGGGAACGAGAGGAAGTGCGGCTCTCTTGCATTGAAATGGACAAACAGGGACGCTGCTCTCCCAAAACCCAAACGTGGACCTGCGCCTGTTTGTTAAACTTTAACAGCCATTACACTGTGAAATTTAATTATGTATATCAATCCAGTATTGTCTTCTTTTTGAGGTTTGGTTTCCCCCACCCTGGCCTGTTTTTTATTTCTTTTTGATTTTTGATTACAGAGCTGTTCCCCAAAAGCCTGAGAGCTGAATCTCATGGTGATACGTGCTCTCAAGCATGCTCTTCCCTGGCTTAGCAAATGGAAAGGAAGTCAATAAAAACAACCTTGGCATGGGTTCTGGTAACTATTCCACTTTCAGATTCCCATTAATTTCACCCTTGAGAAGTTCAGTGACCATAACCTTGCTTTCACAAGTCTTAAAAATGTTCTTTATCACCTACTTCTTTATATTCTGCTTTATTTTATTAAGGAGAGATTTCTAAGCCTTTAAAGTGTTTCTGTTTAATCAGTTGACTATTTCTTATAGGTACTATTTTGTTTTTTCTTTCTTAAATGAAAAACTGCTGAAATGTAACATTTAACAGAAACATTTTTTATTATATGTTTATATATATACATATATTTTTACATATATATTATATATACATATAAACATATAATTACATATAATGTATACATCTATACATACATTATATATACATATTATTATGTATGTGTGTGATGTGTGTGTGCATGTGTGTATACAAGAAAACTTTCATGACTTATTTCTGAGCTGGTAAGAATGCACCTTAAGAGAGTTTATGTCTTAATTCTTTAAAGAGTAGATTTGAAATTATTTTTTTTATTTCTCCTCCCCACTTAAAAAATAAACAACTTCAGCGTGATAGAGATGTATATGATGGGCAAAGCTGAAAGAACCCACAGTCCACACAAGGACAAAACATGCTGGCACGCAGTGGTGACCCTCGTCACAGTAGAGCAAGAAAGCCTCCCCTCCCGTGGCCTTCTCAGCCCTGTCTGGAATCTCCTCTGACAGGCAAAAGCATCCTTCAGAGCAAGTCTTCCCTGCCTCACTTTGCACCTGTCACTAATAGACAAGAGAGTGTCATTTTCATACGCTTTCTTCCTGCCTTCTGAATTTGGGAGTGATAAAAGCTGAAATCAATGTGTATAAATATCTTAGGATAGACTATAAAATATAATCATATCATATATCTAGATTCCTAGGCCTTTTGAAGCATTAAGTCAACATGGAGATAAGCTAAGCCACGAACTGTGAACCAGAATAAACTGCATTAATTGTTGATCAGAGCCCGTTGTGTTGGCTCAGTTTGAAAGGTCTGGCTGTTATTGCCATTGTTATTGGCGGTATTGTTGGAGTCATTTATAGAAAATGAAAATGTCCTTGCAAAGTAGTCAAAACAGAGCCAAAGCTACCTTTTTTTCTATATAATACTTAAAGCGCTTCTGGGGCACCTGGGTGGCTCAGTCGGGTGAGCGTCTGACCCTTGGTTTCGGCTCAGGTCATGATCTCAGGGTTATGAGATCGAGCCCACACCGGGGTTCCAGGATCAATGGGGAGTCTGCTGGAGGTTCTCTCTCTCCCTCTGCCCTTTCCCCTGCTCATTCTCTCTCTCTCTCTCTCTCTCTGTCTGAAATAAATAAATAAATCGTTTTAAAAATAAATAAATAAATAAAGCAATTCTCCCGAAATGCTACTCCACCCATCTCTGTGTCCAAATATTCTGACTTACCTCCTTTAAGGTTAACTACAAATTCCCCCTTTGCAGGGAATCTATCCTGAATCTCCTGGTTAAAAGTAAATCCTGTCTTCTTTGGAACTACAACAGCACTCACTCTTTAATTATAATTTGCAGTACACAGCTTTTCTCTCCCCTAGTACTCTGCATACCACTTAGAGCTGAGATCCATGTCTTTCTGGCTTCCAACCACAGACATTATCTCGAATATAGTAAGTTCTGAATAAAGACTTGATGAGTGAATAAGGATAAGTGGGTTCAGCTCCCACAAATCAGCACACATATTGATACAATTCAAATCTGGGACACTTCGCCTTCTCCAGCTTTAAATAAAATTTAAATCCTGACATCACTCCAACATTAAAAAACAAACAAGTAGCCAGAGGAAAGCACATATTGATGATGATTCGGGGTTGGCCTAGGGTCCCAATTAAGACATAGGCCAACATGGTCTTTAGAATCCCTCTCATTAGGGGATTTCTTGGCACTGCCATGAATTCTGGAGTCCCCAATATTAGAGGAACCTCTTTTCCTCTCTAGTGCCACTCACTGAAACATTTGGATGAGATTAAATTTAAATTGGTGAGTTCTGAATAAGCAGATTGCCTTCTATAATGTGGGTGGGTCTCATCTAATCAGTTGAAGGTCTGAATAAAACAAAAAGACTCACTTCCCCAGACAAGAGGGAAATCTCCAGCAGACAGCCTTCTGACTTTATCTGCACCATTGTCTTTCCTGGGACTCCAGCCTATTGGCCCACACTTGACAGTCTCCATAGTTATATAAGCCGATTCCTTGTAATAAATCTCTTTCTATATACATATACATCCTATTGGTTCTGTTTCTCAGGAGAACCCTGACTATTACCAATATCAATAATATAATAGATATATTAATGTACACTCCTACCAGCAGTGGATAAGTGTTCCAATCCATAAAATATTACTTATTTACCCTTAAACTCTTCCCCTCCTATAAGCTACAACTAATTTAATCTTGTAGGTGGTGAAAAACATTGGTTTATTATGTGTATCCCTCTGGAAAATGTTCAGTAGCTTCCCACGTACTTCCCATAGTGAAATTCAGAATCCATGAGGCAACAAAAGATCTCAGCCAACCTAACCTCCCAGGCTTTTCGTGACACTGGGCTGACCCGACTTTTTTTTTCCAACCTAGAATCTACCGTATAAAACCTTCTTTGGGACTCCAGCACATCACATGCTGAGCCCCTCGGCTGGTGCAGGCACCCCTGTTTTTTCCTCTCGGGCTACCTCTCATGGCAGCGAGAGGCCACAGAGCCCAGAGCAGGAACCACATCCTGCTGGAGCTCAGGGCTCTCTTCCTGCGTGGATGTCAAACTTTCCTTGTGCCCTCTCCATGATGTCAGTGCCCCTAAGATGCTGCCCTCTCCACTCTCTCTCCTTCCCTCACCTGTCTCTCTCTCAAAGAAAAAAATCCTCCACGCTGTCAAGGTCCAGTGCGACTTGGCCCTGAGCCTCCTCGCTCACCGTGCTGGAATTCAGTTCCCTTTCCTCTCATTTCTGGCACTTCACAAACATCGACTGGTCTCCCCCTGGTACTGAGACTGGGCAGCTCACAGCCTCCAGGTGGTCCATGACCCTGAACACTTTCATCAGCAGCACGATGGGAACACATGACCTCCACCATGGTGTTTGAGAAGCATTAGAGGAGATGACACTCGGTTCGTGCACAGGAGACACCCGGTGGAAGGTAGGTAGTGGAGTAGGGTGGGTGGGCCCCCCATGTGGGGGGACATTTCCATAAGTGTAACTACGTTCACTTGAACTGACTAGTAAGGCCAGAGACACAGGTTGCAGTAACTTTCAGCAGGATCCCACTTCCACCACAAACTCTGCCGTGAATGGGTTGCCTCTGGAAGGTTACCTACCGCCCAAGCCACCCCAGCAGCTTTTCCCTGGAAGCAGTAAATAAATGCAGCCATTCTTACC
>CM052889.1:6470635-6519683 GCA_028534135.1 Potos flavus | reverse complement strand
TGCAAATGCACATTGAACCTCACAGTACATGCTGAGAATGGAGTCTGGTCGCATCCACAACTTTACAACAGCTAGAAATAGATAATGCAGAACAGAGTCCAGGCTGTCAGATGTAAAGAATCTCATGATGTAAAGAATCACTAAGTGCTTATTAAACACATGCCGAAACATGACATACATTTATATTAATGTTTACATATTTATTAACGCATATATATGGCGTGTGTGTGGCCAGGGTTGGGTAGATTGGTAGAGGCGCACATAGAGAGGTAAGAGGAACAAAGGGACACAGCAGATCTCTGCTACGGCATACTGGCTGTGGACCCTACAAGAATTAGATGCAACATAGCATCATCCACTCTCAGAGGCTCCTGCAACCCTCAGTGAGCTTCCTCCCCGGAGCAAAGAATCAGGGGTGTGGGAGGATTATGAGAAAAGGGGAATGAACTGATAATAGTGTGCACTGACCCCTTCATTCCCAAGGCATCCTCAGCCAAGTCACTGGAGAGATGAAGAGAGCAGTCGTGCTACTGGTGACTTGCATTCTGCAGTGACTAAACTCTGGGGCCTAGAGGCTGCAGATCCAAATGGAAGGTGCAGAGAGACATGCAGCCAAAGATAAAGTTCGGCTGTTACAACTTCGCTGAGGACAAGCCCTATTCATCAGCATCTAACCAAAGACAAATAGAGACTGCCCTTGAGCTATTTCTGTTGTGTAGGGAGCCATTTTTTGCATGATTTATGAAGGAATTTTGGCTTGAGGTTTTTTTCTAATAGAGCTGTCTGTATAAAAGAGCTTCATCCTCAAGGAAGTCATTAATCAAAATATTATAGGACTTCTCCCCTATCCAACAGGTCTCAGCTAACCACGTAAGTATGAAATTCATCTCAGGAGTTTGCCTCACACCACGTGCTCCTGGGTGACCTGGGCTGGGTGACAGCCTTCAGACACGCCGTCTCCTTCTCTGAGGCTGTCCACACACACAGACGCTTCTCTCTTCTCAGCTGCATTGTTTCTGCTAACTGTAACATGTTCTGCTTTCCCAGATGGCTGCTGCTTCTGGCCGCTGGGAGGATTCTAGTCTTTACGCAGTTACCCAAGTAGGTAACTTTCCCCATGTTGTGCTGGACCACCGGACGTGTACGCCGGAGAAGGCGCTCCTACTCTGCTCCCACTCCACGCTTGCTCAGACAGCTGCTGACATGCCGAGGGCTGCAACGCAGAAAGCCTGTGCCAGACTCAGAAGAAGGGACTGAGCCTGGGAAGACTGGGGGCATTTCTCTTATATATTTTTTTCCAGATGTGAGAGTTTGTATGCCTTTGGCTGGGATGTCCTTGTTGTTGTGAGGCTCCAGCAAGACTTTAGTCTAGGTTTCTGCTCCCTGCCTCAAAGTGTCACCTCAAGAGAATGTTACCAAGGAAGGACACGTGATTTCCCTCAGACCACAGAGCTGCCCCAGGAGTTAGATTACCTTTGAGGGACCATCCATAAAGGACTCGCTTCCATTCAGAGACTTCAGTTTGGCTTCAGCAGAGATCTTCCAGGACAGGGTTCTGCAAACTATGGCTCATGGGCCGAATCCAGCCCTTTGCCTGACCCTTCATAAATAGTCCGCTTGGACTCGACCATGCTCACTTGGTTATACACTGTCCGTGGCTGTTTTGTGCTCTGATGAACAGCTGCAAAGAGACCACATGGCCTGCAAAGCTGAAAATAGTAACTGTGTGATCCACGACAGAGAAAGCTCGCCAACCTCTGCATGGGGCAATAAATACTTATCTAGTGAGCATTTATTATTTAAGTTCATCCTTGCTTGGTCTTGCTTGAAGGAAGGAAGGTTAAGCCTGATAGTGCAGACACCAATAAAATTAGCTCAATTTCCCTATTATCAAGGACCATACCATCAGACCTACTACAAATACGATTCTTCTAGAAACAGACTGAGAGAAAGGACCTAAATGACACCCTCTTGCTGAACTGTGCCCAACGAACTTACAGGTTCATAGGACAGACATCAGCCATCCAGCTGTCATTGGCTCTTTTCCCGCTGAATCTACTTGACACTCTCCGCTCCCCTACACAAGATTTATCTTAAACGTGTGAACTCATCCACATCCACTCTTTTTTTTTCTAGAAGGTTACTAACCTTGAGATGTTGGTTCTGCTCGCTGTAACTCTCCTTTCCCGCCGTGTGTCTGGTTAGGGGCTTCCTGTTTGTCGTGGCCTCCTTACCTTGCCCCTTCCTGTCACTGGCAATCTCCCTGTTCTCCCAGGGTTGGCGTGGCAGGAACAGCCTGGGGCTTTTGTCCTGGGCTGGGAGCTCTTGGTTTCTTCTCTCTTCCAGAGCTCCTCCCAGTGGAGGCTGAAGTAAAGCACTAATATTTCACTAAGCAGGGCTTTTTGGAGGATTAAAACCAGTCAAGGAGTGTGCCTGCTTCTGGAAGCATCTTCAGCACTGTAGCTACTCAGACTCACTCCACATTCACATGGAGTTCTGTCCTTCTCTTCCCCGCGCCGCTAAAATTCTACCGTTGGAAACGATGCCCTTCTCATCCTCTGTTCTAACTCTTAACGCAAAACTACGCACAAAAACTTTCAGTTGGTTATTTTGCCTTTTCTTCCCCATTTGTTTTCCTGCCAATCAAAGCACTTCATATTCGGAAGTCTCTGAAGCGCAGGCTGCTTCTTATCTCTGCTCAAATCGGAGTGTGTTTCCATCCTGCCTTCTAGATCCTCTTCCTGGTTTTGTGCTTTAATCTCCCACTCTGACACAGAAAGCACACGGTCGGCATGTGCTAAGAACTCTCTCTGCAAGTTTAGCAGCTTCTATGTCTTCAAAACACAACTGTTTCTAAGTTGGTCTGGAGGACCGCAGAGTTAGTTTTATTTGTTCTTTGGATTCCTAAGTAATAGAGAGGCCCCGGCGGTAAAAGCACCACGAGGGACTGTGACTGAGGTGCAGTCGGGGCCGGTCACAGAGATACTGGGCGGAAAGGCCAGGGTCTGCGGAGGAGAAGGCAGTTCTGAAGGCCATTTCCCGATGCATCGCACATGCAGGGCTGGCCTTTCTGCGGACCACATGCGTGTCTGAAAGCATGGAAGAAAATACAGGGGTGCCCAGGTGCCTCAGCTGGTTTAGTATCCGACTCTTGATTTCAGCTCAGGTCATAATCTCAGGGTCGTAAGACCAAGCCCTGCATAGGGCTCCATGTTGTGTGGATCCTGCTTAAGATTCTCTCTCTCTCTCTCTGCCCCTCTCCCCCCATTCTCACACTCCCTCTGGAAGGAAGGAAGGAAGGAAGGAAAGAAGGAAGGAGGAAGGAAGCGGGAGGGAGGGAGGAAGGAACGAAGGAACGGAAAGAGAAAAATAGAAGCTATCTTTCATTGCACAAATAATTCTTGAGCACTTACTGTGGGGCAGAGGAAGCCCTCTAAAAGATCTGTCTGACTCATGTCACTCTCTTCGTTATATCAGCATCCTCAGAAGAATATCCAAACTTCTTACTGACTTACAAGGCTGGCCAAGATTGATCTCTATCATTTCTCCAGCCCAATGTCTTACACTTCGCTCAGCCGCGTTCTCCACCCCAGACCCACCTGACAGGGCAGAGGCTTTGCACAGGGGGTTCCTTTGCTTTGACTTCTCTTATCTCCTCCCATAGGGAGGCCTCAGCTCAGACATCCCTTATTGGGTACCCTCCCTGAGCCCCCCACGCCTGGGGGAGGTGTTCCTTACTGAAGTACTACTGTGTAACTGCCCATTTATTTGCTGCATTTCCTCTGATAGCCTAATGAACCCCTTCAAGCTGAAGATAAGGTCTTGTTGACTGCTTGTTCCACAGAGCCTTGCATGGAGCCCGGCATGTGGTGGGTCCCTGTTAGATCATTACTTGTTGAAAGCAGGTGAAGGGATGGCTTCTACCTATGAGGTTTCACCATATGTGGCCTATATGCTCATCAAAACCCAGAGGCCATTCTGTTTCCAATGTGCGGTTTTTTTCTTCTGCCTCATCTTTCTATTTCTCCAATGAATAGGACAAAAAAATAGCCTCAATCCAAAAGGCACATAAATTTTTGCAGGACAAACTTGAAGATAAACGTTCCTGATTGGGGCCAACTCTTTCTCAAAATGATTCAGTGGGCCCTGAACTGAACCTCAAACACTGGCTGAAACAGTCACTGTCTACGTGAATGATTCACATCACACTGAATGCCAGAGCCTATTTCAATAGTAGATGCTACTTACATCTATGGGGTCCAGACTTAAAAACTGGTTTTGCTTACTCCCTGACTTATAAATCCAGATTTATAGGCTAGGTACTTTTCCTCAATTTCTCTATCTTTTATAATCACTCCCTAATTCGTCATCCACATGCAAAATAACACACACACACATCATCACCATCGCCAACATGGTCATCATCCTCGCTATCACCCATATCCCATTATAAAGTTACTGCTATTATTAAGAAAGTAAGAGTGGAGACAGCTTTTTTGTTTCTCTGTAAGATCTGCACTTCTGGTTTCTTTATTCTCCTTGGAGTTCTTGAAATCTTGCAAAATAAAGAACCTAAGAATTAGCTTTGTTTCTGTTCCTGAGGGACACAGGCATCATGCTTTCTTGGCACCAGGAAGGCAACATCGTTCTCCCCAACATAAAGCTCCATAACCTTATGAAGCAATTAGGGGAGATGTTAAAAGATCACATGATCAATAATGAATTCCCCAAACACTAAAAACATCCTGAGACAAATGAAACTGCGTTACACATCCAGAGAACGGTCGTCCTATGTTCCAACCACAAGGCAAATTAGTGGGACAGAATGAAGATTCTCTACTGCTCACAGAGATGAACAAAATTCCTCCCTCCAGGGTTTTTTAGTGACCCTTATTAAGGGTCTTTTCAACAGTTTAAAAGTAAAAATACTCTTTAACATTACCATTTGTTGACAGAAATAGGAAACGCAGCTAAAATCATCACATCACTGGATGGAGTGTTCCATTTGCCACCCCCTGCCTCTCTGGGGTCACCAGAGCACGAGTTCATTATTCTAATACACGGTAAGTAAAGGGAAATGCAAGGATTTATCCTGCCTTCCCTGTACAAATGGCATTTCAGGGGGATCTAAGTTTCCTTTTATAGAAAAAATCAGCTACTAGGTAGAAAAACAATACTAGATATTATTTTTAATTGCTATTTTGTTACTCCTATTAAAATAATAGATGGAGACCATTGTTACTAGATGCTAAAGCCATTAAGTGGAAGGTTAATGGGAACTTTATAATGAAATATACTGCTGATTGACAATACATGAGCCCTCTGATCAACCCTAACCTCACACTAATATGGTACAACCAGATAGCAGGGGATTCATTGATACAGCAGGAAGAAAACAGCACCACCCAGGAAGATCTCTTACCAGAGTAACTGAACCTGAATGCAGCCCAGCCTCTAGAAGGAGCTAGTAGTATCTAGGAGATATAGAGGACAGAAGGAGTTAAGGGCACCATGAGGAAGCAAGAAATACTAAAGAACAAATGTCTTGGGTTCTCAATAAACAAATGGCAATTATGATTCACATAAGAAAATATAACCAGTCCAGGAAATGCCAAAAGGCACTTGATAACTTTAAATATCCTTTCCTGGTAAAAACCAGGGTAATTTGGAATTTAACTAGCATGATAAAGAAAACTAGTTGGAAACTAATGGCAGACGTGATGGTAAAAGCTTAGAAGAATCTCGGTTAAATTCCTAAGACAAGAATGACTATTATCACTGGCAATATTTAACATTGCCCTGGAAGTTTTAACTGATACTATAGGGTAAAAAAAAAAAAAAGAAAGAAAGAAAGAAAAGAATAAGAATTGTAAATATTGAAGAATTATTTTGACTTAATTATTACTTGTAGATGATCAACCTAGAGAACACAAAAGAATTGAATAAAAAAGAACTGATAAAACAAGTGTCTAACAAAATAGTTTTATAAGACTCAACAGCTTTATTTTGTCATATCCAAATTAGAAGCAAAAAGTACACATACATGCGTACGTGTATATATATACACATATGTATGAATATATAAGAATGTACCTCAAGAATTTGTAGCAAGTATACAAAATCTATATAGTATATCAAAGGAAGTAACATTAAGTCTTGAATAAAAGATAATATATTATGTTCCTATATAACAAGATCCAATTTGGGGAAAACACACCAAAAAAAATTTTATTTACCTAAAATTTTATGATCTTACATCTTTGAGTAGGTCAGGCTGTGAAAGACTTGATGAGGCTCTTGCTGACCACACTCTATAAGAGATGGTGAAGGCCATGGGAGGCAGCAGGGTGCTTTTCCTTAGCATTAGCATGGTTTGTGTGTATGAATGTTCCAGAATAAAGATATTCTTGATGAGCAAAAGTTTTGTTAAAATGCATAACAGCATACTTGCCTACTTTTTTTATAGTAGGCTCCGTGCCCAGCGTGGAGCCCAATTCAGGGCTTGAACTCACAACCCTGAGATCAAGACCTGAGTTGAGATCAAGAGTCAGATACTTAATCGACTGAGCCACCCAGACACTCTGCAAACTGCATTTTTAATAATTAGAAAAATGATGTAAGGCACCTTGCAGTACAAGATATTAAAATGTACGATAAAGCTTACTATGTTAAAGTGTTTTATTCTTTAAGAATTAAGAGTTCAAAAGCAGACCCAAAGAATTACAGATTTTCAGGGGTAGAGATTCGAATATGGCTAAGAAAGAAGAGCATTTATGCTGTGAAATAGTGGCTGAGTGCACGGTCCTGGCCGAATGCTGGAGAGCCCAGAAGACCTGGGAGAACTGCCCTCTTGGAGTCTTGTTGGGTGGACACCCCCCTCCATGTCACATCTAATGCCCCGTGTTTCTCCAGTGGATCACATGTGGGCCGAGGGTGCCATCATCGTGGGCTGTACATTAGAAAAATATACCCACTTCACTTCTCCAATAAGAGGACATTCAGATGTTACAGTATGCTGATGGCAGCCTTGCCATACCATAAGAAGATGGAAAAATAAGGAAAATGTATTCACCAACAGAGATCTTGGGAAATTATGCAGATACCAACCACAGCAACCCAGAAACACAGCACTCTCTGAGGCAGCCCACTGAGCTCCGTTAGCCAAAGGTCCTATCACTGAAGGCGGTTATTTATTCAGTGAGAACAGATGGTGTGCTTGTACTTATACAAAGGTTAGGAATTAAAGGTGCTGCTTACCTAAAAAATAAAGATGGTTTAGTGACCTTATGTGGCCAGTTGGCCATTCTGAATGGGAACCAGGATCCCTTCAGTGATTTCAAAACAAATTTACCTCTACCGGGACAGGAGGGAATCTGTTATGTTCTTTTGTTTGGCCACACAATAGTAAGAATATCTGCACAGGCATCGAGTTGCCATTCTGATATAATCAGGCTTGAAATAATAAGCAGCAAACCATACATATACAGAACGTTTCATCTGAGTTCCCACCTGCTGAAGAGTAAGTTAGTGAAAGAAGTAATTAGATCCGTGGCAGAAGCTCATCTTGTCCAAGAAGCCAGAGTAAGCCTCATTCAGGAAGAGTATCAAGAATATTGCCGAGCCAAGGAAGAGGCCTGTACAGACTTACAGAAAAAAGAAGCCTAGCTCTACTGGATGCTTCAAATAATTACGGAATATAAAATACTCTCTTCATTAAAACGGATTTGTCTCATGTGAATGTTTTACTTTGTTTTCAGCATTAACATCTAATTTTCTATATCACCTGGTGTTCTAGTTGATAAGCACTGGGTAGATATTTCACATATGTGTAAAATATTTTCTCATAATTAATTAAAGTTGCATTAAATAAAGTATAATTAGGTCACATGGAAAAATATTTTTCAGTAATGACTAGAGAGTGAACAGTTGCTCTGTAAGTCAGGCTTTTTTTTTTTTCTTTAAGAAACCAAGAATTAATTTTGGGTTAAAAAAAGAATTACAGATTTGCAGCATATGATATGGGTGACATTTCAGTTCAGCAGGGAAAGAATGGCTTGTCTACCACGTGGTATCAGAGAAGCTGACTTACCAGTGGGAAAAGCCGAAGTCAGCTCCATGGGGTCACTGGCCATTCCCTGAGCAGCACAAGCTCTACACGTCCGCTGCAGGGTCCTTGCAGCTGCACCTAGGCGTAGGACCTAGGCTCTGCCAAATACATCTACATCCTAAGAATTCACCACCGAAGCTTGGGAGTGCAGCAGGGAAGCAGTGGGGCTACAAGGCCCATTCTGGCTGGAAGGGTGTGGGTTTGCAAGGCCCTAGCTCTGCCAGCAGCGGTGGAGTCGGCATCCAGGTGTGCACAGTAGCTGACCACAGTGCCTGGGCCCAAGCAAGCCTGCAGGGACATGCTCACCAGGCCCCGTGGGCGGCCCTGAGGGATGTGCGGTTGGCCCAGGGGCACTGACCAAGCTTCTCCCCACCCATTCATTCTGCGACCTGCTCCCAGTCCTGTGTCCTTCCAATAAGTTGCTTCCTTCCCAACTTAGAGGGAAGTACTTTGGCAAGTTACAACTAAGAACTCTGATCAATACACTCACCTGTTGCAGCAGAATGCATTTCAAATGTATTAATAATTTGAATAAGAAATGGAGAATATGCTTGATAAGCCTGAAGACAAAGATGGATTTTTTACTTTGACATTATATACATATATATAAAATATATACTAAGGTATATATATCTTATACCAAAGTGAGGGAAAATGTGATAGCTTTTTCTACATAAAAACTTAACACTGGGGGGCACCTGGGTGATACAGTCAGTAAAGTGTGCAACTCTTGGTTTCAGCTCAGGTCATGGTCTCACAGTCGTGAGATTGAGCCCTGCGTCAGGCTCCACACTCAATGGGAATTCTGCTTAAGATTCTCTCTTTCCCTTTCCTTCTGCACACCCACCCCACTCTCTCTCTAAAATAAATAAACAAATCTTAAAGGACAAACCTTAAAACTGTGGCATGGCAAACATTATACACTAACAAAGCAAAAAGGCCTGACAATCAGGAGAGGGATATATGAAAGGTATGAGACACAGTGTAACATTTTCTAAGCGTAAAGTGCTTAAATATCAGTGACCAAAAAAATCGCATGAATACCCCAACAGAAAAACAGGCAATGGACATCAAACATCAATTCACATAAGAAAAAATACAAAAAGAAAAATGTGAAAAGGTATTTAAGCTCGCTATGATAAATGAAAATTAAAACAATGGCATATTAACTTTTGCACATTGAATATTCAAATATGTAAATGAAGAGAATGATAGTGACTATTGCTAACAAGAGTGGGAGGAAACGTGGATAGCCAAATGCTGCTGTGGATGAGTCAACGGGGAAGCATTTTCTACACGCAAGAGTTAAGCAATGCATATGAAAAATGTGACTTGTTGTATCCTCTGACCAAGCCAGGCTGCCTCAAGATATGTATCCTAAAGAGGAATAAATTTAGCCAAGTTAGCACAGATCTGGGTTTTTTGTTTGTTTGTTGGCCTGTTTAAAGCAGGTTCCGTGTCCAGCATGGAGCCCGATGCGGGGCTTGAACTCATGACCCCAAGATCAAGACCTGCGCTGAGATCAAGAGTCAGACACTTAACCAACTGAGCCACCCAGGTGCCCCACAAAGATCTGGTTTTTAAACGTGTAAATGTTTATCACAGCATTATTTTTATTAATAAAATTGGGAATCATCTGTATTCCCATATCTAGTGAACTGGTTCAGTTAGTTTATTGTGGTAAATCCGTAGGACGGGGTACTCTGCTGATCTTCAGTAGTTAGGCAAGTCTATATTTAGACATGTAAAATACCTACAATACCCTAAGTGAAGAACTTTTTCCAACACACATATGCCCAGGAAAAGAAGACAATGAGAGAGCCATTCTGAAAAGCAGTAGCTGGAGGAAGAGCCCACACCCAGCTTCTCACCTGGTTTCTGCCTCGGCGGGGGCTCAGCAGGCTGAACTCAGGACTCCTTTTGCCACCGTCCTCTATCTTCCTGCTCCACTGATATCCTTCCCTCTCCTGATGGTCTCGAGGTTTCAGGGAAAAAAATACTTAAACCTTTTCAGGACTCCTGACCTCAAGTATCAGACGCTGGGAAAAACTAAGTTCCTCTTTGGGAATCTGTTCCAAGTGACCCCAGGAAGCAGCAGACAACCACACTCCCTGGATGGACTGGGACTTGTACACATTTACTATCTCTTCCCCCCAGCCATCCGGACAGAGCTCATGCCTTGCTCCTCTATATTTCCTATTACTTCGTGCTGCTACGTGATAACATTCCCTCTGCATTATGGTTCGTGAGAGAGCATGAGAGCGACCCTCATAAAGAAAAGAGTATGGGCTTTGCAGAGGACTTGGGTTCAAATCCCAATCCATCTTGGAGTCGCTGTGCGGCCTCCGGTCACAAGCACTTTGGCGGCAACACAGACTGCCGAGCCACAGTGGAGGACCCAGGCAGGCCAACTCCAACCTCATGTTACAGGGCCAAGTGCACCCCACCCTCGGGGGGCCCCAGCCAGGCCCCCACAAGACACAAAGTGCTGAAAAGCTGATTCGGACTCTCATACTGTCAATACCATTACATCCCAAGTAACTTAAAGGAATTTTTACTTCCCGAAATAGCACAAAACATAGATGTGCTTCAATTAAAATAGATACTTGCTAGATATTTTTATGGCAAATTTCTAAACTTTTCTTGTTGTCGTATGGTTGTTCTCCTGCTTTGCTGCTGGCCTGAGGACAGTTTTGTCTGTGGTTGGGTAATGAAGCTCGTATTTGAGCTGCCTGATTAACATTTACACCACAGTCACTGTCCCCATAATCTGTCACCACAGCAGGGTCCTGCATAAGGGAAGGTCTCCTGCCTCAGCTGAACAATGCACCACACTTTCTGGAATTTGAACCAGAAATAAATATAGTCTAATGTGAATAGGGCTGCATCTCTCAGGCTTCCTGGGATGGCCCCAACATACCCCTGGTTGAACTGGTATATTTATCAATAGCCCCTCCGCCCCATTTCACTCTGGAGTGTCTTGGTTTGGATGATTAACACTATGTTCACCCTAAAAGCCACACCAGTTCGCTGTGGGTTTAAAGTCCCATGTCCCAGGACACCCTTTAGTCCGGGACAAATGAGGACAAGTTGGTCACCACTGATACAGCAATGACCAAGACCACCTGGGTGTGAGAGCCCCCTAGGTCCTGGGGCTAGGTCTAGCCCACCTTCACTCCCAGTCAGCTCACTTCGGAGCCTGTGCTGTCTTTTCTACGCAGCCCTCAATCAGGATTACCTTTTTCCATCTGAAAGCGACTCTCAAAGAGGCAGGGCTGGAGTCTCCACCCTCCTCTTCCTGGTGCATGTGGCCTCTATGAAAGGCTACAGACCTGTCCCAAAAGCCACCTGTGAAGGGCAGGCTAGGTAAGCCAGAACAACATCCCTTCTATTCTCTTACCTCGGGGTAATGGGAACCCACCCACTTGATAAGTACCCACTCTGAGGAGGTAAGCAGTGATCCTTCTGGAAGCAAAAGTATGTCCTGGGGTGGTCCTCTCTTTCATCCACTAGGTAAAGAAGGAGCCATCTCCTTCTTCAAAATGAATAGATGAACCAATATATAAATAAAAACTTCATATTCCTTCTAAATTGATGCCATACTATATTAAAACCTGCCTGTTTTGTTTTGTTTTGTTTTGTTTTGTGTCTGTCTCTGGACCTCCCACCTTGAATGTGAGTTGCTTGACTGCAAAGACTGCCTTGTTCACTAGTGTGTCAAAGCCTTCCTGTTTGCCAGAACCAAGCAGTTTCCCAGGACACAAGACTTTTGGTGCTAAAACCAGAACAGCGCCAGGCAAACCGGACAGCTGGTCACCCTGGCTGTACCCCCCAGTCCAAGAGCAGTGCCTCGCCTGTAGCGGGCGTTCAATAAACAACAGTCCTCTAACTAGAATCAGATCACCTCTTCGAAAGTTTGTTTTCAGAATTAAAAGAGGGAGGAAAGGTGCTAAAAGGTGCATCAGGACCTTGATAAATATGAGTGTCAGCTCACAGGGAGAGTTGACGCCCTTCTCCTGCTGGGCTCTCATTCTGTCCTGGGAGGAGACAGGATGCTGTGGTTGACCACATGTGCCAGCTCATCTCCTGGCCAAGCAGCACCGTCTTCTTCTTCCATGGTAGACCCCTCAGCCCCCATCTTTCCGGGGCTGGAACTTTAGGCACTGCATCTACCAGACCCCGGCCAACAGGATTCCAAGTTAAATTTTGCCAGTGAAAGGTACTTGTGTGAGATCTGGAAATCAGAAGAGAAGTAGGATTTCATTTCTACCGACTGACATCACACTGTCTGTAAATTTGTTTACTGTCATCTTTCAGCAGTAGGGCAGCTGTGAGGGCCTTGCAGGTGGGAGGCATGAAGCAGCCTCCCTGCCCGGATCTGTCTGGGGGTCCCCTGCATCTGTGCTGGAGGCAGCCATGTGTGGGCCAGCAGGGCCCTTGCTCCATCTCCAGAATCAGCAACGTCACATCTCCGACCATTCTTCCCTAGTCTCACCTCCTCTGACTCACCTCTCCGCTTCCCTCTTGCATTTTTAAGGAGCCCATGACTGTACTGAGCCTACCTGGACAAGTCAAGATAATCTCTGTAACTCAAAGTCTTTGACTTGAACCATATCGAAGTCTCTTTCGCCGTGAGAGGTAACATACTCACAGGTTCCAGGGAGAGGGATGGAGACATCTTTGAGGGGCATTAGTCTGCTGACAATGACAGCCAAATACAGATTAACTGACTTCTTTTTTTCTTCCCAAAGGAATTGACTCTGGTTTATTCAAAGCCTCTGTACTTGGCACAGAAATAAACAGTATTATCTGGGAAAATTAACTCATGGTGTTCAGCGCCATGATATCCTGAGGGCTAATGGAAAAGATGATTTTGAGGAAAAGATAATAAAAAGCAGATATACAAAGAAGAAAAATGTTTAATATAAGTTAAGCGATACACAAATGCATACACACACATTTAATTTATTAACGAAAATACTAAGGCATTAAAACACTTCCTGTTCAAATGTTTTTAGACTTGTTACCTTCTGGTAATGGGCTCTAGTAGGTTCCCAAAGGTTAGGATCCAAAGGCACTCTGCCCAAAAATCAGAAATAAGATGAAAACAAAATTGGGCTGTATCCTAAGTCAAATCAAGTCCATAATTATGCATACAGTGTGTTAAATCTTGGGGCGCCTGAGTGGCTCAGCTGGTTAAGCGTCTAACTCTTGGTTTTGGCTCAGGGCATGACCTGGGGGTCGTGGAACTTCATCAGGCTCTTCACTCAGTGTGGAGTCCACTAGTGATTCTCTCTCCCTCTGCCCACCCCCCATCCCTGGGTCCCTAAACAAACAAACAAACAAACAAACAAACTTTTTTAAAAAAAATCTTAGACATTTGGCTTATCTTAAGTCATTTTACCAAGCTACCCTCTTGCTTAAATCTTCTCTACTACTGCAACCACATTTTCCCTTCTCCCATTCTTTAAGTTATACTCATTGATTTCTCAAAGGACCTTTTCAATTCTTCCTTCTTGCATTGTTTCTCTCCTTCATTCTGCGTACCAGCATGCCTTTCTCTCCCTTAATTTCCTCTGAGGAGCCATTCTACTACTTCAGTGCCCCAAATAAAAAGCTGAGATGTCCTCAAAGTTCAAAGTTGCATCATGGGCATAATTCTCTTTGTAGTGCAACTGCATAATCAGATCCCTCCTTTACCAATACTGATCAGATTTCAGCTTTTTGCATAAACAGACTGCAACACTTTGTTTTCCTGCACTTGTTAAAACCAGAAATTAAAATATTTATTATTTTTTAACTACTATGCCAAATTCATCTGGCTTACCCATTAATATCCAGGACAGACTTCCTTCCTGGCAACTACAAAATCCATTTCCCTAATGCCAAGGCTCAACGTTGTTGTCACCTTTGAGTCATTTTTTTTTTTTTTTAAATCCCTCATATTCAGTCACCAAATACTGAAGAGTCCAAGAAAATATTTTTAAAAGCAATCTCTCCACTGGCACTCTTAACATGCTGGTCCTCAAAGCATTCAATTTGGGACCACAGATTCACTTGCCCGTAACTCATGCTACAACTGCCCTTGGGTCCACTTTCCTAATAACGACTTTCTGAGTATTGGTGCTTTTCTGATCATCTAACTTCATCCTTCAACTGCAAACATCATAGGTAATGACTACTGGATGGTTACTATGTGCCTTGTAAGTCTCTAACACTTTACATGTTTCATTCATTAAAGCTTTCTAAAATCCTAGAGAATAGGAATTGTTACTATTCTCACATTACATTTGAGAAAACTGAGGCACACAGTGGTTAAGCAACTTCTCCAATGTTCCCCACACCTTCTAGTTGAGCAAAACCAGGATTTGAATCAAGATATTTGACTATAGAGCCTATACTCTTCACCTCCACACCTCACTGCCATCATGGGAGGTAGATTTATTCCCTATTCAACAGATAATGAAATGATCCTTCGGCTTCTAGGAAACCTGCTTAAAGTTCCACATGTCAGAGATACCACAGCATACTGACTTTCTTCTATAATACTCCCCACATCAGAACTTTTCACTGGAAAAATTATTTCCTATGGCAATGTTCCCCAAAGTGCATCTTCCCATTACCTTAGACATTATGGAAAATGTAGATTTTGTGGATAAACTGGATTGGGAAACTTTATACACTTTATTCTGCTTTTGGAAATATAGAGATCACTCAACGCACCATATTAAAATGTCTGACAAGTCCAACAGTAAAGAAGCCTATTAAACTTAGTTTAACCCAGTTTCTCAAACTAGGTTTCTCAAACACTCTGGCTTTTCATTTGTAAGACTTTGCTAAGTCTTACAGAGTCTACTCCCTTCTTTACCTGTCCAAAGTCACTTCTCATTTGAAAACCAAATCAATATAGTTCAATATATGAACAAGGTAAAGAAGAAAAATCATGTGATCATATGGATTGACATGGAAAAAGCATCTAACAAAATTTAACACTCACCCACAATAAAAACCCTTAGCAAATTAGGAAAAAGGGGGAATCGCCTCAACTTAATAAAGATCATCAGCAAAAACCCTGAAGCTAGAAGGACTGAATATTTTTCCCTAAAACTGAGGAAAATTAAAGGAAGTCTGCTCCCCATGCTGCTATGCAACATAATATTAGCCCCTGCAATATAGCAAGAGAAAGAAATAAAAGGCATACAGATTAGGAAGAAATAAAACCTTGCTAACCGCAGGTGACATGATTATCCATGTAGCAAACTCAGGAAATCTATAAAATTTTCTAGAATAAGTGAGTTCAGCAAGTTTTTAGTAAACAAGATCAACACCTAAAAACCAACAGCACTTCCACAGGTTAACAATAAAATAGTGGGAAACCAACATTTAAAACATAATACCATTTACAATCAATACCAAATAAAAGACCTCAGTAGGTGGTACATCCATACCATGAAACACTACTCAGCAATAAAAAGGATCAAACTATTGATACACACAAAAACTTGCATGAATCTCCAGGGAATCATGCTGAGTAAAAAATTCCCAAAATTACATAATGAATGTATTCCATTTATATAACATTCTTGAAATGAAAAAATTTAAGAAATTTAGAAACTTTAGAACAGGTTAGAGGTTTCCAAGGGTTAAAAATAGAAAGCGATGTGGGAGAAAATTGTCTCTGTAGGTTGTCACAGGCAATAGGAAGGATCGTCATCACGTTCGAACTGTATAGTATCTTGACTGTCAGGTTAAATATGAAAACCTACATAGATGATAAAATTGTATAGAACTTAAATCAATATTCTTTTATTAATATGATATGCTTATGCATCTTATGCAGCTTAATACAATAGAACAATACATAAGTGCACTCCAAACAAATGAGTACAAGTAAAGGTGGGAAAAGCTGAATAATGTAGTAGGTTATACCAATGCCAATATCCTGGTTATGATATTGTACTATATTGTGTAAGATGTTAACATTAGGGAAAAGTGGGTAAAGAATATATGAAATCTTTCTGTATTATTTCTTATAACTGCACATAACAATTATCTCAATAAAAATGTTAATTAAAAAGAGAGAGAGGGGTGCCCAGTGGCTCAATCGGTGAAGCATCTGACTCTTGGTTTCAGCTCAGGTCATGATCTCATGGTCGTGGGATTGAGCCCTTCATCAGGCTCCACGCTCAGCAGGCAGTCTGTTTGAGATTTTCTTTCTCCCTCTCTTGGCCCCTCCCACCTGCATGTTCGCTCACCCTCTCTCTCTCTCTCAAATAAATAAATCTTAAAAGAAGATAAAGAGAGAGAGAAGGCAATAATATATCCTAACTTTCAAGCTTCTTTGGTGCTCTGCTGCCAGGAACCTCCTGGCTGCCAAGAGTCAGAAGGGGGGACTCACTCACCTTTTAGGCGCCATCAAGAAGGGCATTCAACTTGGGCTTTTGAGTTACAATCCCTGCAGTGCCTGTTCCTCTGTCATGGAAAAGAGACTGTGATGTAAGTAGCAGAGCATTTATGAAACATTGCCATTCCCTCTTCTCCACAACTTTAAGGAAAGCTGGGGCATTGTCCAGGCTGCATCCAGGATCCCAGCTGCAGAACAGCAGTGAGGGTCTGCTTTTCTCCTCCTACTGCCCAGGGTTTGAGGTTTGACTTTAGTCTTACTCAGTCTCATTCTACAGATACGCTATTCTTGGCAAAGTTACACCAGCTACATGCTGGAGGAGTCCTGCTCCTTGAACCAAATTTTAAAAGCATATAACTAAATACCATTGCAAAATTCTGCTTTTTAGGGAAGAGGACAACACACTTAAATGTTTATGTTTGCTCTTTCCTTCATGTGACAAATTTTGGAGAAATGCAAATATAAAACTACTCTGATTCATTGTTGACTCCATTACAGAAAGGATTCTAGAAATAATTTCCTCCATGAATTCCCTCCTATACTTGTATTCTAAGAATTATTTCCTCTCACACCATGTTAGCATTCTTGTTGATTCTACTCAGGAAGTTTTCCTACTCCACTCTGACAGATCTTACACACCATTCTTTATGCTGGGGGTATACTGTTAACAAAATGTACTGTGCACAACCAAAGAGATGGGGTGTTAGTTTGTAATAATTTATCTGTCCAGAATTTAAAGTTTTAGATTTTGAGGCTGTTACTTATCAATTTATTCCACAAGTACTTATTTATTGCATATGCACTTAATAAAATATCAAGTAGTCACTAAAACAATATTAACAGTGGATTATAGCATAAAAGCTTAAATACATACATAGAAAGACTAGGAAGAAATGCATGCAATTGTCTTCAGGTGGTAGAACATAAGTGGTATTTTCTTTTTTCTCTATAACGTGTATGCTTTCATTTGATAAAGGAGGGAAAAAATTTTTTTTAATGAATCAGACATTTTTCCTGCCACTAGAGTATTACTTTGTTGAGGGGTTAAATAAATGAAAACAATATCAAGATGGTGGCTATACCGGGTTGGCCCTTAAAGGCAATCTTTATATTTCTAGTCACGAATCTCTTTATTTTACAAATTTCATGTAAAAATGTATTATTTTTACAATCAGACAAGAAAGTTTTAAATGAAAAAGAAAATGAATAATTATTTATTGTATGTATTGGTAAATGCAGCAGTCAAATCTTGCAGAGCCTACTATGTAGCATAATCCATGAAAATACAAACTCTTCAATAAGTACTGATTGACCTGATCAGGTTCCAAATGAAAGTAGGTGAGCATTAAAGTATGTGAATGTGCTTGGCTCTTAGCAAGATAGAGTGAGTCATTGCTAAAGTCAATTTCAGAGAGATAACAATGTGTGTAATTCAAAGCAGTTCATTTAGACCATGTGACTCTGAACACAGGTCCCACACGAAGCAGACATTCTTCCTTGAGTTTGTATTTTACAAATGGCATAGATGCCCTTCACAATTTGTCCATAATGGATCTTTAGGAGTCCCCAAAGTACACACTCCAGTCATATTCATAGCAGAGAATTTCAAGTTGTTCTCTAAACCATTCTCTTTTAACCTCTGTGATTTTACATTAAAATCCCTCTGTCCTAGTGAAGTCCTGCTTATTTATATCCCTCATGATGAGACAGAGACAGGGACTAGAGGAGGCAGTTGTTATCCATGATGTAGGAACTGTCCGACAGCTGCAGGAGAACTCAGGGAGGCTGCAAGAAGGTAGGCCACTGACTAGCAGCCTCTCCTACAACACCTGTAGGGAGACAGGCCTCCCCTATACTCCTGGGCGGATAGGGAAGGGGGGAGGGTAAGGCAATGCTCCAACAAAGGAATTTGGAAAGAGCTAACTACATATGCATTTACTCTTTGACTCCCAATTATACTTCTAGAAATCTGCTCTGAATATATACCTCTGCAAGTACAAATCGACATTGGAATAGGCTTTTAACAATGGCAGCATTATTTGTAATAGCAAACATCACAAACAACTTAGTACTCATCCATGAGAAACTGACTGAATAAACTATGGTACATCCATATAATAGAATACTAAAAAGAATGAGGAAGATACCTCTGAACTCATATACTGATTCCGAGGATATTTATTTTTTAAATATTTTATTTATTTATCTGAGAGAGAGAGAGAGAGAGTGAAAGCATGCACAAGCAGGGGGAGGGGCAGAGGAATAAGCAGACTCCCTGCCCAGTGGGGAGCCCAATGTGGGGCGCCATCCCAGGACCCCGAGATCATGACCTGAGCTGAAGTCAGATGCTTAACTGACTGAGCCACTCAGGCACTCCCAGGATATTTTTTAAATGAAAAAGTACAAAACAGTAGGTACAACATGCTGCCATTTCTGTTAAGAAAGAAGGGATAATTAAAAAAAAAAAAAATATATATATATATATATATGTATGTATATATATTTCCTTGCAGAGAGAAACACAGAAGAGATCAATTGTAAACCAATAACAATATTTATATGTGCGGTTGGTAAGAAGCAGGTGGGGGTGTATGGATAGGAAGGAGACTTCTCTGAGTCTACCTTTTTATAAGATTTTGACTTTTGAATTATGTGTTTTTTACATATTCAAGAGAAAAAATTAAAGGATGAAAAAAAATCAAACTAAAACTACTACAAACAAAAAAATTGACCTAAGTGTACAGTAAATACATAATCTGACTGTAAGCTTTGGTACTACGGCTATTATTATAAACACCAAAATAATTGCAAAAAAAAAATCAAACAGTCGTAAAGTTGAACCAACTTGCTGCCGGAAGTGGCACTCGAGTGATTCTGAAACTTTGTTCATGTTGTAGGACAGAGGAAATAAGATATACTTACTCTGATGTAGGGAACCAGGGTTCTCACTATGAGGAGGAGACTTACAAAATAAGGAAAGAGGAAAGGAGAAGAACCCTGTGTTCCTAAGCTAACGGTACAGTCATCTGCGTACACTCATGTTCCCTGGCTCTGTCCCCCGAAAGGGCCTGGAAGCAGTGACAGGCCAGCAGCTATGCACAGAGCAACCCCAACCCACCCTCACGACTTGCTTTCTAGATCTCATTCCCTATAAAGAAACCAGGGCTCCTTGAGAAAAGGCTGCTAGCAGACCCAGGACAGGGAAATACGAGGCCACACTCTAATCCTCTCCAGGCACAGACAAAACCAAGTCCCTGCATAAACCACAACAATCACCAAACCTTCTCCCAGGTAACCCAAGTGACGGCTGCTTCTGCACCAAATACAGCTTTAGCTTCTCTCCACTGTCCCTCCTCCTGTCACGGGGTCCCCAACTCTCAATCCGCAGTGAACTCCCACTTCCTTGACATCCCCCATCTCATAAGACAAGTCGAATTCCTGCAGTCGCCATGCTGGGATGCCCTGCCAGTTAGCATGGCGTGTGGTCTCCCTTGCTGACTCTGTCCCGCACTGCAGGCCGCACTTCCGGTCTCATGTGCGGGCTGCCGACACCTCGCATCCGCCCACGTGAGACAAGCACTTTCTAACTATATGTATTGAAGCCTTCTGTCGATGATTGAGCTGGACCACACAAGTTCTAGAACCTCAGAAACTTGCTCTACCTTGTGCCTCCTCACCTGGCTCTGCTGGTCCCTAGAAACAATCATTCTCAAATCTTCTGGCTGTTTTTCTTAAGCCATATCCCTAAATAATATGTCTATTTTGTTACTTCTTGATTTACGTATTTTAAACATTATCTTTTCCCTTCCTTCCGTATATTATCTCTCTTATGCCCGCCCACGAAGAAAAATTTTATCTAAACTCAGAGGAAAATGAAATGATAATTGCTTGATTTTTTTGAAATGCTAAAGTATTTTCTCATAACCCTGTTTGACCCTCATCTGACACTCTTGGGAAATGTAACTTTACTTTGTTCAACAAATATTCAATTCATAATCCAGTTGACGAAGGGGGTTTCCTTCACATACACCCATATTCTCTTCTTCCTATCCTCCCAACATATGATAATAGTTCGAAAAATTGATCACCAGGATTGACGTCATTATGATCATACAAATGCTCATCATTCCTTTCTTGAACAATTTCTTTCGCCAAGTGCTACCCCATCCCCTCTCAAATGTAGAAAATCCCCTTTTCGGGGCCATAGTGTCCTCTCTATGAGGCACCATGCTCTGGACTCCCCCTGAATCTATCCCAAGGTGGTTTTGCAGTCCAGTTCCACACCAGGGATGGGAGGAGCCTCTGCTGATGACCAGGGAGCATGATGGTACCCCACACAGCCTACCACAGCCTCTCTGTGACCCAAGGCAGCCTGAGCCTCAGTCTGGTTGAAATACTCATCTCACCCACTCATCTGTGTTCAATGTTGAGGAAGAGCTAGATTTAGTCAATCCAGCCTCACTGTTTAAGTAAATCTGGCATTAGATAGGACATGAATTCTTTCCCTCTTGTATCATCACTGGATGAAAGAAAAGGACTGACACCATTTTTATGTGAGCTATGTAGATACAGTTTTATCCTTATTTTGGAGAGCTCGAAATATATTAGCATCATCTATTTGATTATATAACCAGATACTGAGGCACTGTTCAGTGACCCACAGAATGAGGTCGGGTTAGTTTTCTGAATCTAATGCTCTTAGGCCCTTGAAGAGGAAGTGGGGGTAGACAGTGAAGAAGGGCCCATTCTTGAGAGTGTTCTGGGAACTAGCTGTTACAAAACACACTCAGTGATGCTGTAATTTTGACAAGGTCAGTGATATGAGAGTACAAAATTATTCCTCCTGAAAATGGAAACATTTCAGAAGAGGAGACAAATATGAACCTCTAGTAGCATATTTTATTCTTTTTCCAACTCAATCCTTTTTCTGTTCATTATTTCTCAACTCTCCATAAACATCTATGGACAAGATGACCCAAAAAATTCTCTAAGTTACATTTAGTGTTTCTCTGCAGTGTGTACATTGTGCCGTGACTATTTGTCAGTGACTGAGGTTGTGTGATTCCTGCTATGTCAACTTGAGCAAACCACAGTTATGGCGATGGCATGGAATGCTGAGGAAACATTAATGCCCCTAGGAGAGGCCACTAGTTAGCTTTAAAAGGATGTGAAAAGTCAGGCCTTGAGGGAGACTGGTGGATCTCGAGGGAGGCTCATGGATAGTGGAAAGGAACAGTAGGAATGAGGCCTTAGTTTACAAGAAGACTCATGTCTTCCTATTACAGACAATAAGTGAAGTCAGAGGAGGTGATATGACATCTTGGGGAAAGTACACAGAGGAAAGAGGGCTGAAGAACGTTTAACACCAAACCAAAATGTAAACCCCAAATTCTAAAGGGTCCTTGAAAGTTCAGAAGACAGATCTTATGGTGGGTTCAAATTCTCAGAAATGAGAACTAGTTCGTAACTGAGTGGAAGTAAAAGTGAAACCCTTCTCACAAATGTTTTCAATTTAGCTACCATTTTAGAATGGTATCTAGATGAGAAATATTATTTATTCTTTATTTATTCTTTTCTATAAAGTACCAGTAAGGTATGCTTAAAAAGATCTGGAAACTAAATAATAAACATTTAGATATCCTAAAATGCTAGAAGAATAACATTAAGGCTCCATCACACACACACACACACACACACACACTCTCATACTGAATTCAAATATATGAAACGTCTCACCCAATAAATCAGGCACAAGGAAGGAAATTAGTGATGCTGTCTGAGTACTTGAGATCTACAATTCTCTGAATATGGAATAGAAACAGATTGGCAGTCATTTTCTTTTCAATTTAATAACCACATTAACTTGATCTGTGCTTTTATCAGCTCTAAGCAGAGGGGAGACAGACCTTTAACTTTCACTGGGTCATAAAATGATAACACACAATTCAGACTTCTCAGAGAGTGAGGCTGTGATTGAATGTTTGGTGTCTAACTGTAAAACTAGTTTGAAGATCCCTGTATAATCAGAAAGAGCCTACTTGTGGAAGCTAACGGACATTCAGTCTGGGGTGGGTGTCACGGCCCAGGGCAAGGTGATGGAGTCCAATTAAGGGAGTCTGCAGGTGAGACCCACGCGTGGGAGCTTCTGCATAGAGCAAGGTTCTGCCCCAGTCGGGTCATCAGAGCCCAAGCGATGATGGAGCCTGAAAAGGGTGTTAAGTGATCTATCTGAAGGTGTATGTTGCTTGGTGTCAATCCTTCTCTGTATCTAGGTCTCTTCTCTAAACTCTGATATATAGATATATAGATATAAATATGTACATATGCACCCATTATGTGTGTGCGTGTGTGTGTGTGTGTGTGTGTGTGTGTATTTTGCATGAGGGAAGAGTCCACTTTCTCCTGCTCTAGAGGATACTGGGGTTCAAATCCACATAATTCCAAGTCCACCGAAACCAAACCTTTTTCATGTCTACTCCTCTCCTTTGAGATTCAGGTACTTTGATACCTCTTGTGGCTTTGTCTGAATATAAGTTTAAATAGTACTACTTTTCTAATTTCAGAAATAACCCAAATGTAAAGGTGAGCTGGCTTAGTTTTCAGATGTGCACTAAAGTCAATACTAACTGTACAGCAAGTGACATTTTCAGCATTAGAGGTCTAGAGTCAGGTAAAGTGAACCACCTCATCCGCTGGATTCTAAGAGCACACAGCTGTTATATTTGCCATATCGACAGCAATTAATGTGTGCACATGTTTGTCTCTGCCCTGATGGCTGTAAGCTGGTTAACCAGGAGCTCACAGCTTCATGGCCCAGAACACAGTAAGTGTGTGTTGCACTGATACACAGCTAAGTCTGGGAAAATGCAGAGCAGCCTAGAACATACAATTTTTTTTGAGATTTGAGACAATGAAGCTCAGAATTCAATCTGAGAGGTTCTTTCTAAATTATGACAGCAGGTCAAAGGCTGAAAAAAAATTTTTTTTTGAAAAAAAATATAAAATTTCATTTAAGGAAATTTTGGCCATGGGAGCCTTTTTTTTTTTTTTTTTTTAAGAAACATACAATTTCTATCTTATTCTACCAAATTATTTGTTTCCAAGTCTTGCATTAAATAATGCTTTTCTCCATGCTATTCATATGAGACTGGAATGAGACTTGAGCAGTCTTAAATTGAACAGTCTATCAGACACTTGCAAACCATATGAATATATATTATCAAGTTTTATTCTGTGCACTTATAACATGTGAACTTCTTTAAAACCTATCACACATTATACAGCTTGAAAGATAAACTAAAGAATTGATTGTATAGAATCAATGAAATAAAAAGCTCCAAGTGACTAACTACATTTGCAGTTTACAGTTCAAAAGGAAAAGAAAAACTTCCACTCTCAGTGCATGTATCAAATCTCAATCTGGTTAAAAATAGGCAGAGCTGGGTGCCTGGGTGGGTCAGTCCGTTAAGCGTCTGCCTTCGGCTCAGGTCATGATCTCAGGGTGCTGAGACTGAGTCCCACATCAGGCTCCCTGCTAAGTGGGGAGCCTATGTTGCCCTCTCCCTCTGCCCCTCCCCCTGCTTGTGCTCTCGCGCTCTCTCCCCCAAATAAATAAATACAATCTTAAAAAAAAAAAAAAGCTGTTTGAGACTACATGTTTGCATCCTCCTAACTTACAGCCAGATGAGGGATCAAGTCCCACATCAGGCTCCCTGCTCAGTGGGGAGTCTGCTTCTCCCTCTACCCCTTCCCCCTACTTGTGTTCTCTCTCATACTCTCTCTCTCAAATAAATAAATAAAATCTTTTAAAAAAATAGGCAGACCATGCGAACAGATATTTTCCTAAAGAAGACACACGGATGGCCAACAGACACATGAAAAGGTGCTCAACATCACTGATCACCAGGAAAACACAAATCAAAACCACAACGAGCTCACCTCACATCTCTGAGAATGGTTATTACCAAAAAGACAAGAGAGAGCAAGTGTTGGTGAGGATGGAGAGAAAAGAGAACCCTGGTGCACTCCTGGTGATAAATTGGTACAGCTGTGGTGGAAAATAGTACTGAGGTTCTCAAAAAATTAAGAATAGAACAGATGTAGAGAAAAGAAGGGGCACATGCACCCTATGTTCATAGCAGCAATGTCCACAAAAGCCAAACTGTGGAAGGAGCTGAGATGCCCTTCAACAGATGAATGGATAAAGAAGATGTGGTACATATATACAATGGAATATTATTCAGCCATCAGAAATGATGAATATCCACCATTTGCATCAACATGGGTGGAACTGGAGGGAATTATGTTAAGTGAAGTAAGTCAAGCAGAGAAAGACAATTACCATATGGTTTCACTCATATATGGGACATAATAGTATGGAGGACCATAGGAAAAGGGAAGGAAATCCAAAGGGGGAGAAATCAGAGAGGGAGATGAACCATGAGAGACTATGGACACTGGGAAACAATCTGAGGGTTTCAGAGGGGAGGAGGGTGGGGAAAGGGGGTAACAGGGTGATGGGTATTGAGGAGGGCACATGTTGTGATGAGCACTGGGTATTATACTTAACTAACGAATCATTAAACACTACATCAAAAACTAATTATGTACTATACAGTGGCTAACTGAACATACTAAAAAAAATGTGTTTTTAGTTGCTTGTAATGTAAAGAAATGCAACTGATTTTGAATCCAGCCACCTTGCTAAACGCTACAAATAATGATATTTTTATTCCTCCTTTCTAATCTCTAAGATTTAGTATATTTTTCTAATCTTATTGCACTACATATAATCTCTAATAAAATTTGAATGGAAGTGGTAACAGCAGGCCTCCTTGTGGCATTCCTTAATTGTAAGGGAATATATATGCCTACTGTTCTTCTATTTAGAATGATAGTACTCTATGTTTTTTATACATAATCCTTACTGGTTAAGGAATTCTCTTCTACTTCTAATTCGCCAAGAGATTTTATCATCGATTATAATAGAATAAGTACTTTTCCTACATCTACTAAGATAAGAATGTAGATTTTTTTTTTATATACTGTCTGATTTGCTAATAATGTCATTTAGAATTTTTGCCTATATTCATGAGAGAAATGGGCCTATACTTTTCCATTCTCATACTGTCTTGGTTTGGTTTGTACCATGGTTATACCCGCCTCATAGATTGAACTGGTATTCTTCCCTCATTTGATATAATTACATGAGTTTGAATAAAATTGAGATTGTCCTTGGAATGTTCATTAGAATTTGCCTATAAAAGCAATGGTCTTGTGTTTTTTTCTTGGTGGGTAGATTATAATCACTACTTTAGCTTCTTTAATAGCTACCAGACTACTTAAGTTTATTACTTTTGAGGTCAATTATAATAAATTATATTATTCCAAGAATTTGTCCATTTCATTTATGCTTTCAAATTTGCTAGTCTAGAACTGTTGATAATATTCTAGTATTGTATCTCTTTAATTTCTACTTCATTTCTACTTACATCCCCCTTTACATTCATTATAGCATTTGTGTCCTTTTGCTTTTTCAGTTGATCATTTTTGGCAGAAATTTGTCTATTTAAAAAAAAACAATTTTTGCTTTATTGATGTTCTATATTGTAATACCTTTGATTCTATTTAATAACTTCTGCTCATTTTTTTTCATTTCTCTTCAACTTGATTTAGATTTATTCTGTCATTATTTTTCTAACTTCATAAAAGATAGACCCTTGACTCATTAATATGGAAGCTTTCCTCTCTGGGACAGATTTAAAGCTAAAAATTTCTCTCAAGGATAAGAAAAGTGAGAAAACTTTCACTTTTACTGCATCCCACAGGTCTTTATATGTAGAGTTTTCATTATCATTCAGTAAATTTCCATTGTGGCTCCCATTTTAACTCGTGGGTTTTTTAGAAGTGTGTCTTTTAAGTTCCAAATATACAAAGATACTTACATTTCTGTTATTAAATTTTAACTTAATTACATAGTGGTAAGAGTTCTTGGTCTAAATGGACCTATCTTTGAAATTTATTGAGGCTTTCCTTATTGCTTAATATTTGATCAATTGTAAATGCTTCATGTGGAATGAGGTGAAAAAATGTGTTTTCTCTAATTCTTGATTGGAGAATTCTGTATATATCCATCAGATCAAGATTATCAATTGTTATTCAGATTTTCTATATCTTTTTTGAGTTACTGGCTGCTCAACCTATCAAAAATCAAGAGTATGGCTTAAAAGCTACTCCTGTGATGTCAGTTTTATCAATTTATCCTCGTAATTCTGCCACTTTGGCATTCATACATTTTTGAGGATATTTTACAAGATGTATATTTAAAATTGCCACATCTTGATGGGTTTAATCTTGTATCATGATGGTGATCTTTTTCAGCCCTAAATTGTTTTCTTAAAGTCAATTTTATTCTACATTAATCTGTTTTATTTTGATTGTATTTATTTTTTTATCCTTTCACTTAAGTGTTTTAAACTACATATATTAGATTTTTTAAATTCAATCTTTAAGTTTATCCTTCACTTCAAGTTTAGTCCATTTACTTTTAATTGATAAATATTTGGATGCGATTTTGTTATCTTAACTTCTTTCAATTTGTCCCCCTTTGTTTCTTTGTCATCTTTTCTTACCTGAAAAAAGATATCTGTATTCCCCACCCCAATAACAGCATACCATTCTTTTATATCTTTTGTTCTTCTTCTCACTGATGTCTATCATATTATCTAAACTTCACGTCTTATTGAAGTATAATATACATATAGTAACATGTACCATTTTTAAGACTTTTTACATATGCATACACCTGTTACCACAACCTAGATCAAGATATACAAGCCAGTCAACACACTCTAAAAGAGTAACATTATGAACTTCTGTCACCGAAGATGAGTTTTTGCCTGGTATTGAACTTCATTAAGTAGAATCATCCAGTATGTTTTCTCTTTGTAAAGTCAGGCTTCTTTTCCCAATTTAATGTTTTTGACATTTATTCATGATGTGGTTATTAGCATTTTGCTATTTTTTCATTGCTTAGGAACATTTCATTGTCTAAATAAACAATTTTTTAGAAAGATTTGTTCATTTATTTGAGAGAGAGAAAGCACACGCGCGCACACAGGGGGAGGAGCAGAGGAAGAGGGAGAGAGAGTCTCGAGCTGACTCCATGCTGATCAGAGTCTGACGCGGGGCTCAATCTCACGACCCTGAGATAATGACCTAAGCCCAAACCAAGAGTCAGACCCTTAACCTACTGCACCAGCCAGGTGCCCCTACACCACAACTTTTTAAACCTATTCTTATTGTTGGGCATTTTGGGCTGTTTCCATTTTGGGGTTATTATGTTACCATTATCTTGGGTACTTTTTTTGTCTTTGATGTTCCTGATTTTGCAGTAAGGAGTGGTAGAGTCCAGGGCAACAAATGATCATAGTCACTCACTCCCCACTGCAAAAGCAAGCCCTGGTCAGTAAGAGGCAGTGTTGGGAAGAGACACTTTTAAGATTGCAGTGCCTTGGCGTGGGAGTCTGACGTGGCAGAGAGCAAAAGGGCCTATTTGTGGGTCAACGCACTCCACCTGTTTTCTCAGCCCCTCATGAGTACAGGGATTCCGTGTGGCTGCCTGGAGTTTGCAAGTGAGCTCCCCAGGGCCAGAGATCTGAACAAGCAAGGGCAGGAACTGTTTTTCCCAAGCAACAGCTGGGGAAAACGAAAGCACATCCCCAAGATCTTCTGCTTTCCCTCATAAGCCTTGCTGAGCTGTCTCCTGCCACTGACCAATAGGACCCCCACCACAACGGTTCCAGCAGCTCCCCGTGATGCCGGGGCTCTCTCACCACTCTCACTTCCCTCCTAAGAGCGAATCTGGGAGGAGGATCAGCAGTCCTGACAGTTCAGCATGTTGGTTCATTCCAGTCCCCATATTCTTAACAATTTCAAATCTTTAAATCATACAGAGCAAATGCCATACACATTGCATCTACCCATTTTGATTCAGACTCTGTACACTTAAACCTTCCCTATTTGGGTCAAAACTCAAAACCACTGCACAGGAGCTGTGGTATCCTTACCCTGCAGATGGAGCTGTGTGTTATCAGCTGCGGATAAGAAATATGCAGAAGAGACTGAAAGTGATGCAATTAGAGATGTCATTCCCTACCACAAAGGTGCCAAGAGAATAAGCATTTTCCCCAATTCTCATTAAGACAAGCTATTAAAAGTTTTCTTTCAGCCTCTACCACTGCCCCCTGCTCTCTTTCTGTGCAAAGCAGTGTTGTGTTTATCTCAAAGTCAGAGTCTTCAGTGCCTGCTGCTGCCAAATGTGGGCACTAAGAAAGAAGAACTGGAAGGAAGCTGACAGGTTACCTGTTGACTTGTGCTTCTCACACAGCATGGGAGATGCAAACTGGCTTCTTCTGGTTCTTCCACACTGCCGGAGCTGCAGCTTATATAATTCTCAGAATTCACGGTTCTATCTTCAAAAAGCTGAAACCTATACTCTACCGCCCAAAAAGAATATCCCAAGTAAGATTCCTAGGAAGGCACACATCTTGAAAATTTAAGACTAGTGTCTTTGTTTCATGTTGGTGCTAGTTATGTTTTCAGAAAGTATCTAAAATATTGTTTTTTTCTTCTTTCTCTACTGAACCAAATAAAATATTCTAAGAGCTTATAGTATTCATAAACAGTACTTTTTCTTTCAATCTTTATTTTTAGAACTTAAAAATCTATTCTCATAAAGGAAACACTTAAAAGTAGTGCATATTTTGACAGTCAACAAAATTTTTACCCTAATTTACACTGTGGAATTCTGAAGCTTTTACTAATAAGGTATTTTCCATATTCATTCATTCAAATAAATATAAATTGTGCATCTCCACCATGCAAGGCACTGTGAGAGGCAGAAAATTGAAGCTCAATCTTAAAGCCATATCTAAGCAGATGGTGGGAATGACTGTATGCAAATCAGCATAATACAAGGAGAAAAAACTAAATGATATCAAAGCTTAAAAAAAAAAAAAAAAACTTAAACCAACACTGTGTGGAAACTCAAAGACTAAAGAATTTCCTCCCAGCTAGGGAACCTGATGCAGCTTCGCGGGAGAGGTGACATTTGATCTTGACCTTTTAAAAAAGCAGAAATGGAAACATAAGGGTGGGTGGAGGCACCTGATGGAGGAAAATTAAAGAATTAAGTCATGGAGGTAGGAGCGAAAGGGCAGGGGTAAGCAAGCTAGAGAAGGTGAGGGGGTAAAGGGTGAGTTGGGAATAACGTCGAGAAAGGACCCATACCCTCTAACCTCTGGCAATCTTTCTCTGAACACAGGGAGCCAGGCAAGAATTAGCCAGTTAAGAAACAAGAGGAAGTTCTAAGTTTCAAGAAGTCTTACAAGCTTATAGTGTAATAGAACCTCTCCTAATTGGCCCCCACAGAACAGATTTGCTAAGATTTAACAATTCTCTCCATCCTCCTGATAAACACAGCGCCTGGCAGTAGAGCTGGTGCGCACAGGGGCTGGCAGATCCTTCCAACACAGGCCTCTGGCTTCCACTAGGCAACTTTCATGCTGACCAAGCCCCGGCTGTACTTGTTCCTAAACAGTTTGAACCACTTAGGCTCATTACTGAAATTGCAGAATTTGGGTACAGAATAATGACGGAAGTGAGATGAAAAATATTTATTTCTGTAAGAACTAAGTTGAATGTTTTGCAAAAAATTGGTAGCAAGTAGTCCCTTACCAAGGAAAATTGAATCTGGTGCAGTGAGGTAACTGGAAAAAAAAAAAAAAAAGTCAATAGCAGTAATTAGCAAAAATAGTAAAAATCTAGAAGAATTCTTGGATAAAATGGTAAAAAGAAAAAACAGGAAGAGGCTGGGGTTTAGATTGCTTAATAAGAGTCTTAGTTCTTGCTCATTTCTAGAAACTAACATTGGATAGCTAAGGTTTCCATGTCATGGGGATAAACTCCACACGGCACACCTGGCTTCCCACTGGAACATCATCTTACTTTGTTCTGACATTAATATTTCTGGTTCTAAATGCAACTAGAATTAATCACAAAGTCTAAATGCAGATTGAATAAATTCAATCAGCATCTAACCTCTTTCTAATTTTTTATCTGGGAGGCAAATATTTTTACCCCTAATTATATCACATTCTTCTCTTAAGTTAACTAGAACATTGGCCTGTGGGACAGAGACTGGTGGTTGCCTAACCAAGCCCCTCATCCCTTCCTGACCAGCAGAGGCCTGAGTCCCTCGATATGGCAGTGAGCACACCTGAAGGACTGCACTCCTTCACCACCCTCACAGCCGGGAGTGACCATGGATGTGACTGTGTTCTGTCTAAGAAGATGTGAGGGCAAGTTGTTGGAGTGGTCTTTATAGGAAGGCTCCTTAAAAGGACAACAGACAGCTGCGGACATCTTCCATCCTTTTCCTTTCTAACATTCATGAGGTAACTTGCTGAAGGAAGTGTGCTATCAAAGACAGGAGAGCAGAAGGATGGGCACTTGAGTCCCCGAGGACCCTGCCAATGTAGGAATAGCCCCCTAGGGGCTTCCTACGTGTGGAAAAAATCCAATATAATGGAATAAAGGAAAAAGAAAATCCTCTTTTGCTAAAGCCATTATTATTTTTTTTATTTTAAAGAGAGAGGGAGCGCAAGCACGTGCATGGGGGAAAAGGCGCAGAGGGAGAGGGAGAGAGAGAATCAAGGAGACTCTGCACTGAGCTCAGAGCCAACGTGGAGGCTCAATTTCATGACCCTGAGATCACGAACTGAGCTGAAACCAAGAATCAGACGCTTAACTGACTGTGCCACCCAGATGCCCCTATGAAGCCATTATTACTTTATATTTTCTACTCTGTGCAATCATGGCTTTCCCTAACAGATATAAACTATAAATCAGGTATCATATTCATAAACTGATTCTTTGCAATCCAATCTTTATGAGTTTCATCAGAAAATGATTAAAAGTAGTAGCTCTCCATTATATAATCTTTTTATAATCTCTTTCCATGGCAAGGCAAGGGAAAAATGTTCTAATAGACTATCTGAGGAAATCATGTTTTCAGAACTGCAAGCAATCTGCTTGCTACCGGAATGCTGAGTATCACTGCCCAGATGAACCAAATGGGACAGAGACGCTCCAAAGGCACAGCCATGGGTAGAGGTAAAACCATAGTGAAAGACATTATAGAAAGAGGAGAAATGCATGAAAGAATTTGTTCCTTGGAGTCTACATTAAAACACAAATTTTTCTCTTGGCTTTCATGCCAAATTAGTTCGAGAGAAACTCATTGGATGTTACCTCATGGATCTTTTGTGAAACATTATTTTAAAAGAGCATATTTTTTCTGAAGCAGATTTCTCAAATGCAGAAGAAGCAAATGAAACGCAAAGATGAACGTTGTTGGGAAAATTTTAAACAGGATCACACTGAGCTCATCATGTCTTGCTGCCAAATCTTAGAATTCTGGGGTTTTGGCAGAGTCTTTTGTACATCCTGAGCCTTGAGGCCCAGCATACTCTCACTCTGTCCCAGCTGACTTACTATTTGAATTTTATAAGGAATTTCCCAAGAAAAATACTTTTTAACTTAGGAAGAATAAACTCTAAGTTGCCTATTCATAGAAAAAATAGCATTTCTTCATCCAATCCCCTTGACTGTCTGGATCACAAGTCAACAAGAGGCAGACAGAAGAAAATGCCTATCCCCTAACTGATGGATTCTTTAAGCTAAGGTTTTCTTTGGATGCTAAGTTTATATTTCTTGTATTTTTCAAGTCAAATTGGGGAAGAGCAATATTTCACCCACTCCCAGTCAATCCAGAAAACCTGACAAGCAAAATCAAATGTACCACGTCCACCCCGCTATACTGAACACCTCTGCACAGTACTCTGTCAGACTTGGGCTCTCCATGATGACTTGGTGAGTGTCCATGAGCTCAGCGACCTCAAGACTATGAACACATCCCCACTGGAAACTGGCAATCCTTTGGGGATGTGGAAACCTCGGTTTTGACAACATAACTCACTCCCCAGCCTACTCCCCTCCCCAAAGAAATAGAAGGGTTGCAAGGACACAAAGAATTTAATATTTTAATGAGGGAGAGATCAATTTTTGAGAACTATATAGGAATAATTAATCACTGATAACATCCAAGGGATAATCAACTCTGTCCTAGGTACTGTGCTGGGCACTCCAACCTCTCCCCAGCTTTACGAGGCAGGCAACCTTATCTCCAGTTACAGCAGAAGAAATGGCCTCAAGGCTGCCCCAGGGCTGCCACTGCTGTGCAGGGATGAAGCCAGGGCTGCGACACCAGGCCCGTATGTCTCCAGAGCCCAAAACCCTTAACCACTCCGTTATGCTCTCTCCTTCCCTGAGAGAACCCTTTGCACACCTGGCTACAGGAAGAGCAGGGATGCTAATCATTCATTATTCCTACCCATCAATCTGCCCAATTTGTGGAACATCATGAGTCAAGAAGCAGAGCTCAGGAAATGGGGGTAGACAGGGTGCAGCCACAAAGACTAATGATGTAAGAGTACTACAGATGATGAGTATATTTAATACTACAAAGGAGAATTGATGACCTGCAATTAAACAGGCAAATTCTATTTTTCACTTCATTCTTTACAGAACACCAGAGAAAAATACATCCAGGGATGTTTGGAAGTGATGTTAGGAAGAGAAAGAAAAGTCTCCAGCTAGGTCTCCTAAGTATTCTACTTGTTTCCTCCGTTTTTTAAACCAAAGGCTGCCTCTTCCTGCAAATTGCTCAAGGTCTTAAATTCAGAAGCTTCTGTATCAATGTCTGCACATTCTGGTTAAAGAGGTACAGGCTTTGTGTGCATTCACAGAACACAGCAATACTAATCCAAGCAACCAAAAAGGCCAGGGATGGGAAACTGGGAGACCATGAGGCATGAACTGGTCCCCTCCACCTGTTTTCTGAGTCTCTGCTTACACTAGGGATGTGTGATAGCAAAAGCACTGGACTAGCATGAAGACACCCAGATTCAAGTCAGATTTCATCAGTAAGTAGCGAGTGATGTTAAATCATCTTCACGTTTAAGCAGTTTTCTGTAAAATCAGGGGGATTAATTATTGGTTCTCAAATTGTGGTGAGAGTAAAGGTCACCTGAGAATCTCACTAACAAGTCTTCCAGACATAAGCCTAAGACTCTGTTACAGCGGGTCCAGGAAGCTGCATTTCAACAAACATCCTAGGGGATTCTGATGCTGGTGGGTCCCCAAGTTAGCGCCACAGCAGCTGCTCAAATAGTGGGCCGGTGACCTCGAGAATTTTCTGCTTACTAGTTTCCCCCCGGTTGGCTGGAAACAATCTGCAGAGACACAGATGGAAAGGGCTGCCATCCAGGACCAGGAACACTACACGCCTCTTAGGCTCAAGTCCCTGGACACCAACAAGTGATAGTGCAACTTTTCCTGAAGCCGTTAGCTCTGCTCCTCTTCCAGGGGTGGCAGTCCTTCTGAGCATCAGCAGGTAACATCCCCGAGTGGTTCGAAATACTATGCTACAAATCCCCCCACAGTACTACCCTGAACTGCTATGGAAAAAAATCAATTACAACTCTTCCTGATTTCAAAGATATGAGGCAAAGGATACCATGATATGTCAATTAATCAATCAATGAACCATAAAGGAAAGGATCACTTCCCTGAAGACATCTGATTTTTGTAGAAAAAACGGTAGTTATCTATAAGATCCAAATACAAAGACAGGAATTACAAAGAGAAGAAAAGAGGAGGCAGCAAGCATAGACAGACAGGCAGCCACAGACTAAATACTAACCATTCTGAGAATAGTGCCTGTGACATAGAAAGAACTCTTTAAATGAAAGTTACAAAGAAATTCATGCTATTATTCATCTATGAGAACTTATAAGGTAATACCAAGAAAATGGCACAGAATATAAGAAACCAGGAGAAAAGGTAGAAATAATTCCTGATTCCTGCTCTTGGAATTGGTGAATTTTTCAGAGTATCGGCATGTCCATTTCTTTGAATTAACTTAGGTTGTCTAGGAACTTCTGAACTTCCTAGAGCTATTGTTAAGATCTCTAATCAATAATTTTCAGACACCACAAATTTATCTGCTTCTATTTCAATATTTAACATCTATTCTGCTGTCATGCTTCTATCTTAAATAAAATCACTTGGCTTGTTTTAGTGATGATAGCAATTTGCTAAAGCATTTTTTAAATGTTATTTTTTTTTGTTAACCATAATTCAATTAGAAAAATTTTCCCTAAAAAATGAGTGTGTGCAGCTGTGTATGTGTAAATAATGTGTATAGCGATGTTTTTCTTTTCTTAGACACAATTTTCTTTCTTTCAAAAGGGTTGAGAAAACTCCCATAATTGATCAGTACTTGAATGATACTGTGTAAGTTCTCAGTTCAAAACTAATGTTCGTTAAGAGTTATTACATCATGAATATTTGACAGAACTTATTCCTGCTAGATTTTTTTAAGTCTTATTCTTCAGGATGTTTCGGGCTGAGCTAGAATTTGAAGCCAGGCCTACCTGATCGTAAATTCACTTCTTCCTTCTTTATTACACAGTGTTTCAGAAGTCGAAAGATGAAAATAATAAAACATAACAGGTTTACAAGTCATATGGAAATCAGTTAATATCACTAAAAACTGCATAAAGAAGCTACTAACAAAATTATAGACATTTATATACAAATATCTCATTACCAATGTGTATGCTCTGGGCAATATAAAGGTTTGAGAAATAAGGATTTGTACTGACAAGAGCCAAATTTCATGTAAAAACTTAAGGAAAGAAAGGAAATCAGAACATCCTGTCTTCTTCCAATTACTAAAATTTATATTCATGAGACTGATAAAAGTCTGCAAGCAGCAATTACTAGTCGATTTTGTTTCTAAAAATATTTTATTAAATAACTGTTAAATAAGATTTTTACAAAGCAAGTTGCATAGAAAAGGTAAAAATGTTTATGTTCCCAAAACTTTCTATGCCTTTTGTCCGTCATCTTCTTGTCAGCTGCTCTTACTCATAGAGAGCTGGTACGAAGGGACAGAGCTGAGATGTCCCAGTTTATTTCTCATCAGGCAGGAAGGGCACAACACCTTGCAGAGATTTAGCATGTCTCCAGGTAACAGTGGCTATACAGAGCTTGCTTCAAGGTTGGCTCACCTGTCTGGCGGCCATCATTTTCAGGGAGAAGACTCACATCGCTCAGGAAGAGTTAAGCAGCTGAACGAGGTTTTCAAGACATTTCAAGTAATAGGCATTTAAAGGGGTTTCTTCTGAGTTTGAGAAAGCTGAGAGAAAAAAATAAAAGTACGGAAAAGTAAATTTATTAAATTTAGTACTGCACTTAAGAACAGACAGAATTCATATTTATTTATTTATTTATAGTTTTTTATAGCCAAAAAGTAAAAACAAACATCAATACACCTCCATAATGGCTGCCATTACCTATAAGCCCACATGAATGCCTTGCTTTATGTACTTATCATCTCTCCAAATGCACAAATTCTAACATAACTACCTCTAGAAACTCATGGTCACAGTGAGAAACAAACTAAAAAATCCACAAACCACTTATAAAAAATCAGACTATAGGGTGCCTAGGTGGCTCCGTCGATTAAGCGTCTTCCTTTGGCTCAGGTCATGATCCCAGGATCCTGGGATTGAGCCCCACATCAAGCTCCCTGCTCAGCAGGAAGCCTGCTTCTCCCTCTCCCATGCCCCCTGCTTGTGTTCCCTCTTTCACTGTGTGTCTCTGTCAAATAAATAGATAAAATCTTTAAAAAAAAAAATCAGACTATAAAAGCACAAATTAATAAACAGACTTAGTACAGTACAAGAAAGACACAGTACAGTACTTTAGCATAAAAAGTGCTCAAGGAATAATGCTCACTGAAAACCAGTGTCACTTAAAATGAAAAATGAACTATGAAAAGAAAACCCTGCCTCCTATCATGATCATATCACAGAGCTGAGAGGATAGAGGGTCAACTCGATCTATTCTCGGAAGACTGTAATTCAACTCCCTGATGTTAGATCAAAGTTTCTGTTCAAGGTCAATTCTAATTAGGCCCAGTTCTTATCACCTCAGAACATATTATAGCACAGCGGTAGCCACTGGCAAAGGAAGTTTAGTGCATGAAAAAGAGAACGAATTGGAGAAAGATCAAAGACATATTTTAAGAAGTTATATCTCAAACCTTCGTCTATCAAAACAATTTATTATTTAAAAAAGGTGACATAAATGAAAAGTATGGACCAGCTATCAGCACATTTTATAGTGCTTCAATAAAAAAGCTTCTCAAACATCAGTGTAGAAAACTACCATCTTGCTGTGAAGTACCCAAACAATTCATTAATCAGGGAATTCGCTTAATAGCTTCCAAGTTTAATTGTAATCTCTTTCATAATAAAACTTACTTTTCTTTGCTAACGAATATGCTTCATCCACTCTTCTTTTTATTGATGGATTTTTCAAAGTTGTTTTTGCCTGCAGATAGCATAGAGAAATCCATTAATTAGATTTATTCCCATATGCTATGGATCAGGGTACCACAATACTAATGCTGCCCATGCTGACCACAGCACTAAGCGGAATATTACAAAGTATAACGGAGCTAGGGAATTACGAATGAGCACATCCCACTGTGCTATCGCCCACTCCTTCCCTCCCTAACTCGCTCCTTTCTCTGCAGCTCCACGTGCTTCTGTCCCTGCCCTTCCCTTTGCCCCTTTTCCCCTAAACTCAAGTCTTAAAGGAAGACTCAGTCTTGGTTTCAATATTTCATATTCCCTCAAACCCCAGATTTAAATGAAGTATATCAACAGTACCAGTTGATCAACAAATACCCACTAAGTAACTGCAGAGTGTCCACTCCTGTGCTAAGCCCTAGGGATACACGATGAAAGAGACAGCGCTGCCTCTTGCCTCCTGGACACTGTCGCCAGCCAGCGGGGGGAATGAGCAGCACAGACAAGGGACAAACAGCCGAGAGTACCATTCGGGGATGGTGTCTATCCTAACATTGTCTGTCGCTTGGCCACTACTTAATTGCTAGATATACAAGGGCATTTCTCTCAGGAATGAGATGTCTGCAGTGAAGGAGAAGCCCCAAGGCCAGTGAGAGCAAGTGCAAGTCCACACCTGCAGATCACTCCCCTGGGGCTGGTCCTGGGCTGCAGCCTCACAAGAACCAAGTTTTCTCAAAACTCAGTAACAGCACATGCTAGGCAAAGAGGAATCACACAGCTGGATAAAACCTCATTATCTGGTTTTATTTCAGGATGCATTTTTCCTTAATACATCTTTTAGCAGAAACGATCTATACTAACATTAAATCAGTATGCCAAATCAATTTATATCGACAGAGAAAATCACCCAAAAGAGACACCCTTCTGAAATGAGACCTCCTGTTAACTAAATGAAAAAGATTTCAAATGATGGCTCACTAATTGTATAAATGCACAAGACAACAAGGTCTTTGAGTTCATTTTTTTTCTCTTGCTGATACTCCTCCGGCATCCCTGGCTGCACCCTCAGAGCCTTGGTGCTTGCCCCCAGCTATAACAAGGACTTTAAAAACTGACCTTTTGATAATTGTGAATCAGAGCCCAAAGCGCAGCTGCTCCAATCCTCTGAGCATTTAGATTCTCGCTTTCCAGACAGGCAGCTAGCACACTAATGACTTTTTCTAATAATAAACACATTAGAAAAAAAAAATTCAGTTCCAGACATTACAATGTATTCTGATCTTGGACTAGTCACATACTCCCTTTTCCCCCATCAGAATGTACACAAAGTTGGTATCACTAGACTATGGCAAAAACAATCTTGTATACCATGTGTGGGAGGACAACCTCAAAACAAATTATTTTCATGACAGGCATAGAATAGTCAGGGAAGCCGTGGCAGCCTAATTTTTTTGGCCCTAATTCAACAACGGCACATTCATTTAAACAACAATAGTGCAGAAGTAAGTAACTACACAAAGAGTTGTACAAATGAGCTGTTCAATTATAGCTCACATTTTGATGTGCAGGAAAACAGATTTGCTCTTATGATAAATTATAAAGACTATTATAAGAACATCAAAGGCGTGGGTTACCATATAAAACAATAATCAAGAAATACGAAATTAGTTAAGCCTTTTAAAAAAGGACTAAACATTTTAGAGAAGTGTTTTTGTGTATGTATATGTCAGAGGAAAAAGTAATTTAAAGGCACATCAACACACAAGATATGTCCCCTTTTTGCAAAGCTAGCCAGAGTATGAAATCAAGACTTACAAATCATCTGCAGCAGCCTAATCGTTTTAAGTGAAGATGCAAAGTCCAAGGAAACTGTCAGGGTGTTTCAGACTGATATATGAACCTATCTTATTACTTATTTTTATATATATCATTAAGTTGTATCAAATTATTTTTCCTCTAAAATGTATGCTTAAAAACATGTAGCATTCTTAAGGTTGTTATGGGAACTCTCAGTATGTATAACCACTCCCCATTCTACTACATGCATCTCATTACTCTGTAACCTGGTTGAGGGCAAAGTGTGTGTCTGCTCACTGATGAATATTTCAATCCTAGTGCCAGTTTATTTTAGGGGCCTAATAAATACTAGTTGGATGAAAGATTCCGTAATTAAAGCAATGAAAATGCTGCTTTCAGTAATTCTATTTAGTTTTTAAAGAAATTTAAAATCTTTTACAGAGAAAAAAAAAGCTGCTCCATAAAGGAACTTCTGTACAGTGGAGGGACAGTGTGGAAGGTACATGTGGGTGCTGAACTTTCCTGCCAACTAGCCCCTACTCCTTACCACACCTCCACCTTCCCTAGTTTCCCTTGCTTTTCCTGTACCCGAACTTTCCCATAACTAGCCTATATAGTTATCTGATGAAATTTGTTATGTGAGGTTGTAGGTAGCAGCTGGTACTCTTAGGGCACACCATGAATTGAAAGGGTGGTTCCCAGGTGTTTCTCTGAGTATCATCAAGTGATATTTTTATATAGCGTACTAAACACTCAGATCATATAACCTATAATCTAAGTAAGTTTATAACAACTCCATCAGTTACTATCTCTTCAGTATTTTTAATAAAGTACATATATAGATCAATTAATATGGTGTCCCCAATGATGATGCAACTGGATCAATTTAAAAAATACATTTCACTGTGAAATATAGCATGCATACAAAAAAGGCACATTAAACATTTTTAAGTTTAACTAATAGGTTATCTATTGACAGATGAATGGATAAAGAAGATGGGGGTATATATACAATGGAATATTATGCAGCCATCAAAAAATTGAAATCTTGCCATTTGCAATAACCTGGATGGAACTACAGGATATTACGCTAAGCAAAATAAGTCAATCAGAGAAAGACAATTATGTGATCTCACTGATATGTGGAATTTAAGAAACAAGGCAGAGGATCATAGGGGAAGAGAGGAAAAAAATGAAACAAGATGAAACCAGAGAGAGAGACAAACCATAAGACTCTTAATCATAGGAAATAAACTGAGGGTTGCTGGAGGGGAGGGGAGTGGGAGGATGGGGTAACTAGGTGAGGACATTGGGGAGGGTGTGTGTTGTAATGAGCACTGGGTCTTATATAAGACTGATGAATCACACCCCTGTACCCCTGAAACAAATAATATATTATATGTTAATTAATTGAATTTAAATTTAAAAAAAAAGTTTAATTAAAAAAAGTTTAATAGGTATGAAGGGAGTACCCACATATACCTATAAATAACTTCAGGAGAACAGATAACAGTAAAATGTAGCTAGTAAGTAGGAAATGATGAGTTTTAAATACTTATTACCTTTCTTATTAATAGAGTTAATTACAAATTTAGGGATGTTGTATTGCTAGCTTGAAATCAGCTATATTAGTATTTACACTATGAAAATCAACAAATGCAACAAACCAGAGCTGAATTAATGGTAAAGCTGAAAGAGGCTTGTTTTATGACTATATTTTGCATAAAGGTGAGAAACAGTTTTCACAGTGCATTACAAATTAGATTTAATGACAATTTTTTACATTGATTGGGAAAAGAGCCGAATGGGATGCAATTTCATTTGTCAAATCATGATGAAACTGCAACCACAAACTGGCTACAGACAAAGAGTTCAGCAAAAGTCTCCCGTGTTGTGTTCTCATGTTGGGTACATACATATTTACAGAATTTGTTTAGTTATTATTTCAAGTCTTTCAATTTTCCATTTTCCTATCTCCTGCAAACATTTCCAGGCTTGTCACGTACTTATCTAAATATGGCATAAATAAATTAATCTTTAAATCTGTGTTTTATAATTCCAATACCCGAAGCCTAGGCAGATGAGTCAGTGTATTTCCCCTGCTGGCTCTCACTCGTGCCGCCATGGTTCCTGCTGTGCTTGGTCACATGTAACCACACCCTGGTGAAAACTCTTTGAAAACGTGTGGCGGTTCTCTGAGGCCCGGTCCACATTGTCCTCTCTCTGTCAGAGCGGCAGAGAGCCTCTGCGGAGCACGCAGAGGCACTGTCACTCGAGGTTCGGCTCAAACCAAGGTCACAGGCCACTCAGGCCGTACATCTCTGGGGTACAGAGCTGTGAGGAACAGTCTGTGGTGCCCATTCTCACACTTGTTTTTCTGTTCTTTACAGTAACTTAGATAAGGGTTGGGGGACCAATTTAATTTTGATTCATCCTTCTCCTAAGAGGTTAGTTCTTTGGAGTTCCGCCTTAATACAAACAAGATGGCCCATAAACTCCCCATCTCAGACACTCTTGACTGTTGTTCCTGGACTCCTTGGCATGCCGGAACAGAAGCCAAGCATACAAGGTTGGCAAATGTCCTTGAAACAAAAAGTATATAGTTCATATATATATGTATATTTTGTGTGTGTGTGTCTCTCTAAGGCACAAACTTTCAATCAAAATTGGCCTAGGAGTTTCCCACTATCTTTTCAGTTCTTTGATTTTTTTAAGGTGAATTTTGACATATTTTATCTAGCAGAATTTTGTTTTCAGAGGAGTCCTTGCCTGAAATTACCAGAAATTAGGAATATTCTAGCTCTATTTTTAACAGTAAGGTCAAGCCCCACAACTCACTCCATTTCTGACCATCAAAACCAGAGGTTTGGGCACTCATGATTAGAGTTTTTGCGGTCTTACCTGGTAGATTTTTTAAGCTAGCTGACTCTGCTAAGCTCTCCCTCTGAATCCTCAAGGGGAAATGGGAGGCAGTGCCCGTAACATGCCTTTAAAGGTCCATACAAAAACTGCACAGTTGCTGCCTCCTATTCCTGCCTTGGAGGCCCCTGATCTCACATCTCTGGGGCTGTGGAAGCTCCTTCTTACCAAAAGCTTGTCCAACTGCTTTAAGCTAAGGAAGAAGAGAGAGCATCACTATTACAAAGAAATGCTAAAAATAAATCCAGAGGGAAAATGTAGACTAATCCCTGAATTCCCTTAAGCCCATCCTTTTTCTAACTCTCTCAATAATAAAACTGCAGTGAGTAGTCCCAAAGAAAAACTTCTGAGAAAAACGAATAACTAATAGGTGACAGAGGCCTGGGAACAGATACCTCACCTACGCTATCTCACTGCCCCATTATGAGGCAGGGCCCATCACTAGCCTCCCATTACCCCAGTAAGGACCGAGGCGCACCCGCACGGCAGCCAGCACAGTGTCAGTGGAGAAACTACAGGAAAACAGAGCTCAGATCCACAGTTCATTTCGCAAAGTTAAAAGCTGACCGAGTTTCTAAAATCTCTCCCTGTACTTCCAACAATTCCATAATTATCAGAAAAAGAGAATCACCACTGGATACACAGCAGGACGTAGGCAGAATCATTGCCACTCACTTAGAAAACTGCATGTGTCCTGGAAAACACCTCCAAGAAAGATTAAGTAAAAAACATGAAAGGAAAACAGAATTAATCTATCTGGAGCACCTACCACGTACCATAAATGGTACTAGGCACTTTATGTGTGTTTATAAACTGATTTCTACCAAACCAAAAAAGGAAGGATTATTTCACAGATATAGAAACTTGACCCAGGGAAGTTGCCCCAGGTGACGCTGGAGTGAGCACATAAAGGTTGGCATCTGACACCCGGTGTGTAAAAGTCTCGAGCCGCCTCTTCCCCACCCCCAAAAACAATGCAATGTAACCTTTTAAAACTCCCTCCCTATAAAATTCACACTCTCCTCACAGAAACAGCACACGGTTGCAGAAACAGAGATTTCCATCTCCCCCCTTCTGCTTCAGAATTTTTCTGAATTCTCTCCTCCATCTGTTCTACATCTCAGAGAATGAGGTCTCTGTAAGGCTGATGTCACCATTTGGTCTTGGGGTCTGAATTCTCCGGCCTGCTCAGGAGCTCTTTCAATCACTGACTCCTCACTGAAGTGCTGACTAGTGACAGGCACAATTCCAGATGCTACAGACAAACGTGAAGAAAAGAGACAAAAGCCTCGTGACCTCGTAAGAACTAATGTTCTAACGTTGGGCGGACTAGGAATAAACAAATACATGCTGAAAACATATAGTATCTCAACTGTTGATAATGCTATGGAGAAAAATAAAACAGGCAGAGGAGATAGTGAGTGAGAGGAAAGGACAAGAGGCAAGAAGAAGGATGTGAGGACTATCATGTTGATGGGTGGGTCTGGAAAGGCTTCATCGAGGCAGCATCTGCTCAGAGACCTAGAGGAGCGAGGGGACAAGAGATGAGAGAAGTCAGGGTGTGGCTGGACCAACCCCACTCCATGCTCCTCTTCCCTGCTACCTCCTGCATCCAGTGTAGCCACCAGTGGCAAAACCCGTTAAGCCCGAGAAGATTCCTGGCAGTCCCTGGAGGGCTGGAGCCACGTCTGGTTCCCCTCTGAGGACAAGATCACACCTGATTCATTCCAACAGCCTCTACCCTCCCACAGTGCCTTGAACACAGTGGTGCTTAATAAATACCTGACAAATTATTTATAAAACAACTCTGTGTTGTAATCTGAATGGAATACTCAAGGAACGACCACACGTATAAACAGATGCCTGTGTGTGCGTGTGTGCGTTTGTGTGTGTGTGTGTGTGTGTGTGTGTGTGTGTGTGTGTGTGTGGTACATAATGGGAATACTCACCATTAGCGAGGATCTTGGGCTTATTGGCAGGACTGAAGCAAATATTATGAAAGATAAGAAGTGGCAGGTAAGGGCTGCTCTTATGCTTATATTTGCTCATCTCTGTAAGTAAGTCTAAACAGCCATCCAGCCTCAGGATCATCTGTTGCCCGTCTTCCCCAAATGATATATTCAGGAGTAATTTCAACCAAAGAATGGTCAGATTACTAAGATGCTTATTTCCTCCTTTTGGCAATGTTAGAGATAGAAAGTTCTGTAAGAAGTTACTCTGTGGGTAAAGAGAGAGAATATTATTTTCTTCCTGAGTCTTTTCATTATTTTCCTTGCCCCTTGGAGACCAATTAACTTGAATTCTGCTCTTGTTTTCCACAACTTTAATTCCTCCTTCCTCCTAACACCTACCTTCCAAATATTCCATCTATATTGTTTCCAAGTATAAGTGAACAAGTTAAAGAGAACAAAATAGTGCTCAATTTTTAATTCTTACTAATTCTTTCCTGATGATGGATAAAGTAAGCTACATATAGTCAACTCTTAATTATTTAGGATGGATAATTCAGTTTGGGGATTATTTTAGGCCTCCTGGGTTTTCTCTTTCTGTCTGCCTTCTGGCAATTTTGGTACTCATTAAAAGCTATCCTATGTGGAGGAAAAAGAAACAAAATCCAAATCAGTCTTGGATACCAGTTAACAATTCTAGTAGTACTGAAGAGATCTGAATCTAAGCATTCTTAAAAAAAAAAAAATCTATGTGTACACCTTATATTCACTTTACCCTAACCGTTTATCTTCACAGATAATTTCTCATGGCTACATGCCATTCTAGTAAACTTAGAAATGAATACCAAAAATATTAGTTAGATATTTTGATCAGGGTACAGAAATATGACCACTGAACTTTCATAAATGTTCAGAATATCTCTCATCTCTCTCCTGCTTAATAATCTATTCTGGCCTATTTCTTGGGTTCTCCTGCACCTAAATCAAGATGTTGGCTCAAATCTATAAGGTTAATTTAACACTTTTACATAGAAGGACTCTGAGTCTAAAAATGAAATGATAAGGAAGTACTAAGTCATTATATTGTATACCTGAAAGTATTACCTTGTATATGTTAATTAACTGGAATTTAAATAAAGACTTAAGAAAATAAAAAACAGGGATGCCTGGGTGGCTCAGTCGGTTAAGCCTCTGCCTTCAGCTCAGGTCATGATCCCAGGGTGCTAGGATCGAGTCCCACAATGGGCTCTCTGCTCAGCGGGGAGCCTGCTTCCCCTTCTCCCCATGCTCCTCCTCCAGCTTGTACTCTCTCTCTCTCTCACTCACTCTCTGTCTCTCAAATAAATAAATAAAATCTTTTTAAAAATAAATAAATAAAATAAAAAATAAAAAAACAAAAATGAAATGAGCTCCAGAAATATTAGCAACATAACCCAAACAGCAAGTAAACTGCAAAACTACAGGCCCACGTTGTACTGTACTTGCCATCACTCAGTCCAAATTAATGCTTTTTAGATTTATCCCTTGCCTTTCCCATTCAGCTAGATTCTGCCATGATATTGGAGATTTGGAGTTGATGCCAGTGATAAAATATATGGCAGTGCCTTAAATTATAAATATGCTATGGGCATTCCTTCTTTTTGCTAGAGCTAAAGATGCTTTTAGACAATTCTCTATACTAGACATGGTGGAGAGAAACTAGACATTTTAGAATCTCAGCTGTACAACAGTGCTGGCTACATTTTCTATGCCTATAGATGAGTAATGGAGAGGTATAACTATAGTGCCCAGGGCTCATTATGACAAAGCAGCAGGGGAAGGCTGAGGGGTTGCCTAATTAGAGCAGAGGAAAAACAACTCGACTGAGCCGCACCTGAAACAGAGTCCAATGAAATATATATCAAAATATGCTTGAGTACAGTAACATAGCCGGAGAGTGGAAGACACCGTCAAAATCATGTTTAACCCGAGAAGTTTACAAATGAAGCTTAGGGAGAGAAGGTCTCCAGTCAAAGTCACATGTCAGACCCAAGATTAGCAGTCATTTGGGTGTTCTATTCTACTTTACCCATGTGCTCTACAGGGAGGTGGCAGGAAGCTCTACCCCCGGCCTGTGCTCCCACACATGTGCAAATGGCACCACACACAGCCAGCTCAGCGTGACTTCACATATATATCCAGCCCTATGCCAGCAAAGAAATAGCTACTTCTCGTGGGTGTAGTGGGTCCCTGATTTACATCCTTTGCCAACTTACACAGGCTGAGTATTCCCACTGTGACTGATTTCAAGATAGCAATGTGAGGTCAAGTGGGTCACAAAATTCCTGAAAATCAGCAATGACACTCATGAGCCAGCCTGAGTTAGCTCCAACACACCTGAAAAGATCGTTCCTTAGTCATAACTGCTATTTATTTGGAGACTGCAGTCGGAGTGTGGTTTTTTGGGGTGGGTGGTGGGTGGGGAGCTGACACAATAGAGGAAAAGGAGACTAAATTCTTATGAATGCTGTCAACTTTCATAATTTGTCTTGGCTTCCACGTAAAAGAAACAGAAACAAACTACTATGTACTAGTAAATAATAGATAATGTGATCATATTCATATCTTAAAGGATCTTCCAAATTAGGGATTCTGTTCATACATATCTAAATATAATCTCTCTGAACATGTGTATTAGAATTTGTTTAACTCATTCAATCCACTGTAAAGGACCCTGGTTAAAATCAGTGATAAGAAGTCAGGTTTCGGCACTGGAGTCCCAGAGGACTGATACCATCACCTATTATGTCATAAAGAAGTTAGGTCTAAGTGGGGAGAAGCAGCTGTGACTTCACACACCGTTTTGACAATGTAAATTGAACGGAAATCATTACTGCTCAATTTGGTCTACATAAAGACCAATACATTACTTTTATGATCTCAAATAAATGTATGACAGCTGTCTTTCTAAAGCCTTCATTTTTAGAGAGATAAAATATAATCCAGGAGCTAAGAAGATAAACGAAAAGGAAATGAAATGATCATACTCTAGCCTGTCACTTTTCATGTGTCATCTATCAACTGGCTTTAAACAAAGCGAACCTTCTTAAACCTTTTACAATCTTTTAAAATACAGTGTCTTGAAATCATAATAATTTAATCCTAGAAACTGAATTCTAGATTTTTCATACATGTTCTTGATTAGAAGGATTATTTTACTATCTTTCTCAAGATATGAAGGGGATGCCTGGGTGGCTCAGTTGGTTAAGAGTCCGACTCTTGATTTTAGCGCAGGTCGTGATCTCAGAGTTGTGAAATCGAGCCCCATGTTAGGCTCCATGCTCCATGGGGAGTCTGCTTGATATCCTCTCCCTCTCTTTCTGCCCCTCCCCCCACTCTCACATGTACTCTCTCTCTAAAATAAGTAAATTAATTAAAAAAAAAGATATGAAAGAGAGATTAAGTACTTACTTTCTGAATTACTCCTTTACAGTCATGAGATAAGGCCAGGTTTGAAAGAAACATAAAAACCATCTGCTGAACTGCCGTGTTCTCAAGAGGCATCTGGGAAGCCAACTTCAGGATACAGCCCATCAGAGATGTGCCAGGGGCTCCTCTATACGCAGCTTGAACTGGATGTAGTCCATAACTTGACCAACAAAGCGAACTGCAACCTTAAAAAAAAACCAGCCTATCATAATGTCTTCTTAGTTTCACTATTTAGTTAAAAAACCCTAAGTAGGGAAGCATATCTGTCCATCAGTGACTTATCCACTAACCTATGAACTGCATATTGGCACCAAAGGCTAGAGTTGATGTCTACATTCAGCCTAACAGATTTGCCATCCTCACTGAAGGTCTAATGATCCCAACAGGGCATTTTAAAACACTAAGTTCATTGTTTTTAAAGAATAAAATATTCATAATAAGTTTTCAAACAGTTCCTTAAAAAGACATCTAAAGAAAGACTTGTGTAGAAGAACAGAATTTTAGAAATGGAACGTAAGTTGGTCTAATGCCTTCATTTTACAGAAGAAAAAAAAAAAAGAGGGATACAATAATGCTGGGGCGTGGGCACAGACAAATGGTAGCAGCCATGTATGCTAACCAAGGGCACAGCCTCAGAGAAGCCAGTAACTTGCTCAGAGTGACACAGCTCATAAGCAGCAAGAGCCAGCAGTGGCGTCAACTGGTTTTCCAGAGTCCAGTGTTTTCTCAGTAAATTAAACAACCATACGGATTTATCACAGGAGTAACATAATCATAAAAGAATTAGAAATTCATTTCACTGCATTGTAACATAAATCTAAAGTAAATTAACTTGTGAAAGTCCATGCAAGGAGGCCAGTTTATATATAACTAGATCAGAATCAGATACATTCTGCAAAGTAAAGTCATAAAAGGCAAGTAAACACAAATAATATAGTGATCTTTCCTATATTCACACTACACAGCAGTATCCAAACAGCAAGGTTTCTACTAAATCCACTAAACGATGCCTGAAAACAAACCAAATAGGAAAATAAAAGATTTCTTCCTTGATTTAGGAACCTAACCACAATCTCATATTTACAACATTTTAAGTATAAAACTAACATAGATTACAGTTTCAAAAGACTTAAAATATGTTTCTTTCGCTCAATTTTTAGCAACTGATTCTTCTTCTCTGCTTACTTCCGTAAACCCTCAACTAAGGTGTGAAGGGGGGGTGAAGAAGGACAAGGCGCAGATGCAGCACCGGGCAGACGGTCTACTGCACTGGCCATGCTGTCAGGGGTGGTGAGCTGGAGGACGCAACCGCAGGAGACTGTCCAAGCAGAAGTAAGAACGAGAAAGTCAGGGACAACGAAAAAAAGGAAATTCTGTGCCATGGCGCACTCCATACACCACAGTGAAAGTTCAGGCATTAAGAACTTGGAAGTCTGTCCGCGTCATCGGTTCCTGCTCATGAGAGACAAGCTGAGTGGGCTCCAGGAACAGACAGCCCAGAGCTGGGGTGGAGGCCCATGTCTGACCATCAAGGAATAAGCTACCCTAAGCACATGGCAGTGACGAGACAGACTCCAAATTGTTTTGGGTTCCAGTCCTTTCTCTACATATCTTTGGACATTTGGAGAACCCAGTTGCTGAGCTGCTGTGGCTAGAAGAAAGCTTGTGCACTTGCTGACTAGATCTTACGTGTATGACCCCGAGTTTTCAAGGGGAAATGAATACCGCCAGCAATCCTACTTCACCTCCAGAGTGGGTTTGCTTTCCCTCAGCTCAAACAGCTATTTCACACCTTCTCCTCCTCTCTTCTCAAATCACCTGCACCCTTGCCTTTGCCCACTCTTAGCTGTTGGTCTCTAACAATGCATGGCCCTCAGCAGCTTCTCAATAAAACATCTGT
>CM052889.1:6445571-6470535 GCA_028534135.1 Potos flavus | reverse complement strand
GATTCAGGACCTTGCCCCAGGACTGCCCTGACCAGGAGCCCAGCCAGTCTCAGGAAGTCCCTTCAACATTGGGGTGGCCACAATACACAATTTAGGTAAAAAACGTTAAAGAAAAAAAAAAAAGTTAAAGAAACAGCTTCTAAACATGTAAATTAAGCAAGACGGTGATATCTCACTACACTGAATAAACTCTTATAAACACTCTGATATGGTTAAGAAATGGAATTTTCTGATTAAGTAAACATTCTGATCAGTTCTAAGTTCTCCCCTCCACTTTCTCTCTCCTCTGTATGTATATGTGTGTATATCTGTTTGGTAAGTCTGGAAAGATCAGAAGTAGATTACTGTTTGTAAATAATTTGAATATAGTAAAATTTAGTTAAAATAATATGTTAAATCAATAAATTCTTAAGTAATTCTTAGTCTTTATTACAAAGATCAGTTACCCCCAAGACAATATTATGTATACAATCTAACTGCTTGCAGTAAATGCAGCAATTGCTTAAGTGAACGGGAATTACTAGGCAATTTATAGACCCATGTGCTCACATGTGGGTATTTTTTTTTTTCACATGTGGGTATTTATATAAATACACACACTCTACCCAATTTTATGCAGCATCAATGGCAGAACAGAGTAGGAAGTTATTCCCAGTGTTTGACCCTCTCCATAAGCTTTGAAGTCATTCCCAAAGTCATTCCCAATGTTATTCCCAAAGTTATTCACCTCCCCACCGCCGCCACTGCCCATAAGCTTGGAACAGAGCCCTACGATTATAGAGAAAACAGAAACAATTAGATATAAGCTCTGTCTCTACTCTGTCACTCAGTTCACCTAGTTTATCCGTGTTTCCATCCACTTATCCTTCTTGCCCAGAAGTGAGGAATAGGTGTTCCTCTTTTGTTGGAGGTCAGAAAGTCCATCTGTGTTCTGAAACACAGCCTCCCCACTTCCTCAGGGATCTTTATCCATCAATTAGTTCTTTTCTTCCTGCCTCTTTAACGACAAGTCCCCAGTTTGCTCATTTCTGCTTATAGTCAAACAGTTTACATGTTAGGAGAAACGAACATACTGACTAACTACTTGTAATGTTATGTCCTAAATTATTAATGCTGCTTTTCACAACCAAGCTTCTAGAAAGACTATTCTTACTGCCGTCACTTTCCATCTCTTATTGAATCTTCAGCTTGCTTCCATTTATTTTCTGTCCTGATGGTGCCAGCAAGACCACCCTCAGCACTGTGGCATCTATTAAAGGTCTGTTTTGTCTTCATTTCCATGCAGCCTCTCTACCCTGGAACATCTCCAAACTCTTCCCAGCATTCCTTTCCCAGTTGTTTTCCGCCTTCTCTTAAATAGTTATAAGTTTCCACAGATATTTTCATATATAATCTCTTAGGAAATTTCAACAGTTTACACTGATAATTCCTAATACCCCCAACCTATATCACCACCCAGAGCCCCAAACCCTGGTAATCTACTGATTACCAGCCATTTTCCCCCTGGACGTGCCAAAGACACTTTACACTACCATGTGTAAACCCAAACATTACGCTCTCTCATGCCTACACTCTGCCCTACTAATGTGCACTTGCATTAAAGTAGAGCCTGGAAATCATTCTACATTTCTCTTTTCTCCTCAGTATCTCCCCACCCTCCTTCCCTTCTCCACCTGCCTCAGCTGGGGTCTCATCATCTCCTGCCTACTACAGTCCCCTACCTTAACCTTGCCCACTGTTTATTGACCTCACAGCCACCATGATCTTCCCAGTATGGAAACTCTTTAATGTCCCATGGGCACAGATACTGGAGTGAGGTAGGCATGGGTGACTTGCTGAATTACCACAAGAGTACCTAACTAGGAGCATCTTATACTCCACAGGTAAGTTGGAACAGGAAAAGAAATTAAGAATCTTTGCCCCATAGGACTATATTTATACTCAAGAGTAATTTAAATACTCTTCTTCCAATTTATTCCTTATTCAACAACTTTGAAATGTAGAAATGCTTTGACTTATTGAGAGATTACACTTTCATAGATGGCTAATGTGATACAAATGTGAATACTATATTTATAACTAGTACCCAGCTTGCATCTCAGAAATCTGTGTAAGCAGATCCTACTTGGAAAGTGTCCCAGGGTATTCCCAGTGTAAGGTATCATGGATTAATATCAACTGCATTCAGTCACAAGCACAATATGTAGCATAAGGGATCACAAATTTAGTAAATGACACCTCCATTTTGAGTAAAAAGTTCATACACTGGGAATTTCAATGAAACGTATAACACTTAATTCCCATCAAATTGTTTTGAAAAGTAAATTGCTAGTAACGTGTCTTGAACAAATTAACACAGCCTAAGGAATATGTTCAAGATGTTCATTTTCCAGTTATGCTTTTTCCAGTTTCATCCCAAGCAAAAAAAGTTAAGAACTTCTTTAAAAAAGGAAGCTCCTATAATTTATCTTTCTCTTATTCATTTTCCACAGTATTTCTGTGTGAAAGCTAGTGCTTCAAAAGTGTTGTATCACTATGACAAAGCAAATCAAAGAGTTCAAGACACTATATCCTGTGTAACAGTTACTGACACAGTATTTTCAGTGACAGCATCAACGGGGAGCCAGGGCGACTGGCTCAGTCAGTTGAGCTGTCAGCTCTTGGTTTTGGCTCAGGTCATGACCTCAGGGTCCTGGGATTGACCCCACGTGGGGCTGCCTGCTCAGCGGGAAGTCCACTTGAGATTCTTTCCTTCTGCCTCTCCCCCACACCCACTCATGCTCAAAAGCGCACTCTCTCTGGAATAAATAAGTAAATCTTTTTAAAAATTAAGAATAAATAAATAAATAACAGCATCAATGCTCACAGACACAGCAAAACACCTCAGTGGTTCCCAGACAGAGGGGCTGAGTCAAGGGGCACAGGGTGCCGGCAGAGCTGGAGGTGAAAAGCCTCCGGGGTGAACAGGGCCCTGCCCAGTGACATCAGTAAGCATCTTCTACCCGAACAGGAGACACACTCCTCTTCCTTCCTTATGGATACAGACATCACCACTTATTTCCTGGACAGCTACCTGACACCTGCCCTTCCCTCCATCTTAATAAAATACAACTGAAATGCAAAACCACAGACAAAGAAGCTCGAGTTTGCTTTAGCTGCCAGAAGTTTCAGGGACAAAGCTAAAATCTGACATAAACAAGAAATGCCATCAATGTTGAGGAAGAACAAGGTGTATCCATTTCTATGAATTAACACTGACTTTAAGGACCAATCAACTGTGCATTTAAAAAAATCTGAAGAGTCCTTCATGTTTCCCCCTATATTATCTCATATAAAAATTTTAAACTGTTTAATGCCAGCATTCTATCAAAATTTTGAAACATCGTTCTACTTACTTTACATTCTTCGTTTTGATAAAGACAGTTTCTTAGAAGCTGCATAGCAATGCTTAACTCTTTAATAAAACCATCCTCCTGTTTAAACAAAAAGCAGTTTAAAAATGTGAACACAATGGCATATTCCACTTTTATATACAGTAATTCCTTCTCCTTTGGGTCACATTACAATGCGGGTATGCTCTCATTGCACCTGACCACCGTAACTTTGAGGGGACTGACAAGCTAATGATCTCTGAAAGATGACCATATCTCAAGAAGCGCATCCGCCACGAAAAAGCTATTTCTGTTCTATCAAGCATGGAGGAACTGAGATATATAATAGGCTCCAAGTCATCTGAATAAAGTGAAGCAGGTACTGACTGGTTTTCAATCATATCAGGTGTTGGCTGACTTTCTCAGTGATGAAGTAAAGAACCTTTGCCTAGTGAAGAAAAAAGAAAAGAGGGAAGAGAAGAAACTGACAAATATGTAACCCCCTGCATCAGTAAAATTATTAAATAAGGCTTTTTCTCTTGGTTTCTTATCATATGCAACAGAAAGTAGTTATTACACAGGTCACTACTATAATGGCCTTAGGTATATATGAATATATGTATACTTATAAATTTATAAATACATATGCATTCATCTTCTCAATACGCCTGTATGGCAGATTTTTTTTAACAGTTATTATTACCATCACTATTATATAAAAACTATGTTATCTTGAGCTTACATGAGCATGCATTTAACATGAGTCCAGTAAACTCAATGCTAGAAAGAGACATTCAAAAGTCATGGTAGGAATAAAGAGAGATTAGGAATACCAGCTCCACAACCACCCAGATACAGAGCAACTACTGGCTTTCTCAGTTCCTAGTTGTATGACCGTGTTGGCCTTAGTGTTCATGAGAGAATAAATATGACCTGCTTAGAACAGTGCCTGCTATATAGAAAAACTCAGTAAGTTATATCTCACTCCTAGTGAATCCATGCTTGCTTTGAGAAAAATACCTTCTTCTGTAGTATAAACAATTTATCTGGTAAAATATACACACTTCAAAATGCTTATAATAACAAAAACATATAATACATAAATCTCATTTTAAGATCTTTAAGTGAAAATTAAGTCTCTCTCTCACACACACACAACACACAGACACACAGACACACACACACAGACACACCCAACCCCAAGCCCAAAGTTGCTAATGTAGAAATCCCTTTAATTTATCTAACTATACTTCTCTTCGAAATCAGATACCCATTTGTACCAAATGCTGATGTCATTTATAAGTACAGGAAACTGGAGAGATGGTCTCTATGTCATTCCTTCATCCATCCAGATGTTACCTGTTTCTTTAGGGCTGCTTTCCCAGGCCTGAGAGAATCTAGGTTCAGTTGTGCATTAATGTGTTTCATCTGCTCCATGCAGCTGTCTATTAGATCAGCTGAAAGATAAAATCCGAAACAATCAAAAGGATATTCCATTCCCAAGTAAGTTGAAATCACATATAACAAAGTCTCCAAGAAATAATGCTTTATATTTCTGACCAACTTCATTTTGGTACTTTCAGGGAGAAATTAACAAATCAGAGAAAAAGAGAACTAAAATGTTTAACAATTCCAATGTTTTCGATTTAGTATGACATTCCCAAAATCTACTTTATGGTTTGAGGCATGAATAATTCATTTTAATAGCAAATCACAACTGAAATTAATAGACTTGATGTTACGGTTATTCTCTTTAACTCCAAGACCTGTGTTCCCCGATTACAGATGAAAAATCACAATACTCTAGAAGGGAAATTTATATGAAAATACAGGATCATCTAACACTGTTGTTATTACTATCAAAACTATGTGGTTTTTTTTCAAGTATGCAATATGTGCCTGTAGTTACTAATATTTAATTATTATGAAACTGAGTGATGTGTTACTTCTTAAAGTTTCCCCAGTAGGGGCATCTGGGTGGCTCAGTCAGTTAAGTGTCCAACTCTTGATTTAGGTTCAGATCATGATCTCAGGGTAGTGGGATCAGCCACGCATCGGGTTCCATGCCAGTGTGGAGTCTGCTTGTCCCTCTCCCCCTGCTCTTCCCCTCACTCATGCTCTATCTCTCTCTCAAATAAATATGTAAAATCTTAAAAAAAAAAAAAAAGCTTCCCTAATGTTTATATATTCTCTAGATTAAGAATCATTACTCAAAAAATAATCAACATATATAATCTTTTTATTTTAGAAGTAATACATGCTTACTGCGTTTCTGTATGAGAAAAACTTTTTAGTCACTGAGATTTAAAGTTCTTTACACTTTGAATCCAAAGAAAATTAAAAGAAACAAGCAGTAAAATATATGAATTGACAATATGCCCTAAAAGTTGATGAGTCATGTGGCTCACCTTTCAAAGCATGTTTCTGAGCTCTTCTACTGACAGCCAAAAGTGACATCAATGCATTTGCAGCAACTCTTTTCAGGACATCCTTGGAGGATTTTCCTTCATAGCACTGCAAAGAATATATATCAAACTGCCTTGAAGAAAAACTTCATCTGGAGCAAAACCATTGTGAATAAAAGATGTGGTCTATTTAAAAGGTGTTGCTAGGTTTCAACTACTCCATGAAATTCACTGAAACTTGATAAATCATTAAGATTTGAGATTGAGAATGCTCTGTGTGAAAAGGACTGTAGAAGAAACTTACAAGGTGGAAAAGAGCAACAGTCATTTTCAAAGGCTCATCATGTAAAGGAAAAACTGTGCACTTACTCAAATTCACCAGGGAATGTACATACATATATGTAACTTATTAAAAAGGGCCCTCAGAAAACTGCTGAATGGGAAAACTGCCATTAAATTCCTCCTATCTTCTTCTTGAGACACATCCCCTCCCTCAATTTCCACCCTACTTACCCCTCTACCTCAGGGGATATTGTTCTTTCCATCCTGCATTTCTACAGTCACATTTATCTGTCATATTACATGTTTTTCAAAAAAAAATATTATTTCTTAATTTTGTTGACTCATGTAAATTTTTTAAAAATCACTTGTAATTTTGAAAACACTAATATTTTGGTATGTTTCTTTTATATATTTGACATTTATAAGTTAAAAATTTTTTTCATTATCAAAAATTTCAAATATGTACAAGAGTGAAGGAAACAGAATAACATACTCTCTCTTTTTAAAAATTTTGGGTTAAACTATTTCAAGTAAATACTAGATATCATATAATGTCATATTCCAGTATAACATGACCATAAAGCCATTATCATGCCTAACATATTTAATAATTTATTGTTATCAACCTAATATCCAACCCAAATTCAGATTTTTTCTTTTGTCTCAAAAATGTCTCCTAATGGTTGGTTTATTGGAATCAGCACCCAATAAAGCCCTCACATCCTATCTGTAGATCTCCTAAATCTAAAGCACTTGCCATTTTCACATCTCCCAAACCACCCACCAGGGTTTTTCATTTCGTTCCCTTCATATTGTTGAGTTGTTGAATAAACCAGATCAGTCATCCTACAGAATGCCCCACATCCTGGGTTTGACTGCTTCCTTGTGATGATTTGAACTCATCTTCTCTGCTCTGTATTTCTCATTTACCGGGTGCTATAGCTCTAAAGGCTTGAGTACATTCAGGTGAAATCTTCTGTGATAAGATTCTCACGTGGATATACACATAAAGTTTAATTACAATTCCAAAAGGTTTATAAATTCCAGTGTAAGAACTGGAAGTTCCTCATATAATTTATAAATATTAGATATAACTCACATCCGTATTTTTCCTTTTACCAGTAATTTTCAGTGATCCAGTTTTATAATATCATATTAAAATGAAGCTCAAAATGATACAATTTTACATAAAATAGAGTACAGCATACACAGATGCAACTTCACTATTCCTGATTAGCCTATACTCAACAATGTGACATTGGAGGAACCTGCAAAGTTGGGGGGGGGGGCTTCCAGCCCCACCACCAGGGGAAGTATGTTTCCATCCTAAATACCTCACTCAGGCTGCTGCCTCTAACCAGGCAGTTCCGTATTTGGCCAATGAGTTAGATATTAAATGCCCAGACCCAGGGATGCTTGATAAAGATCATGCTAATGTGACCTTGAAGAAGGTGGGGGAAAAGGCAGAAAATTATTTAGGATAATGAATATGTGTGGAGTATAATCATTATAGCTAATTATGAGCATCTTAATTTGCCTATAAACTTGATCTTCACTACTAATAAGAAAACTGCTCTCCTATACACACCCTTATTGAACCTGCAAGCATTAATGTTTTGAGGAAAACCAAAATGATCTCACTGAAATATATTACTCATCTGCTTTCTACAGCAACGAGAGAGAAAAAAGAGTTAAGAATTCTAGGGAAACAGTTGTGCACATAAATGTGTCCTTTATTACCTCATGAAATCTCACTGAAATGACAGAAATGGGATTAAACACCCAGACAGACAGACGCACGTACTCAGCTCACTCACTCACACAAGTCTGGAAACTAGAAAGCAGATGGATGAATAGAAAATGCAGTAGCAGGGGCGCCTGGGTGGCTCAGTGGGTTAAAGCCTCTGCCTTCAGCTCAGGTCATGATCCCAGGGTCCTGGGATCGAGCCCCGCATCGGGCTCTCTGCTCAGCGGGGAGCCTGCTTCCCCCTCTCTCTCAGCCTGCCTCTCTGACTACTTGTGATCGCTCTCTCTGTCAAATAAATAAATAAATTCTTTAAAAAAAAAAAAAAAGAAAGAAAATGCAGTAGCAGGCTTGAGAAGGCACAATACCACCCCCATCCATACAATGAATTCCCAACGGCTAAGAAAATTTAGCACCAGGTACCCCTGGAAGTGAGAACAAAAGAGGATTATTTGAAAAATCTCTGAGAACCAGTTCGATGACCAGATTTTGCCCACGACCCACCAATCTCCGCACAGCCAAGTCACTCCTCCTCCCCACCCTTGCAAGAAACTGGAGATTTAGTCTCTGGAGAAGATGAACTAAAAGCGTTCTAAACGGGCAAAGAGAAGGCATATTTGCAGGTGAGGGTATTACATGAAAACAGGATTGAGTGAAATGTGCAAACTGATTTCTAAGACCCCTGCTCTCTTCCTCCTTTGTGGCAAAACACTTGGCAGTTGGGTTTTCACCTCCAGGGAGGAGATCAGAAGATTCTTCCCTCGGGAATCTGACAAGCTCAAGAAGGCAGGCCACAAAGGGCGGCGGCCAACTGCCCTCACACCACACAGCTTGCAGCTGACAGGCTCCACTCTGATGCCCAGGGCTTCCAGTCTACTTCCAATCTCCCAGTTTCAAATGCAGCAGACCACTAAGATTACCACATACGTGAGAAAAGCCCTGAACCAGAAAACAGAAACCAAAATAGTCAAAAAAGAAGAAAAGAGAAATTATCTAAGAAAACTTAGTAAGAGTTCCAAACATATAAAACACACAAAGTAGAGGGGATGTCGGTTAAGTGAAGGAGGAGTTCAGATGGAAAGACCCCTCACGAGGGGCACCTGTGTGTAGTCAGTTGAGCTTTCGACTCTTGGCTTTGGCTCAGGCTATGATCTCAAGGACATGAGATCGAGCCCCATGTTGGGCTCCACACTCAGCGCAGAGAATGTTTGAGATTCTCTCTCCCTCTCCCTCTGCCCCTCCCACCCTTGCACTATGTCTAAAATAAACAAATAAATCTTTAAAAGAAAAAAAAAATAATAAGAACCCTGAAGAGACCCCAGAACAATGGATTAAATAGACTCCACCTAAAAACTTCATCTGGAAAATGTAGAATGCTGGAGACAGAAAAAATTCTTAAAACTCCCAGGGAAAAGAAACCAGAAATCATAATGGCTTCAGATTTTTCCATAGTAATATGAGAAGTTAAAGGGAAGAGAGTTAAAGGCCTTCTCAATTCTGAAGTGAATGACTTCTAATCTAGAATCCTCATCAGACTGAACTATAAATTTAATGTAAGGGTAGAAAAAGACTCTGTCTAGATCTCAAAAAAGCCTCTTATGCACCTTTACTCTGGAAGGTACCAGACAACAGACTCTACCCAAAGGAAGGTGGGAACCAGGAAAGGGGAACCTGGGAGACATGAGACCGCAGGAAACAGCAGAGAGGTAAAGGAATTCCCCAGCAAGAAGATGAATGGAGATCCCAGGATCACACCAGGCACCATGCAGGGTCAGAAGGAACTAGGAGTGATTTCTTCCAGAACATGAAGCTGACATAAGTTCTGACATGTCTGAATAAACTGAGAGGACATTCAATTGCTGGCAAAGAGCATGGAGCTTATTAGTGATAAAAGAAAACTCGGCAAATTTAAAAATAATACAATAATTATCTCTAAGGAAAAAGGAAGCTGTGAAGTTCAACTGTGTGCAGCACTCTCACAGACTGACCACCACATGCTGCCTCCTCTCTAGCCACCATGAAGACACAGGATAGCAGGGAAAGGAGAAGGGAGCCCACTGTGGCCAGGTAGGTGGTTGGGGCCTGGAAAAGGAACTCAAGTCTCATGTTTCAAAGCAGGAAGTCAACAGATAATGTTTAAAATGGAATAACCAAGAGAGAGTAATATAAGCATGTTAGAGACATGGAAGGGAAACATAAAACGATCAACTAAAAGAGGTAGGAGTAGTTGCCTCTAAGAAGAGGGAAATGAAGGAAAAAGAAGTCTTCTACTTTGGATATAAAACTTATAAACCTGCTTGGCATTCTAAAATGTACACACAGAAAAACTGATATGAAAGCCAAAAACTAAAAACAAACCAAAAAGAAATAAACAGGATTAACTTCTAGTAAATCCACATACTTTTCAACATATACTAAAGGTCAGAGTAGAGGATTTAATTTCGACCATTTTCCATGCACCACTTACTACAGACTGAAAAGTTGTGCATCTGTGCACAGGGCAGGAGCACGTGTCTCAAAGCGTGACAAGCCCGGGAGGCAAGAAAGCAGAGGCTAAGATTCCATGTCAGGTAGTTGAAGTGACAGACAACCAGCTACTGGATGATGCAGACACACAAAAGAGGAAAAATAAATCAAGAGGATACAGAGCAAGAAACAGCACATCTTTTTGACAATCACAGGAAGAAAGAAAATCAGGACTCAATGTAATTTATTTAAACTTCATGCTTTTTTTTTAGATCTAATTCCTTCTATAACATTAAGTGATCTAGGTATTCTAGGTCAAGACTCTGCTTTTTTTCCAAAAGGCACCGATATAAAGAACGGGGTTTTTAATTACAGTGAACATTCATTGACACAGCAGTATCTCAAATAGATAAGCCTTTTCTCTCCAACAGATTAACTCTTGAACTTCACCATTCACTAAACACTCGTGCAAAATCTGTCTCCTAAAATGTGAAATAAGAGTTTTTTGTTTCCTTTCATTACTATCCTTAGATATCAGACCAAATATAAGGAGCAAAATTAATTCAACATCTCAATTATGACCAAAATCTATTATGTATATGTCTTTGCAAATGAATCATATTGAGTATCTCACTGGGGAAGGCAAAATCTCTATTAAGGCAAATGTGTTCAATATGTACGGTCAACGGTTAATATGGTCTCTATGGCCAAAATACATATATCATAGGACATATATGTCAAAAGACAGAATAGTTTCTAAGAGAATATTCAAATCCTCAAACCTCCTCGAAATGGAATTATGAAAAAATACACTTGCACATAATTTAAGATATAAATACCAAATGCGAACTTCAATATGTATCCCCTATGGGAGAATACAGTAAAGCAGCCATTTAAAACATTCTCTGCCAAGACCTTTTAATTACGAGGATGGAGTTTTAGAGTCAGCTTATACAAACTTAATACAATCCTCTCATTTTGCATTTGCATTTTAAGAACTGAATTACAAGAGGTTAAGTGATATGCTTAGGGTCACACATCTAATATTTTTGAGTAAGGTTTTATAGAGAACTGAAATAAACCTCTGAAGGTCATCAATTTTAGTATACTATTTCTTCTGACCATTTAAAGACTGTAGTTTCCTTTCCTTTGTATAAAACCTGGCACAACACACAGCCTACATGCATGTATAAGAAACATATGTAATTTATTATTATGTGTTGCTGGCTCACGTATTTGAATAACATTTTAAATCACATATCATCTTTATATAGGGCAAAGAAAACATAGCATTTATAGTTTAACAAAGCTCATTAATAAATGTCCCGTCTCATGTGAGGCATATATTTTTTCATAAGTATGTCACAGGGACATTTCCTTTCTTTATTTTCTTTGTCTTAAACTTGCTTGTGCCCTTCTAAAAAATGTCATTTATTTATATTCTGTTTACGTGAACAAGAAGAGTATGATTTTTAGGAAAAACAGTTTATATAATTGGTTAAAGTATCCATATCCACACAGCATAGTTTACATCTTTTATAATTTGGAGGAAATGGAGAGGAAAATTGGCTAGTCATTAGGAAAATCATTGAGATACCCTGTGGCTCTAGGATACCTCATTTTCTTTGGCCAGGAAGGTAACAGCAAAAGATTATAAATGATAACTTTTATAATGAATAATGTTACAAAATACTAAGGAGCAATAATAATAATAATAAATAATAATAAAAATAATAAGGGGCAAGGCAAATTTTAAAAATTCCTATGGCAAAGAATTTTTCCTATGTACATTTATTTTAATCTGGTGCATCAACCAACAGGGATTCATATTTATCACAAGCCTAATTATGATTCCTTGAAACAGCACGACCAACAAGTGAGAGAAAATAGCTAGGAAATAAAACAGCTTTGGTTTGGCCTGGCTAGAGGTCTTTAAATTTCACCTGGTCCAGGAGGACTGGCTGCAGAACCCACGGTCACGGCTGTGGTCAAGGCTCCCAGAGCTACTGGGCATTCCTGGCCTGGGCAGCGGAGAGGGGCAGGTGCACTCCCCTTACTGAGGGCAAGAAAAGGATGTGGGACTCCAGAAATCATTTACATTCCCTGAAGGGGAAAGTATGTTGGTAAGAGCGAAGGCCCCTTCCCTAGGGAAAAGAGCTGCACTAAAGCCAAAGTTAGGAGATTAATAATGCTTTTGAGTTGGGAGAAGACCACTGTAAAGGTGTGAATTTGAGTTTCCTCTTATAATACTCTTTAAAGTGCAAAATTTAAAGTGCAAAATCAGACTCAGTTAATCAAATAAAGCCTGTTGTTCTGATGGGGAATGAGATAATTGGGACACTATCCAGCTCCGGTTTTAAGCTAAGAAGAGCTGAGTGGAGTGAGGGAGGCTGTGGCCTCCCAAGAGTAAGTGACTTTGAGCAATGCTGTGAGGGTCTTTTCTCCCTCGAGTTCCAGCTTCTGAAGGAGCTGCTGGACAACGGAGAAAATGTCAGAGGACCCTTTATCAGTCTCCTTATCTGTGCTCTGAAAGTAACTGTAGTCTTCTGGGCAAAGGAAAGGGAGACAAAAGTCCCCCAAGAGGGCTGAGCCCCACCTTCAGGGGGTGGGTCCCAGCTGGACCAGGAGCCCTCCTTGCCTCTTTCAGCCTATCTGCCTTCCAACATAACGGGAGCTGCTGCCCACAACACCCAAGTGGTCATGCCAGCAAGATCTGTACAGTCATAACTCCCACAGGCAGAAAAGGGGCAAAAATTCCCAAATTCAAAGCAGCAAAGAGACAGCAACAAATCGGCAAACTGGAATAACCTATCGGCAAACTGGCTGGCTGACAGGAGAATGGAAGTAAATCCATCAAGGCACAAGTCTACTTCCTTTCCACCTTTCAGCAAGAAGATAAAAATCATAAAACCATGATTATTAAAAAGAGAGATTCTTAATATCAATATCAATTTCCTATTTGTAAAAACGACCATACAACTTAGGAAACAGTTTGAGGTTTTTTTTGTTAATCTATTTATAAAATCATACTTTAGTGATTTTAGAATGTTTTTCGATGAACAGAATTCTTGGTTCATGTTTTAGGACTGCAAAAAGTAAGTTTATAAGATAAGTTCATAAGGCAGCATGGTTTAGAAAGGGGCCATTTTCCCATAAATGCACCAACTAAGTCCACCCACCTCTATAAGACAAACCATCTTAAATATATGTAATTTACCTACACAAATCAAATGTCATTTAGCCGAATATATGTCAGAGATGTAGACATGTCTTTAAAATGGCAAGACATTATGAATTATACCCGCATTCCTGAAATATAACAACTTTGGTCATGACATGGCACACTATATTTTGGTAAACTGCTGGATTTAGATTTCTACTAAGAAACTAGTCAACATCAGAGGACCAGGACTGGAGAGGAGATGGTTAATTTAACTTTATATGCTTTTGTTTCATTTAAATGGTCCTAACGAACATTAATTACTTTTTAATTCGAATGATTGAAAAAATTTTTTTACAAGGCCAAGACTGAAAGTTGATTTATTTAAATAATAAACGAAGTTTTTGAAAGGTCAAGAAACCACATACCTGAAGAATTACTTCATTAAGTCGTTCTAGAGATTTTTGATTTTCCTCAGTTTTATCAAGAAGTGAAGCCACTGATGGACTGTGGCATACGTGTGCTTTATTCTTATCTTGGAGACACCTTTTTGCTTCTTCAGTCAAGAGAACAGAAAGGAACTGCAGGCCGGCAGTAGATAACGTAGGGCATGTGGTAGACATACCCACACATGTGCACAACACATCTGAGAGAGAGAATACCTTCTATGTAAATGTTTGAAAACGTCTTCAAAATTAAAGAAGTGAATCAGATCGATTTGAGTAATTAAGTTTATAGCCTTTTTATTTCTAATGAAGTAAAGCTATCAATACTTATAAGTATCACGAGAATAACTCTAGTGCTTAAAAGTAATTTAAACAGTCAATATTAAAACAACAGAATCAAGGAACCTATTTAATTCTCATTTCATTCTTTTTATATGGGTTCTTTTTGGTATGAAAGTGTGTGTGTATGTGTGTGTACAAATGCATATACACACAATATTTGCTAAGACCCAAAATAAGACGATTATATATAGATGAGTACTGATCCCTCTGGGGTCTTTAGGGATTCACAAAGTCTCTGGAGTTTTTAACTTTTTAATTTTTATTTCAGTGCTTACCTAAGCAAAATTTCATGGAACTGTACTCTGAATTATCTAGCTCACCACCATATAATTGTGTTTCTGTTTTCAAACAAGTTGATGCTAAAGAGTACTTACAAGAGTTCGTATGCAGTGTTGGCATGGTGCAGAAACAAACGTTTCATAGTAGTTCAGAATACAGAACAAGGGTGGTTATGCACAAATTTGCAAACATAACACAGATTAGAAAGAATAGGCAAGCCAACTCAAAAGAATCTACACTGAATTAGTCATTATTAATTTCCTATTATGATCACTGATTTCATCAAAGAAACATCTGATACATTATATTAATTTTATTAATTTGAGTAACACTGGTTTATAATTTTGTTATGTTTTACTTTTATATCATTTGGAATTTATACTTGTATAAGAGTTACAACCATAAGAATTTCTACCTAGATTTAGGCTAAAAGAAATTCTTATTTTCTTAACTAACACAAGAAAAATAATTCAGTGAGAGTGGCGTTTCATGAGAATTATGTTCATTTAAATGATGTCTAAATATGACTCAGGTCTGAGAAAAGACTCTTATAGATAACACTAGTTACAAAGTGATCATAAGATGTTTTAAGTATGTATGAGCATATAGGATGGAAACTAAAAACAAACAAAAACAACTCCATGACAAGGAATAGCAACAATCATTAGTTATATTTTCATAAACATTACTATTATCAAAGCTAGCTGTTTATATAGTAACTTATTTCTGATTAGCACCATATTATATAAACTGTGTGCGCGTTTTGTAAAAAGATTCTGAATTTACTGTGTCCTTATTTTACCACTAGGGAAAGTGTCAGGTAAACAGGCTTAAAGCAGGGGCCAGCAAACTTTTTCTGCAAAGGGTCAGAGAGGAAATGAGTATTTTATACTTTACAGGTCACAGGCCTTCATCACAGCTATTCAACTCTACCAGTGTAGCAGGAAAGCAGCCTTAGGAAACGAGTAAATGAGTAAGGGTAGCCGCCTTCTGATACAATCTTATTTATCAAAACAAGCAGCAGGCCACATCTGACCACTTAGCTTAGGTGTCCCACAAGAGCAGTACCTTGCTTTATGTTATCCGTGACTCAGATGGTAAACTAAATTTCCCCACCATGGATGTAAGAAAATCTCAATTACACAATCTCTTTCAGTTTTTGTTTTTTTTGTTAAGACTTTATTTACTTATTTGACAGAGAGAGAGAAAGCACAAGTAGGCAGAGAGGCAGGCAGAGAGAGGGGGAAAGCAGGCTCTCCGCTGAGCAGAGAGCCCGATGCGGGGCTCGATCCCAGGACCCTGAGATCATGACCTGAGCCGAAGGCAGAGGCTTTTAACCCACTGAGGCACCCAGGCGCCCCTCTCTTTCAGTTTTTAACAAAATAATGATTTCTAAATGGACACTATTCCTTCTTAGGTAAACTGAGAACTCTTATCTTCAGATAACAAACAATTTTGATTCTTACTAAACATGTATTTCCCCATAAAACTTACTTCAACACTACCACTCTGGTTACAAAATGTATCATCCATCTAAGTCTATAGAATGACCAAATGATAAAGTAAAATGTGAAAAAAATAAGTTGACTGAATTAGTGGTAACTTGGAAGCTTAAAAGAACTCAATTTTGAATGCATTTAAACTAGCCATTTTTAAAAAGTAACATAAATGTTATTTATATGCATTTATATTTATAAAAGTCTTCCTGCTATGCTAAAATTTAAAAGAGACTTTATGAAAAATTAGTAGTTATTTAAAAAAAATTGGTTTATCCTAGTCCATTATATGGAAAACATCTTACAAAAATAATTAAAACATCTTATAAAAATAATATTAACTATACTTAGTATTTCTGTACTATAAAAAAATCCTTGTCTTGACACAAGACACTATTTTTATTTTAAGTTTCCATGTTATCATATATACAGAATTTTAGGTGCAGGTTTACCCACATTACAGTGCATGTATGTCAAGAAAGAGACTGGTTTCTATGCCAACACATGAAAATCTTTTTCATTGTCTTATAATCATGTCATATCACATGTCTCTTCATAACACCATAGGATTTTCTTAACTTGTTTTTATAGTTTTTTGAACTGGGTAGAAACCCAGTTTTTCAAAAATGCATTTTTGAGGCTCCTCAAGAGCCTCCTCAAAGTAAATACCTGGTTTCTCTTTCAAATGCCATGGCATGATTATTTAATTTTAAGAAAAAAAATACATAAAAGTTGTAAATAATGATTATTTTAATTTTCATTAGCAGAAAGACCTGCAGCCTAGTGATAGTATCTTCTTACCGATCACTGCTGTCCAGTGCTTGGCCAGACCCATCGTAATAGACGGGAGGGAGGCAACAGCAGCTTTCCTCAGGAGTGTAGCCAGAAGGTTAAATAAATGTGTCCATGTGTGATAAAAAGCCGATGTTAACTCTACATCTATAAAATTAATGAAAACATCAAAATACAAAGCTCACCAGATACTTCATTACACTTAAGAGGCATGCACCTGTTAGATGAGGACAAATGTAATTCAGCATGATCCAAAATTTATTTTAATTAACTTTTTCACTGCTTCTTAAAGATCTCCCTCATCCACCCCTCTACATAAAGACAAATACACATTCCCGCATCTTCCTCTCATTAACACATATTCAATAATAATTCAGAAGGTATGACAAACTGAATATTAAGTCATAACCTAGGAAACATACATTGTGCATGCTGTAAAAGCATGGCATTGTTTGTGCTACTTTTATAAAGTAGTTTCGCTGTTGTCTTTATCCCCTTCGTGCAGGGGTGAAAGAAGAAAGCACAACGTGCCAAGGTCTTGGCAGAAAAGAATTTCTTTGAACAAACAAGAGTATTCCCCCTTAATGAAAACATGACACAAAAGAGGACTCTGCACCTTTGCCTATAGCTGAGAAAATACCTATTAACCTATCATAAGGACAGCTTTTTCCTTCTCTATGTGGCAAATGGAAGCTAGAGAGAAGTAGTGATCTTAGGACTGTCTTCTCTGACCATGCTACCAGTAGTATCTGCCAGCTTTTGCAAACTAAGGACTTCCATTTCAGGGTTCTTTTGGAAATGGCATATTCCAAGGAGTTCGGATTATAGCAATCCTTGGTGTGTGTCTCAACCTTTTTGTCATTCTCAGCTCTATAAGGAGTCTTTTCAGACATATGTTTCCATCTCATCATCCCCATGAAATTTCTAATTCCATAGATTCTGTATATCTGTTTATGTACTCTCAGTATATCTGTACTTTATGAATAAAAAGAATTAGGTATAAAGCTTACTGATTTTACTCAAGATAGCCAAATAAAATATTTAAGTTAAAAGTTTAAAAATTGAAAAGCAATTAACATTTAACTTAACTTTATAACTACTTTTGCTAGATAACTTTCAATGTAATTTACTTGCTCCTATAAAATGTATCAAATTACATATGAAAATTAGCAAATCATAAAAATATATACTAGAAAGATAATCAATATTTTATAAAATCATTCATGGCTATTTTTCCAGAAATTTTTAAGACTCATTTCTTAGGGGCACCTGCGTGGCTCAGTTGGTTAAGCGTCTGCCTTCAGCTCAGGTCATGATCCCAGGGTCCTGGGATCGAGCCCCGCATCGGGCTCTCTGCTCAGCGGGGAGTCTGCTTCTCCCTCTCCCTCTGCCTGCTGCTCTGCCTACTTGTGCTCTCTATCACTCTGTCAAATAAATAAATAAAATCTTAAAAAAAAAACTCGTTTCTTAAAAAATTTTTACTGAACTTTTACCTTTTGCTAGATATGAGAAAATTACTTCTAACTTAACCAGCTGCTAGATATACATTCAGATATTGGTGACATCTTTTATTTTATTTTCTGCAGTTGACATAATTAATGATGGGCCAATTAACTCACATAATAATAAAACATATACTATTTGTATTTAATTCTCAAAGCCCAAGTCACAGACAAAAGCAAGAGAATCAATTTTAAAAAAATCCATAAGTCGGCCAATGACAATCAAGACATGATATAACTTTTGGATATCTGGCCATATGACTTGGCTCTCTTTTTCCATATGACTTTGGGATCAAGTATTGAATCAAAAGTCCTCCAGTCATAACATCTATGCACTATAGTTTTTAGCAATGATATTGTGTATTTCCTGTTTATCTTCTATGAGCTCAATATCAGTGCTTCCCAAGTGATATCTAAGAAACCCAACAAAGAGAAATTAAACACTAAGGAATAAGATTTTATTGGGTAGAACTGAGCTCGGAAGGGTCACAAACCATTGTAATAGCTAAGATTTTTCTCCTACCCCTTTCCCCCAAGATTCAATTTTTGCTTCTTGGGGGGGTGATATCACCCTCATAGAGAATGCATAGTCTACCCTGATTTGCTTAGTTAGGACATCACTATCACTTGTAAAATTTCCAAGTAAGGAATTATTATTCTTCTAGCACCAGGATATTTCAACACTAATGAGACACTGAGGACTAAATTTGCTGGCATCATAAAACATTTCACCTACCTAAAACCAAGCAAATCCATAAAATTCAAGAAACTAAGTAATAATTAACAGGCAAAGAGCCATTTAGCAATAGCCAAATTATCAATTACTTCATTATAAAATCTTTTAATTATTATATTTTAATTCTGTTAAAGATTCTATATTGTTTTAATTTTCTCTTCTATTTAGTACTATATGCAAATTTTCTTCAGAGTATATTTTTCAATAATTTAGGACTTTATCAGAATGTTTGATATTATATGCTACACTTATTTATACTTGTTATTGCAAATAAGTTATTAGTAGGTCATTTGGCTGTACCCATAGTTTATAAGAATAATTAGTACCTGAAATTCACTGTACTTGCTAATATTACATACAAACTTTGCCCTCATTTAAACTGACAGCACAAGGGATAGGCCCTTCACTATACTACATATTTGTCTCAAATGGTCTCCTGGAACCACTTAAAAAAAGATCCAAACTATAAAACACATTATAAAAGCCTTCCAAAATATTGGGAAAGTACAACATAAAATTTAACCTTGAAGTGAGTATCTGGCGCAGAGTTGAGACTTTTTTCCTCAATATTATTTGCTTCCATCCTAAATTTAAAAAAATAAAGCTTACCAAATAAATAAATAAATAAATAAATAAAGCTTACCTAACACATCTTTGGTGCATATGGTGAGAACCCCAATGATGTTTGTGATAAGAGGTTTCAGAAGCTCATCCTGAATCACAAGGTCAGGATCTACCAGTAAACACGACTGCAGAAGCCCGGACAAAGAGGACAGGTATTCTAGGAGAAAGGATACCTATTTGAAAAAAGAGATAAAGGAAAACAAAACATATTATATGAAAAATCTAGTTCAGTGATATTTCAGCTTTCTATGCATTATGAGTCACTTTCTTTGTAATGAAAGTTAATAAAAAACTAATAAAATACTAATCATAATTTTTAAAGATCTAAAAGGAATGCATAGCACACAAAATATTATTTTTCTCATATTATAAACATGCCATTAACGACCACATCAACACTGTCAGGTATGATAATATCAAACAATGCAATATTTTCAAAGTCAAATTTCAAATTCCATTTAGAGAAAGAAAGCCTTTATAAAGTTTTTAAGTAGCTAACCTGTGGAATCAATATTCTGGAAGTAGAAAGGGGCATTCCAATGCCATATATTGTATAATTTTTTAAAGAAAGAAAGATTACAAAATACTCTTCAACACATCCCCTATCAGGTAAAATGCAAGTTTGTAACATTTAATTTCCTTATTGCTATGAAGTCTTTTTTGACACCTTTGTACTCTACACTACTGATTGCAGTCACAGCAAGTCTGACTCTGATGTGTGAGGTACTACCACAAAGAGATAAGCCATGGAAGGTGAGAGCCAACGAGAGGCATCCAAGAGAGAAGCACGGAGTCACTGAAGCCTCTCACAAGCCCACGCGCTCCGCCCAGCCACACTCCTGCTTCCTCAGCTCAGATCCCACCCTTGTGAGGCCTCTTCTGACCACCTTGACAAAACATAGCACTCTCTCCCTCTGCCATACACCCTTTCACCCACCCTCATTTTTCCCACACCATTTGTCACCAGCTGATAAAACACTTGACATTTTATTTACTGTTTACTGTCTGTCTTCTGCACCAAGGACAGAATTCATGTGGGCAGGCATGTGTGTCTGCTTTGTTCACACCTGTCACTGGCATCTAGAACACAATGTGGCAGAGAAGAGGTTCCAGAACTTTTCTGGAATGAATGAGTAATCTTGTGTGAGGACAAACAGCCAAGAGGCAGTTAGCCTACAGAAGGCCAGGTGATGAAGTGAGTAAGAGTGTGAGTTCTGGAACCAACCTGTATGAGCTGGAATCGTGGCTCTGCCCCTCTCTTTGTGAGCAACCCTGGACATTTCCAGTCGTCTAGTTTTAAAACGAGGCCACTAACAATACTTTGTGTGACTATTGTGAGGATTACATACATTAGTACAAACGAGCACTCCGTAAATGTGTGCTACTTTTGCTGTTCATTCATTCCACAAGTACTAAATGAACACCTTCCAAGGGACAGGCACCGCGCTCGGCATCCAGAATGTAACCGATATGTAAGAACAAGCAAACCCCTGCCTTCATGGAGCTCACTGTAGCCTCCGACCTCATCTCCCCCTCACAGATTCACTCCAACCACTCTGGCCTCCTGGATATTTCTTGGATAGACCAAACACATCCCAATCTCAGGGGTCCTTCAGTATCCCCAACACTAGCTTCCTCGCATACTTCAGGTTACATGTTCCTATCTGAAAGAACCTCTCTGACCACCCTAAGTAGAAAAGCCCTACCATCCCGGCTCTGACATCATTCCGTTTTAGCTTTTCTCCTCAGATGTCTATCATCAGCAGGTATATATGGATTTGCTGATGATCTGCTCTCTCAATTTAAGGGGAAGAGTATTTATTTACATAGGCAAGATCCTGGTACATGATAGGCCCTCAATAAAAATTTATTGGATAGATAGACAGTGAAATGGAGGAGATAGCCTCATGCAAATAAACACACTCAAAAGTGAAAACACTGCACTAGGACAAGTCTTTTGAAGATGATGCACACTGTGTTACCCAACCTTGTAAAAGGGTATCTGCCATATTCAGAAACCTCAAAGACAGTACCACAAAGCAGGAGATACTGGTCTGATCCACCTTTAATTATAAATAAATCTTGGAGCACTTCTTAAAATCTGATTTGAGGTAACATTTCTATTAGCAACAACTACACAAGGAATTGTTAAGCGTACTTTACATAAAGATGCTAGCTACAAGCAAGAACTTAAAAATAGTAAATTATCTGTAAAGGAACATAAATAAATTTATTTTTTATTAGATTGGGTTTTGAAAATACACAGAATTTAGTCACTATGTATTTTGACAACTTCAGTTTAGGTGAAAATGATATATTCTAAAATCACAGAATGGGCAGGTGGGCTATACAACGTCCTCTTTTTTTAATATGGTGCTCAAAGATACCCAGATCCGTGGATAAACATTTATAGCTGGTTAATAATGGAATCAGGAAGAGACTCTAGATCTTTAAACCCTTCTGCTTTATTTCACCGTGTAAAGATGTCTCGGATTAAAATGTTAAGTAACCTGTTTCAAATGACCTCATCATACCATGTATATCCTGAAAGATTTCCATCCCTCTCCAATGGTTAGTATATTCTTGACAGAAATGTATGTTTCTGGCACCTGAAGCACAGAAATGCGCAGACAGACATGAGGCAAGAGGGCGACGTAACACTTACCTGAGCCTGACTGTGTTCAGCTGGAGGTGACAGAGGCAGCGGAGACTTGAGCTCCTGGACGCAGCTCTCCAGGAGGGTGGCATCTGCAATACTGCGCAGAACAGAGAAAGGAAACCCTCCAGATGAGTAGAATGCTGCTTATTAAAAATTAAGAAATTAGTATTCAAAGTTCGAACATAATCTTAAATTTAAGAACAGAAAACAAACTGATGGCTGCCAGAGGGGACGTGGGTAGGGGTGTTGGGCAACATGGGTGAAAGGGAGTGGGAGATACAGGCCTCCAGGCACAAAAAGAGTAAGTCACGGGAAGAAAAGGCCCAGCATAAGGAACACAGTGAATGATACTGTAATGGCGATGTACCAGGACAGATGGTAACTATGCTTGGGGTGAACACAGTGTAACACATAAATCTGTCACATAATTAAGATGCACACCTGAAAGTACTGTGACATTGTGTGTCAACTATACTCAAATAGAAAGTAAAAACAAAAAAAGAGAAAAGATTTTCATAAAGACAATAAATGTATATAAAAAGGTAGCCTATAATATTTTAGAACACAGGAAAATATCTTATCCAATAAACATGGGAAGCAAAAACATATCTAATGAAAAGCAGAATAAAGTATAATGAAGCACTTTTAGAAGGAAAGCAAATAAGAATAAAACCTTGGTGGTTAGTTTCCCCTTTAAAATAGGAAAAATACTTGCTAGGAAATAAGTTCTGATTCAGAAAATAAAAAACAAAATAATGCAAAACAAACAGGAAAATTGTTTTAAGTCAGGAATAAAAAGAACAGGTCCAGAATATGACAAGCCTTTGCCATAAAAGATCCTTTAATAACTCTGCGGCCTCAATTTCACAGCAGACTCCTAGCTGACCCTTGAGAAGCCAGAGGATTCCTAAAGCTCCATTCTGATCATTCTCAAGGCAGGAAAACATCCATGAGGAAAAGTCAATCGACTAGTGGGTTCCTTTCCAACTCTTATAGGTCCCACAGTACAAAGATGACAAGTAAATGTGAACAAACTCACACCTCACAGCTTATAAATGGTAAATGAGTAATGAAAAGTGAGCTCAAAGGGATATTTCTTTCTTTTTAGAGTTTTCTTAATATCCCGAAAAGAAAAAGAAAGCACTATGATTTGGCAAAGAGGAAGATATTTCAGATGGTGAATGTGCATAGGCAGAGAAATGCAAACGACCGAGTGGTCAATAGAAGGAGGTACACTGGCTATAAAAATCTAGTTGTGGGAAGAAAAAGGAACAGTTACTATAAAGAGAATGTCCTAGACATCAGCACTAAATCCTCACACTAACCCCATTAAACAGATGTTATTAATGACACCGCAGAGATTAAAATAACTTTCCCAAGACTGTAATGCTAGGGAGTGAATGAACTATAATCAGACCTTAAGTCAGGCTGATTAAGGATCTACAGCTTTTCCTACTATACCATATAACCAATGTGATCATCCGAAGGTCCTGTCATAAGTTAATATTAGCTAAACGAAAGAACAAAATCATAATTTCCTAAATTTCATCAGAGTACTTCCTAATGACCCTGATTATGAAGGACAAGGAAAGACTGAGGAACTTTCACACAAGGGAAGAAATTAAATAGACTTGACAACTGAATGCAATGTGGAATTCTTGATTGGGTTGCACAACAGAAGAAAAGGACATTAATGGAAAACTGTTGGGATTCAAATATCACTTGTAGTTTAGTTAAAGCATTATGCCAAGATTGATTTCCTGGTTTTGATCACTGGACTGTGTCTATGTAATATGTTAACATTAGGGGAAGCTGGGTGAAGGGTACACAGGAATTCTTTACACTATTTTTGCAAATTTTCTCTAAGTTATTTCAAATTAAAAGTGTAAATAAAAAAAAAAAAAAGAGTTTAATCCCCAATAATGAAAAAACTCCAAAGAGTTTAAACAATGATTTTCAACCCAAGGCCATGATTCTGATATAACCTTAGGGAGATGAATCTCTGACCTCTTTCACTTCCATTTAGAATGGCCAAGTGGACTGCATCATATTTCTTGAGTATGGTGGAGGACAAATAAGCTTTAGAACCTCTGAATTATTAAAAAAAAAAAAAAAGGTCAGGAAAGTGGGAGTGGACCACATCAACATAACAAACCAATATGAGTGCTGTAATAGATCCAAACTAAAACTGTCAAGACAATTCTGGCAAAAGCAGAAACCCGCAATCTAATGAGCCAAAAAAAGAAAAGGTAAAGCTATATTCCCAGTACGCATGCAGTCTTACACCAAGTCATGAGCAGAGCTGGTGTCAATTATCTCTACCTGCCTGTCTCCTCTGCCTGTCTTACCTACAGAGAAGCTCAATGAGCCGGGCTTGACGGAAAGCACGTGCACTGTCTCCCGGAGCGATCGCCAAGAGGCCGTCCAGCAGGCCGCACACGGCTGAAAGGAGAGGTGGGGTGACCACACACTGCCTGGGCAGAGCGGTGGGGAGGGATGTGTCACGAGGAAGCTGTGCTGATGCAGTTTCATGCTGACCCGTTACTGAAAACAAGCATAAAGATTATCAGTATTGTGTTTACTTTGTGCTTATGCACAATATTCACAAGTTCTGATAATCGAGAAAAGTGCCTGAAAGTCTGAAAGTGCCAAAGAGAGAT
>CM052889.1:6409685-6445071 GCA_028534135.1 Potos flavus | reverse complement strand
GGGGAGAAGGGTGAGCCTGGTGGTGGGTAATGGGGGGGCACGTATTGCATGGAGCACTGGGTGTGGTGCATAAACAACGAATCTTGGAACACTGAAAAAATTAAATTAAATTTAAAAAAAGGGGGGGGCGCCTCGGTGGCTCAGCGGGTTAAAGCCTCTGCCTTCGGCTCAGTCATGATCTCAGGGTCCTGGGATCGAGCCCCGCATCGGGCTCTCTGCTCAGCAGGGAGCCTGCTTCCCCCTCTCCCTCTGCCTGCCTCTCTGCCTACTTGTGATCTCTCTCTCTCCCTGTCAAATAAATAAAATCTTTTAAAAAAAAATGAAAAAACAAGAAACAGTAAGATATATGTACCATACACAAACTCACACCTTCGATGGGATCTCGGGCAACATCCTACAATGAAATAAGTATTTCTATAGTGTGACACATGTATAATCACAGCAAGCAGGAGGCTGAAAGGAAGAAAGACCACTTCAAACCAGTACTGCTCAGGTTCCGCAGCAACGATATTAAGTTACAGGCAAGTTTTACATCAAGTGAATTCTGAGAAAACTTTTAAGGTTTCAGAGATTCTGGATTTTAGAACTGAAGTTATGAGACTGTGGACCCTTCCCAGAAAACTCAACAAGGGATGGTTAATAAGAAAGTTATCTTTGTTAATCTGCCTCAAGACCTTTCCTCATGACCCTCACTTCTTTCTTTTTTTCTTTTATTAACATACAATGTATTATTTGCCCCAGGGGTACAAGTCTGTGAATCATCAGGCTTACACATTTCACAGCACTCACCATAGCACATAGCCTCCCCAATGTCCACAACCCGGTCACCCTATCCCTACCCCCCTACCCCCAGCAACCCTCAGTTTGTTTCATGAGTTTAAGAGTCTCTTATGGTTTGTCTCCCTCCTGATCCCATCTTGTTTCATTTCCCCCCCCACCCCCCACGACCCCCTGCCCCGCCTCTCAAATTCTTCATATCAGAGAGATCATATGATAATTGCTTTCTCTGATCGACTTATTTCGCTTAGCATAATACCCTCTAGTTCACTTATTTCTTTTAGAGCACAGGCCAGTTACTTCATAGAACGTCTGATGTTTGATGTTCCCTCATGAGTAGATCTTCAGTGAATCCTACCAGGAAAAACAGGATTCCTATCTGTGCCGCTATTGGTGGTGCTGTTAACTTTAGCCATTTGATCAAAGTGTTATCTACTTGGTTTCTCCACTATAAAGTTTAATTTTCCTTTGTAATTAACTAATTCCTTCGGGGGAAGAATTAGGACTATATAGCTTTGGGACTATGTAACATCAAGAAAGATTTGACATTTAATTTTTTATTTTTATTTTTTATTTTTTTAAGATTTTATTTATTTATTTATTTGACAGAGAGACACACAGCGAGAGAAGGAATACAAGCAGGGGGAGTGGGAGAGAGAGAAGCAGGCTTCCCGCTGAGCAGGGAGTTTCAGCGGTTTTAGGCCAAGTATACAGAAGAAGATAAATAAAAGGAGAGGGCACAGAGGTTAAGAAATTCAAACTCATCTAATATATTTAAATCAACTTTTATATTTTGTCTAAAGAAAATTATCCCAGTTATTTATGTCAGTAGTACTCAAATACACTAACATTTTTATTTTTTAATGATCCTTTTCACCTCTGTATATCAAATGTAAGCTTACAGACCCAAGAGATCCTGTTAGAGTTTGTTTTTTTAATAAAATAATTTTTCTTTTACAAAAGTTAGAAACTAAAATTAAAAATGAAAAGTTGGATGTCTCAAGTGGCCCTAATGTACATGCTAGAGACAATTTTTTTCACCCTGTCCTAAATCACTTTGGAGCATTCCCTGGTTAATTAAGAATTAGCAAAACAACAAATAAAAGGACTAACCAGCTTCAACTGGCAAATTCAACTGGCAAAATGGAACATCCTGCTAGATGTTCGAGCTGAGGGAACTAAAATCTCATTATCACCAAAAAATAAAAATAAAAAAATCACATTTTATCTTAATACTATTTTAAAGAGATGGGATTCAAGAAGGTATCTAACAACAACCAAGTAATTGCTCTAGTATTATGGCTCACTGACAATATATATTCAATGCTTTGTAGCACTGTTCAGTGGCAGATTCAACAAAAAGGATTAAAAAGCTTTTTTGCCAAATACACACGCTTAAGTGATTGGTAACCGGTAAAACTGTGCATGAATACACATTCTAAGCACGATCCTTCAAAATAAAATAAATTCAAATCAAGAATAATGCAACAAAAAACAAGACAAAAAACCCACACAACTGTATGTCCACACAACAACTTGTACATGTATGATCATAGCAGTATTATTCATAATAGCGAAAAAGTGGGAAAAACCCAAATGTCTATCAATTGATGAATGGGTAAATAAAATGTGGTATATCCATACAGAGGAATATTTTTAGCAATAAAAATAAATTAAGTACTGACACATAATACAACATGGATCAACCTTGAAAACATTATGCTAAGTGAAAAAAAAGTCACAATAAAACACATACTATATGATTGCTTTTTTATGAAATTTCCATAACGGGCAAATCTATAAGGAAGGAAAGTAGATTAATAATGGCCTAGGACTGGGAAGGATCAAAAGAGATGAGGAGTGATTGCTAATGGCAAGGTTTCTTTTTGGGGTGATGAATATGTTCTAAAATTGATTGTGGTGATGCACAGCTCTGTGAATAGACTCAAAACCTATGAATTCACTTATTAAATGGGTGACTGTATGGTATGTAAATTATTGTCAATGAAGTTATTAAAAAAGAGTAATGCAACATACTTTCAGAGATAAATGTTCATGAAATTCATTATCAAATTTCATTTCATGCTCTATGTCCTCAACTATTTAAACAATGTGAGTTTGCTCCTTTTATTCTTTAGAGGATCAAACGAGTACTTTTTACAATTAAACAGTTTTTTTATATTGTTAACATATATTACTAAAAAAACAAAATGGGACATTGTTTAGGAAGTTAGAGAACAAATACTATAATAAAAATTCAGAGTAAAGCCTTAATTAAGCAATTATTTTTGAAGTTTTAGAAAGCCTTTTCCCTGCAGATGCTTATACTTCAGTGTTTAAAATTACCTTCTTTTTAGGTAGCATATTCCTTACAGGTGATGAATTTAATGCTACTGAATAGGCCTGTACATTCTCTAGAACAAACAAAAGCTAAGCTGTAATCTTCCAAATATATAAAGTCTGAAGCATAACAGAGTTGGAAGCAGTCCCTAATACAAAGAACAGAATTTTTATATTGCCATGAATATAAATAAATCCCAGGCTACTCATCACACATTTCTAATAAAATAAAGACACGACACCATTTTGTGGACTAAAATTGAAGTATTCCCCTTGAAAAATACTTATGACCAGATTCTCTCCACTTTCAAGTGGACTACTGTGGTAAATTGAAGTGTTTCCCTAAAGAGGGAGAAAAATAAAGGTAACAAATATTTATTAGTTCCCCAGTTCAAACACGTAATATCTACAGTTAACTAATAAGAAACCATATGGCAATCAGACACCTAAATTCCACTTATTAGTTAAGGGTATTTGGTTTGTTAATTTTTTATAGATTTATTCCATCATGTTCTGGGCCACTTCATTTTGTTCTTATCTAGACATTCATTGTGTTTTGTGACTTATTTAATTTTGTTTTTATGTAGATATTTAGTTTCAAAATATCTGGACCGACTTGTCATTTTTCTTTTTGAAAGTAGAATGTCTTCCTAAAAGGTACCTTGAGCCACAAACTGGTCCTGTGAGGCTTCAGGGAGAGACACTGCTGAGGGCCCAAGTGGTGGTAATTCAGCACTCCCCGACGAAGGTGCCACCTATCAAGCAGCAAAGAAAATTATTTTATTCTTAACATTCATTCATTAATGTTACCACATGGAAAGTGAAACAGAAGCAATACGTACACAAAATATCCTTAAACAAGAAGGTTAATAACAAAACTACACTAGTTCATATGACTGGAAAACATTCCACATCTTGAGAGTTGTTTTTTTTTAAGATTTTTATTTACTTATTTGACAGAGGGAGACAGAGAGAGAGAGGGAACACAAGCAGGGGAGTGGGAGAGGGAAAAGCAGGCATCCCGCCTGCTGAGCAGGGAGCCCAACGCGGGGCTCGATTCCAGGACCCTGGGATCATGACCTGAGCCAAAGGCAGACGCTTAAGGACTAAGCCACTCAGGTGCCCCAAGAGTTGTAAGTTTTTTGAATGGCACTTCCTACTTCTTCTTACAGGGCTTACTGGAATTTATGTAAATCAGTAACTCAAAGGAGCAAAGTTTTGATTTGAAGCCCATGTAGGATATTAAGGTCTGGATATGGCCTATCCCCTCTTATTGCCCGAATGTTAAAAGGCTAAAACCTACTCCTTTAACTTTTGCATAACTGTGATAGTCTGCCCTACTTGATTCATAATAAGAGGGGTTCTTTTTAAAAAGTTTCAAATGGCACACACAAATTTTAACAGCGCCTAAGATAAAAATCAAGAGAAATATTAAAAGATTTTTCCCTACCTTTCCCCATATCACAAAAGAACTGTTTCAGGCATATGTTGACACTGTGTTTCAGAATACAGTATTTTTTTAAAACATTAAACATAAGATAAATTCTGTAGAAGACAAACACAATTTCACCTACAGGTTTACAGATGAGCAGACTGTGTGGCCTCCTAAAACGGAAAAAGTTCAAACTGATGTATCTGGCACCTTCTATGTGAAATATACCTTATCTGGAGCGGTCAGATCACTCTTTTTCTTACCATCAATTTAGTTTCTCTGAAATAGCCTGAACTTCCCAAAGCTGGATAAGCTCCATGTCAGCGCATACATACAGTATGAGCTGTCACTAGAACTTACGAATCAACCCTACCTCAAACTCAGATACCATACAGCTCAGAACTTATATATTGATTGTGTATTTATCTTAACATATAACGTAGGGTACCTTGGACTTGATATGACAGAATAAAAGCAAACACCAAGGTTATTTTTGCTTTCAGTTTCTGTTAGTAAAGAGAATATAAATCTGAAGAAAACAGTTGATGGAATTTATATAAAGTTTTTAAAATCCCCCTTTCAAATTAAGACTTTAATCATCTCTCACCACTTCAAGTATGACATTACAGTAACAAATAACAGAAAGCGGTAGCCAATAAATGTAAGCCAAGCACATAAAGTCATCTAAAAAAGTAAACCTGGATAAATTTCAGTCTAAATAAACACTCGTAAATAATCATATATTAAATACTTTATTTTATCTAATATTAGATCCAGATAATAGGAAAAAATCTAAAATTTATTTTTCTAAAAATGGTATTTACCTACAACTGGCTCTAAGAAATGTTCAAAAAAAATTCCTTTCAACAGACATCCAAATAACTTTCACAGTCTATGAAGACAACAATCATAACTGAGACTGATATCACAAAGACAATATGGCACCTGCCATAAGCTCCTTTGTTTGTATAATAAAATTTAAGAAGACAATGATGCTACAATCCTTTACCTTTTCACTGAAAATCCTTGTGTGTGCCATTTGAAACTTAAAAAAAGAATCCCTCTTATTATGAATCAAGTAGAGCAGACTATCTCGATTACACAAAAGTTAAAGGAGTATGTTTTAACCTTTAAATATTTGGGCAATAGAGGGGATAGGCCATATCCAGCCCTCCCTACTGATAAAAACACAGGTAGCACTCAGTGCAGGATAAAAAGGTTTCTAAGGGCCCACAGAATACCTAGCTCATGAGAAGAAAGCAAAATCACGAGGAGTGACCAAAGACCAAACATTAATAAAAGTTGTGATTTTCCTCAGGATAGTCCAAGGAAGTGATACACAAACTTAGAAAATATGATTTTAGAAAGCACCTAACCTAATGTATTAGAACTTACCCTGTATGATTGAGAAAACAAAAGGACTTCTTTATGTAGTTAATACACTGTGTCTTAAAATTTGATTATGGGTGATTTATATTTCTACTAACCTATCTATATTTTTTAAACTTGTTATATTAGCACATTATTATTTTAACAAGTAAAGACAAAAAAGTATTAAACTGAATAGCTCTGGTCCTATGCTCAAATTCTTGCTTGTTTGAAAATAATCTCCAATGGATATTTATTTGATTATGCGTAATTATATATACATATGCAAATATGTTACTTATTATCTTGAAATCCAAGTAACAACTAGTTCATTTTAAAATTCAAGTATTAGCTTCTGGAAGGTGGAGGAGGTTCACATGAGCCCACAATGCCACAGGTAGAAAAGTCCTGATCTAGTCCAGGTCCTCATTTAGAAATAAGGACCACAAGGTCACATTCTAATTAGGATTATCAGTTGAGGGCTATATTCATGACAGCATCAATACACTCAAGTCAGAGGAAGCCCTCAGACAAACCTCCAGAATGCTGGCCAGCCAAGCTGAGTGTACTTAGTTATCTCTTCCCCCCCACCCCCTCCCAACCCCCTACAGCAGAGAACACACATTCTCACATTTGCTCTCATAGTAATCATAAAACCCCAAGTGGGAGGCCAGGACTATCCTCATAACAGTGAGTCCATCTAATTCTTCTGTCATTGCTCTATTCATTAAAATGACTTCAGTACAAAATCACAATCTAGACATTTTCCTCTTTCCTGTCTGCCACATGACACATCTTGAGATTTTCAATTTACATTCCCTTGATAAGACAAATAAAACTGAGTTTTTCCTTGAAGTATATACACTTCTAGCCTTCTCACCTTTCTGGTATTATAAGAAGCAATACAAGCCTATTAGTACAGATAAATTGGTGTTACTTAAAGCCACTGTCCTAAAACAGAATCAAATTTTGCTTATAAAAACTAAAAAAGATAATAACCTTTCCTTCAATGTGTTTATAAACAGATTTGATAGCTAAAGAAGCTTTCTAAACCATGCCTCATTGTAAAATAGGCAGTTACAATTTTAAAAGAGTCCCTTTGAAGTAGCAGAAAATAGCCAAGTCGTTTACCATATCGAAGTAGAATTGGGTCTAAAAAAAAGACAATTTCTGTCATACAAACAAAATGCATCTATGTTCAAAACTATTTTCTTTGTATTCTGCCCTACAGAAATGAAAGTATTTACTGGATACTTGAAAGTTTTTTGAACGCTATTTGTCAAGTAATTTTATAATATTTTCTATATCCTCTTTCATTGAAAGTAGATTGGTTCCCAAGTAAGTTATTTGGTTTTTAAAAAATTAAAAGAGAACGAAGGAAGAAAATGAGGATCTGTGAGGTGAAAAAGGGTACAAATCAACGCACGTTTTTAAAACATGGCAAAATACAAAGTATGGAAAGTTTCTAAGGAACTCCAGGTTTCATGTGTTCAGTACTACAGATGATAGCTGTCTCTATGCCCAAGAGCAGAAAAGCTCTGGTGCGCTTCACAATTTGTAATCATTAATTCTCACCAAATTACAAAAGAACTTTAAATCACTTCGACTATATAGATCCATGATGCAAATGGATTGTGTACAATACCAAAAAAAAAAAAGGAAGCTTAGAGAAATATCACTGAAGGAACAAGCCTAAGATGATATAAGATGCACTCACTCGCATGCAGAGACTTAACCCTAGGATATAATCACAATCTCTATGCCCTACTGTATATAATTTAAGAGAACAACTTTCCTAGAGCTTGTCGTCCTATTTCACTCTATTAGTTTTGTGACCCTACACTAAATACTCGAATTCTTGGAGACACCACTTCTTTACTTGTGAAAGGGTACCTCTCTCAAATGGTGTAGATTTAACACCTTAACCCATCTGTAGCACTCCAGAAAACAGCAAATGAGAAGAAGCTGTTGTCATCTGAGCTCTAAAGGCCCAAAGTTGACTCTCCACATATATCAAAACTGACTATAAAAAATAACCAGTTTTACCAAAATTAAGGAAATATATTTTAGTACAAATATAAAATAAGACCCAAACCTATTTTACTTATTTCAGTTACAGTTACCTGCTTAATAAAGTTGCTGAAATCGATCTCGAAACATTTTTGCCAATTTCCTTAAATGTGTGCACTTGACAGTAATGGCTATACCTCTATAGTAATTCAGTCTGGATAACTTCAAACACACCAAAGCAATAAAAAATACAGATAAAAAACACAAAATAAATATTATTTGCTCTTTCCAATGATTTTTAAAAGAATATTTATAAAATAGTCTACACTATGTACACAGAATGGAATGAATATTCTATTTTCACTAGCCATTATATTCATTCTAATGTCACATACAAAAAAAATCATAGTAGGAAAAACTAACATGGAGGTATTACTAACCATCAATATCTAAGTTTTACTAAAAGAATCGATAGGGGCTCCTGGGTAGCTCAGTCAGTTGAGCGTCTTGACTCTTGATTTTGGCTCAGGTCACAGTCTCATGGGTCCTGAGATCAAGGCTGGCGTCAGGCTCCGCGCTCAGTGGGGAATCTGCTTCCCGCTCTCACTCCCTCTCCCTCTGCTCCCAACCACCCCCCCACCCCGGCTATGCGCTCGCACTCTCTCTCTCTAAAATAAATAAATATATCTTTTTAAAAAAAGAATATTAAATTTTTATACCAAAAAAAAAAACCCACAACAAACTTACTTATTTTCATTGTACTACAGTCCTATGGTCTCTATTACCAACACTTAGGAACTAGAATCTCACTTACACTTTCTAACTAAAATACACAGGTTCTTAGATCCTGGGTAATCCGCAGGTGGTTGAAATTTATCTAAACAAAGTATATCATTCTCTTTCTCACTACCATCATGCAAACTGCTGTCTCCCCAGGTTTTCCTGGGGACACTGCACTAGAGGTATGTGCCTACTCTAGCACTAATTCCTATGCCAAAACGATTTTTCTTCTAAAAAGCCACTTCGATTCATCCCTGCCTTAACTGTCCTTGGTCTACTCTTCATTCTATAAAATAACTCATAACTACCATCACACAAATGCTAATACATATTTCTATAATGTCAACTGTAACGTTTCATGCATTTTACTCAGCTGAAATATCTTTATATCTGTATCTTACAGCTATTACATCTTACCTCTTCAAACCCAAAAATGGATTCAGCTCTCTTAGCTAAACCCTATCTGGTAATTAAACTTTGGCCTTGTTCCACACTCCAAACAAATCAGACATTTTCTGAGTATCTAATGCTTTTAGTACCACACAACCACACATGCAGTTGTTTTCTCTTTGTGCTTCATGTTCTTGACTAGACTTTCAACTCTTGTCAGAGGGCACTGAAGCCCGACATGTTTGAGTATCTTTCCAGCTCCCTGCAAATGTGCGCATACATCTAAGAAAGATTAACCCTTTAAAGCTCATTTCAATTGCCACTTCTCATACAAATCACCTTCTATTTCATGATGCCCTCTAATGTAACCTCGCTGCACCCTGACTATAACATCTGTTATGGCACCTACCACATCTGGCTTTGTTGTGAAGGAATAAAACATCACGGTCAACAACCTGGGCTCTAGAGCCAAACATACTTCTGGGTTCGAATAATGCTCTTATCAGTTACCGGCACTGGAATCTTGAACAAGACACATTCCTTGCATGCCTTAATCTCTTCTTTTGTAAAATAGCAATAGTAAGAATCCCATGAGTAATTTTTCTTTAAATGTTTAAATAAACTTAAACTAAAATAAAATCAGTTTTATTTAAACTGGTGCTCCCTAAAGTTTCAAAGAATCACATATTTCACAAAGAAAAGCTCAAAGGAAAGAAACCACCTCTCCTTTATTTTGGCAATTGATAAAAAAGATTCAAAAAATACAGACATAGTTCTGCTCAACAGTAGTTTAAAAAAAAAAAAAAAAACACATTTTGGTCAGAAAACTGTTGCTGCATACCGGTGTATACTAGGCATAAGTACCCATCTAGTGCGGATGTTTCTAAGAAGCAGAAATGAGATTTCAGGAGGAAAACCAACCAATGCCTGACCCTTCCTACCTGGGAGAAAGAGACACTGAGCTGGATAGAAGCCATCTCTGAAAAGACAGTTACTTACAAGGGCAATGCACCAACATGAAAATGACACTCCTTACCCTGTCTGTAATTTATGAACATACATGTCCCAATCCCTACAAAGTCTGTCAAACAACTGAACTAATATATTCATTAGATAACACCATCAAAGTCCCTAATGTGCCATTAACTGCACAGAATGGAGAATGACCCAGTGACAGCACACTAGATGATATGACTCAAATCACTCTGAAAGACAAAATGGAAAAACAAACCAATAAACAAATTGCATCTTTTGTCATATCTGGAAAATATACAAAATAATGATATAAATAACCAGATACACTTATTGGCAAGATTTAAATCCACTGAACTGATACCTCAATTTGTAACTTCAACATATTCTTATACTTAAGAAATTATTAGCTGGTCTAGGTATGACAGCTTCGGTTTAAAGTAATACTAGTATATGGGCGCTTGGGTGGCTCAGTCGGTTAAGTGTCTGACTCTCGATTCCAGCTCAGGTCATGATCTCGGGGTTGTGGGATGGAGCCCCGTGGCAGGTCCATGCTCATTGCGGACTCTACTGAGGTTTCTCCCTCTCTCTCTGCCCTTCTCTCTCATGCGCTGCCCCCCGCCAAATAAATAAATAAATCTTTTAAAATAAGTAAATAAATAAATACTGGTATAATGAATAAATTCTCCAATTTTTTTTTCCCTGTTGGAACAAAAACATACAGTATTTCTGGCATGGCAAGAAAAACATGACAATTAGCAAAATTTGGGGTAATGAGACTACTTCTGTGAATAAAAGTCACCAATTTGGAAGTCACCAACACGAAAGCTCTTTTATTTGGAATCCAAAAGAAGAAAAAAAAGAATTGAATGTAAAAATTCCAACAGATAATTATCTTTTGAGAAACTACATAAAATCAATCCCACATAGAACTATAATAAGAATTCTTTAAAAAAAAAAAAAAGATTTCATTGGTATATATTTCTAAAAGAATATATAACATTCAAACACAAGCAAGTTAGAGTCTTATGCTAATAGAGGTGCTTCTATTTTAATAATGATTGCAATAAATAACATATTTCTAAAATTTTTCTCAGAAAATCTAGTATCTTGATCTATAAGATTTGTTATTATTAAAATATCTATTATTAAAATATCTATTACTATATATTATATATATTATTATATATTACTATCTCATAAAATAGAAAAATGCAAAAGTACTTAAGTATTCTTGCATAGGATAAATACAACTTGGTATCTACAAAATAGCTAAGATGACTCAAAGTTAATTAGAGCAATTGCTACCTACTAAGTACCTACTATAAGCAAAGAACTAAAGAATGTACAAATTTCAAGGTTAGTCTACAGATCACCCTTTTAGTAGACAGGGAAGCCTAAGAATTACTTTTAAGCACATATTAATGCTGCCCTTCTGTGAATTAAATAACGAATTAATATAGCTCTTTTTTGCATTTAATCATATTATTTCTCTTGTTGAGAAGATACATACTATTTCTAGCATGGAAAGGAAAGTATGACATCTAGTGGAACTGGGTAATTACTCTACTTTTCCAAATAAAGGTTCAATGCAGCACTAACCACAAACTCTTCTGAGTCTAGGTGTAAAAAATAACTCCTAAAACTGCAGCAAAAAGTACCAGTGTTGAGAAACTACAGGAAGTAAATCTTATTATTGCTTTTTAATTATTCATTATTCTCATATTTTTTTGCTCCTGTAGCAGCAGTGCCAAGCCTTTGCCTTCCTGACAGGGTCTACGACACAGTAACTGTTCCAAAAACACTTTATGATTCAATGTAATGTTTTCCAGTTGAGAGGAAATGATTTCGTATGCTTGTAAAACAAGTGAAACCTAACATCAGTCAGATTTAGAAAAACTTAATGTGTCTCAAACTTTTTAAAACAAAGCAACTTATAAATGAAAAGAAAAAGGAAGGCAGGCAGGCATAAATTTCAGGTATTTCATTATAATCAAAACAAGTTTCTACCTGATGCAAATATTTAGAAAAGTGCTTAAAATCTCCAGTACCAAACTGGAATCATTTGAATGGGTCCGTTTTCTCCAAATTGCTTTGCCCTTAAGCAAAACTGCACGGTATTCAAGCATTATTATCATATGGGATCTATTTTATTACTACTGATAAACATTTTTAAATTTTGATGCTTCAGGTTCTATCAAATAAGGTATAAAAAGGTTGTAAATTCATCTAAAAGGACATCCAGTGTAACTATAAGAGTACATTAGACCCTAGTTCTACACAGACAGCAGTTCAAAAATTGCAGCTATGGGGCCCCGGGCTGTCTCAGTCAGTAGTGGAGCATGGGACTCTTGATCTCGGGGCTGTGGGTTTGAGCCCGATGCTGGCTACAGAGATTACTTTTAAAAATAAATAAATAAATAATTTTTTAAAAAAATAAGTAAATCACAGCTATTTTAATCATAACCTTATACTCTGTATACAGTCTTATCTGTCCACTACATAAATTCAAATTTTTTCAGAGATTCAAAATGAAGCATTTATGCATTCTTTGGAAGTACCATTGTTTCCAAGGTGGAGAGAGAACTTGAATCTTGATCTTGATTGGACATCCTAGATGGAACTCTCCAAAATTTGAGTGAGTCATCTAGACCTGCGACAACAGGAAAACTGTCAACATGAATATCGTCTCGTCAGTACTAGAACATTTAACAGAAAGAATACTTGTTATAGGAAACCAATCAAGAACTTGTTATAGGAAACCAACCAAGAACTAAGGAAAACAGTTTGCTTAATTTTTTTATTCTTAATTATTTTATATGTAAAGCCTGCTTCACAAAAATTTTAATGACAATTAATGGAGTTTGCTTAGCTTAATTTAATACAATTTATCAAGACCACCAGCTCCCAAACTTTAATGTGTATAAGAATCATAAAAGGCTTATTAAAGCAATTTCTTGGGTCTTATTCCCAGAGATTCCACTCCCCCACATCAGGATGGGAGGCGTAATTTTGCATTTAACAAGTTCACAAAAGATTTCAATGATGTTGGTTCAAGGGCCATGCTTTGAGTAACACTGACCCAGAGAAATCCAAACAATGAAATGGGTCACTTTCCTAATAAGGACATTTATTTAAAATTTCAGAAATTTAAAAAAAATTTAAAAAAAAATTTTTTTTCAGAAATTTCTGAGGTGCCCGGATGGCTCAGTTGGTTAAGCATCTGACTCTGATATCAGCTCAGGTCATGATCTCAGGGTTAGGAAATGAAGCCTACTGGGTGTGGACCCTGCTTAAGAGTCTCTCTCTCCCTCTCCTCTACCCCTCCCTCCACTCTATCTCTCTCGCTCTCTTTAAAAAAAAAAAAAAAAAAAAGTTCAAAAACTTCATCGAATGTCGTTTTCCTCTTAATTCCTTCAAGAATTGAGCAGAAAAGTGAATTAGAAGTTCACACTTCAGTATCTGGGAGTAAAGGAACTATGTCTGCAATTCACTCTTAGAATAGCTCAGAAAAAAAAAATATATATATATATACATATACATGCATATAAACACATACATATGCATACACATGGCGTAGGGGAACAAATACAGTAAAATGTTAACATCTGAGAATGTTCTTGCATTCTTGCACCTTTTCTGTGTGTGAAATTATGTCAAGATTTTCAAAAATTACTATTAAAAATTAATTTTAAAATATAACTTATTTTGTAAATCATTAAGTTATTTATTATGAGACAAACGTATATGTGCTAAGATCATAAGAAATCCAAAAGAATCTCCAAATAGAAATAAGAAGGTTTCAGCAAGATATTTTGATAAATGAGTACCATACCAAAAACAAAGAGCTTTTTGATATATTAGCAAAACAAATTAGAAAATTTAGTAGGAAAAGGTCTCATTCTTGATTGCCTAGGAAGAACTGCCCAAAAAGTTTAAAACATCTAATAGAGGAAAAAAACTGTAAAACTTTACTGAAGGGCATGAATAACTTATAAAACATTAATAAGATGTCAAAATGGTTTCCATGAAGAATTTATAACATAGAAAAATGCTTAGGCAATGTTTAGTGGAAGGAGAGAACAAAAACGTACATAGATATGAACACAATCATGTAAAACAAACAAAAGCTACAGGGAGAGAAAAGACTGGAGGAAATCCGCCCCAATGCTAACAAAGGTCATGTCTGCACAGGGGGGCCCAGAGATAAATGTTTTCCTGTGTACTTTCATTATTTTTCAAATATTCTGTAACAAACACATAGGTTTTCAACAGTTTTTAAAAAGTTAGATCTCGTAAAAATAAAAATGTAATGTACTTACCATTTAAATCGCTGCCTTCTGAAGTTCCATCAAGAGCAGAAAAATTCAAATCAAATGTATACCGTCCCAGGTAACAGTGTTTTACCATCTGATTCAAATGTTCATAAAAATGGCAGTGATATAAAAGAGCCTGAAGGGCAGGTTTTCCTGTTAGTGACAGGCCAGAATCCTCGTCATGGACACAGGGGCCCTGTAGGAAAAGAGAAAAAGAAAGAGAAACTGATTTATAATGTAATTTCTTCAAAAAGACCTGCTGTCTGCCCCACATTCCCCTCAACGAATCAAATGCATCCCAGGTGCTGCCATGACCCCTCCACCTGCCTCTGTTGCTCCACACTCAAAGCAGCTTGACCTAGGGCACATATTTCATAGTCCTCTAAGTTTCTGCTGCCTAAAAATCCTCTGAAGGCAGAAGACTGATCTATTCTATCTCTTGTGGGATAAACATTAGTTTACAATGCTTCTATGAAATGCTACAGTTTTAAGCAAGTAATTACATACTTGAGCCACAAATACAATAAAAGTAGTATTTTTCAACATACACAGAATAAAATAAGTATTTAATAAATATCTGAAATAATGTGATCTAGTAATTATGTTTCAAATTATTTTTTGCACCTATCAATATGCCCGATAAAAATGAAAAAAGCCTCATCACTATCGAGGATAAAATTTGTTTGCCACATTACTTCTCACTGAATTCATTCTGCTAAGGGAAACACGCAGGCACCCATGTCCACACACACACTTTCCATCGGGAGGCTGAGAAGAATCTGCTGTTATACAAATTTAATCTTGTTGCACTTTTTTCCAAACTGTGTTTTGCACTGCCACTCTACTTTTCCTGGAATATCCAGTAGCAAAAACCAAGCAGTCAGGATATGTTTAAAGTTTGCAAATAATACTGTCACTGGCTTATAATTATTTCCGTTTTTGGAAAATGATAAAAAAGTTACGCTTTTTAAAACAGACCGTAAGAGAGAGAAATATAAAAGACAAAAATACAGAAATCTAAGTGCCGCCAGGAAAGGTAAGGTCAAAACATATTCAAATTTTATCATTAACTGTGAGATTTATGTATGGGTCCCTTTTCTCATTTCTGCTCATCACCAAGGAAAGACGAATGTTAAAACTTGCTATCCAGGAAGATAAAATAATTCACAAGTTAAAGGTAAAATTAAAACAGTAAAATTATTTCCATTAACCTTTCTTTTTCAGGATAGTACCATTATAATCAAACCTCTTAATTCATTGTTAAATTCCTTTAATGGTCATGAATTTGTTGTTATTGTATTCTAATAAACCTACCTAATACTGCGAACTTACTCTTCATCAATAGAGCAATTTACATATTTAATAAGAAATAAGACTATTTAATGAGCAACCAGCATATGATGGTCCATGCATAACTTTAAATTTTGAGGTCTAGAAGAAGCAGGCGAAACAGAGAAAAGTACAAGAACGAGGTCATATGGCTGTTTGTCAACCATGGTATATGTTTCAGGCAACGTGGCCCTTTCATGTACTCCATTATTTAATTATCTGGAATGAGATAATTCATCCAAAACCACAGAGTCAATCCTAACATCCACAGCTTCAAACTCTTCTATCTTTTAGGCAACTTATAACATTCTAAATGTACAAAACATGTCAAATATACAGGAGACTTGCAATAGTTGCTTAACATCACAAATTAAAACCCTCACTATAATAATCCAGAGAAGGAATTAACAACCAAGATGAGAATTATAAATAATTCAGCTAAGTTTACTAGCTTAGTTCCAACTACATAACAAACTTCAATAAGCCAGTAAAATAAAATGATTAAACAAAGTAGGACAAATACTACCTTTTTAAATATATTTCATAACGATGCCCAGAATAATTTTTCAATTTTGTTACAGATCATATAAAATTTTTACTTTTGCAAAATCGTACCTATAAAGAAAATCATACATATATAATTACTTCCTAGATGAGTTATACCACAGTCTAAAATTCATAAAGGTTTAACAAAAATAGGTGAAAGAATATAAGCTACATAAATCTCAAAAACAAGCTCAAGAGCTCTCATTAAATCTACTGGTTCTTCATTCTGTAAAGGTCTGCTGAGGCTGATGGTTATACCAACTGCTAGAAGGAAAGGTATACAAACTCGTTGTCTTCTAAAATCCACCTTTTTGGGGTGCCTGGGTGGCTCGGTTGGTTAAGTGCTTGACTCTTGATTTTCGCTCAGGTCATGATCTCAGGGATGTAAGATCGAGCCCTGCATTGGACTCGGTGCTCAGCTGGTTAAGTGTCTGACTCTTGATTTTGGCTCAGGTCATGATCTCAGGGATGTAAGATCGAGCCCTGCATTGGACTAAGTGCTCAGTGGAGAGTATGCTTGTCCCTCTCCCTTCTGCTCCTCACCCTGCTAATAAGTAAAATCTTTTAAAAAATAATAAGTAAATAAATAAATAAATAAATAAAATCCACCTTTTCTTCAGTTATAAGTATTTCCAAAGTAAAGGAGAAATGATACATAAGTGATATAGAACTGTAATAGTTATTCTCCAAGTATACGTAATTATCTTAGTGATAAAGAATCATTAACATAATCACATTTACCCTTCAATCAGTACACAGATAGTCCCTGACTTACAATGGTTCAACCTACAATTTTTCAACTTTATAACGGAGCAAAGTGATATGTGTTCGGTAAAAACCATATTTCGAACTTTGAATTTTGATCTCTTCCCTGGCTGGTGATACGCAGTAACATATTCTCATGAGGCTGGGCAGCAGTAGCCGGCCACAGGTCCTAGTCAGCCAGTGATCACGAGGGTAAGCAACCATTCTGTTTTTAACTTTCATCATAATATTCAATAAACTACAGAAGATAGTCAACACTTTATTATAAAACAGGCTTTGTGTTAGATGATTTAGCCCAACTGCAGGCTAATGTGTTTTGAGCACATTTAAGGTAGGCATGGCTAATCTGTGATATTCGATAGGTATATTAAATACACTTTCAACTTACAATATTTTTAATTTAACAGTGAGTTTACTGGGACATAACCCCATTGTAAGTCAAGGAATATCTATATTTTAAAAATTCATTTTTTCTCTAGTCCTTATGAATATAAAAATAAAAGATTTAGAAAATAATGATAAAAAATAAGTCATAATAAGAGATGTTAACTTTAAAATTCCATCTACTTAATAAGGTTTCAGAACCTGTTTTTTGGAGGGGGGTTGCCTGGCTGGCTCAGTCGGAAGAATATACAATTCTTGATCTCGGGGTTGTGAGTTCGAGCCCCATGTTGGCTGTAGAGATCACTTAAAAACTTAAAAAAAAAAAAAAAAAAAAGGAACTCCTGGATGGCTCAGTGAGTTAAGTGTCAGACTCTTGGTTTCGGCTGAAGTCATGATCTCAGGGTGGTAGGATCAAGCCTGTGTTGGTCTCCACACTCAGCATGGAGTCTGCTCGAGATTCTTTCCTTCTCCCCACCTCGCCTGCGCACTCTCTCTCTCTCTCAAATAAATAAATAAATAAAATCTTTAAAAAAAAAAAAACACCTGTTTTTTTCCTTTGCCTATAAATCAGTGAAAATTTTTTCAGCCTACCAAGATTGAAGAAGTTAAATTAATTCTGATATGAATGAAAGGATTACTATCCCAGAAAAAAAAGACTAAGAGATAAAAATATAAAAGATAAGGAAATAAAAAGAAAATCAATTCAAAAGGCTTAATATGGGACTCATACAATATATGGAAAGATAGAACAAAGAAAAAAGAAAAGTCGTTTTTAAAATAAATAAATAAATATAAGGGTGCATGGGTGGCTCAGTCAGTTAAGCATCTGACTCTTGACTTCTGCTCAGGTCATGATCTCAGAGTCCTGGGATTGAGCCCCGAGTCAGGCTCCACGCTCAGCCTTTCTCCCCCTCTCCATCTGCCCCTCCCCCTGCTTGTGCACAACATGTGCACTTTCTCTTGCATGAACACTAAAATAAATGAGTCTTTAAAAAATAAAATAAATGAAAATGAAAATATGTGTCAGAATCAAAAGATATAGTACATCTATGTCTTCAAATTAAGGAGCTTAATGAGTGTCAAGCAAGAGCAAAGAAAAAAGATACACAACCATAAAATTCTAGGACATCAAAGATAAAGAGAGGAAGATAAATGAAAAAGTTGGCCATAAAGAGGTAAAAAAGCCAGATGGGCATCCAACTTCTCATCAGCAGTATGGGATGTCAGAAAACAATGGAGCAAAACTCCTATGAGGAATGATTTCAACCTATCTGGTAACTACCCAAACTACTGGAGTACAATTTAAATACATTTTCAAATACTCAAGAACTCATCAAGTTTCTTGCTCGTGCACTTGTTTTTAGGTAAGAGTATGATTATTTTGAAGATGATTTCTACGAAAAAGGATCCTAACTGAAAAAAAAGGATGACTAAGAGTTTAAAAAAACATTAGATACGATATAGACTCACAATTCAAAAAAAAAAAAAATTAGGTAGACACTCCATAGGGAAAAAAATCACCCAAACCACTTTTTTTAATTATACACACACACACACACACACACCCATGTATGTATACATACGATATATATAAATATCAAAAAATGTTTCTTCTGAGCGCCAGAGAAATCACAGCCCTAGAAGCAGAGATACAGAAGTATAACCACAGCCCAGTAAGTGGCTCGGTAGTAAATTACTAGTTTTCAATTTTTAGAATCAACTTAAAGATAAATCAAGGCTGCAGAAGAGAATGTAAACGTCATCAACATTCACAAAGTAAAAGATAAAACTGACAAAGATTAGCAAAGTGAAAGGACAGGAATATCCTAGCCACAACTTCCTCACCTTCTAAATGGCAGGGATAGAGGTATCATCCCAGGTAAGATCAGAAAATCAGAAATAGCAGGTGGAGAAACTAAGTTTGGTAACAGAACTAAATTAGCAGGACATTATTTAAATGAGCTAACTCCTGTGTATCAACACAGTAAAGGAACAAACATTATTGCAAACTACTATTTAGAGATACGAAGGTAACTACCTGAAGAATTAAAATCAGTAAGAGGTAAAGCTGTCTCTGTGAATGAAGAGAGGCAGTAAATTTCATTACAAGCTCTAATGGTTGTTTTAACTGTACACATTTATTATTTTTTTTTAATTCTTCTAAAAATTCAAACAATTCAGGGGCGCCTGGGTGGCTCAGTGGGTTGGGGCCTCTGCCTTCGGCTCAGATCATGATCTCAGGGTCCTGGGATCGAGCCCCGCATCGGGCTCTCTGCTCGGCAGGGAGCCTGCTTCCCCCTCTCTCTCTGCCTGCCTCTCTGCCTACTTGTGATCTCTCTCTCTCTATCAAATAAATAAAATCTCTAAAAAAAAAAAAAAATTCAAACAATTCATTCAAAATAGTTTTAAGTTCTCAAAGAAGACCAAATCTGGAATATGTACATGTTACACCATTTTTTTTTTCAATTTATTTTACCTAAGCATTAAGCCTGGGTCCCCATTCTCCAAATGCCAAAGCTTCCTAGCGGCAATGGCATGTTAGCAACAGAGCGTCACTCAGGCCAGCAGTGCCAAGTCCAGCATATGTGCAAAAGATGGTCTGACTCAGGCTTTCCACAGATGACTAATGGTACAAGGTCCAGAACAATGAAGCTTTTCATGCACACACGAGGCTTCGCTCCACAGATCCATCGGTAACTGATGGGGCTGTCTTCTGGCATAGTGGGGAAATCAGCATGGTCTCACTGCTCTGTCTCAGGAGGCCTTTATCCTTACCAGACTTGCCCTCAGGTGAGTGCTGGGGCTGCCAGATCATCTGCAAAACTGCCAGGGAGAGCTGAGAAGGACAGTATGCAAAGGAAGAAAACTTCAAATCACCAGGTACCATTATAAGTAAGTTTGCGAAGAAAACGGCAAATTAATTATGTCATGAAACACTCCAATTAATTTTGAAAACATTGTTCTCAAGGATGCAATAAGCTATATTAATTTGAAAACATATATTTACTCCTGGTGTCCCAGTACTAATATACCCATTAAGCTGTGGTTCAAAAGGAACTAGAAGCAAAATAAAAATCACATTTAAGAAGAGCAGAGAATAGGGGCACCTGGCTGAGAATAGGGGCACCTGGCTTAGAGCACACGACTCTTAATGTCAGGGCTGTGGGTTTGAGCCCCATGCTGTGTGTAGATATTACTTAAAATCTTTCAAAAAGAAAAGACTAGAGAATATTTTCAAGGTGAAAAAAGAATTATTTGATATGTAACAAATAAAAAAAGCTGCTCTAATATAATGCAAAGATTGGAAAAAATGACCATAGTTACATAAGAAATCCCTAACTACATATAAATTATGAATATAGATAAAATGATATTGCTTCTCTGACACCAAGTATTTATTGTTTTGTGAAATCAATACTCATAATGATTCATGATGAACACCTTAAAACATGAAAATATGTACTGGTAATTATCACATCAAATATGGAAATGATATATACTGTAACTATAAATGAGTCGACTATCTATCTAAAACACACACACAAACACATACACAGAGAGTTTCCAGCTGTGTCCACTATGAATACATGGAAGCAATGACTCCTTCCCCCTGCTCAGGAATAATGAACATATTTAGAACCCAGATCTCATTTCTAAATACCATTCTCCATTAAAAGAAATCAGGGCTCTCTGAGCAAATGTCTGATTCCAGGCTGGGGCTGCTTGCTATCCCAGAAAATACTTGAGGGAAAATACTTGAGGGAAGTGCTCAAAGACTGAAGAAAACACATTAAAGGGACAAAAGATTCTTCATGAAGGGGCTCCACCTAGTCAAATCTGGAACAATCTGAATATCTAAATAAATAAAGATAGAAACAGGCTATAACTCAAAAGACAAAGAACCTTTGAGTCTACACTGGTGTAAATAAATAAAGAAGTAAATAAAGAGGGAAGAAATGAAAGCTCTTTCTTTTGGTAAAATGTGATAAATGTAGAAAGAATGACAGAATTAGAAAGTCACCATCTGGCAACCATTCTGTAATAATTGCTTCAGACAAGAATCACAAATCACTCAAGTTAAAACTAGAGGAAGAAAGTTGATGAGAAATAGGTATTGACACAGTCTCAGAGTGTCTTCCTGCAAAAGTTAAAACTGTAATTCCACACGAAGGAAACAAGTAGACTCTACCTTAACCAAGTAAGTAAAGTTGATATCCTCAGTAATGGGACAAAGAGATGATCTTGTCTCCTGATACAATGTACTAACAAGAATACATCAGTTCTACACTTTTCAGTCAAAAAATGTATAACCTGAATCTAATCATGAGAACAGATAAACTTAATTAAAGAATATTACAAAAACTAAATAGCCTGTACTCTTCAAAAATGCTAAGGTCATAAATGTTAAAGATTCAGGAACTATTTTAGATGAAAGAAACAAAATAGATAAGACAACTGTCTGTAACATGTATTTCTGATCCTAGATCTTGACTGGGGTGGTGGTATTTTTTTCTTTCCTACGAAGGACCATAATGGGACAACTGGAAAAATTTGAATAATTATGTAATTTTGATAATTATTATGGTGATTTTAACGACTGAGCCACCCAGGCGCCCGTTAATTATTATGATGATTTTATGAGAATGTCCTCATTTTTAGGAAATTAACACTTAAGTGTTTAGGGGAAAAAGAAGCATTATGCCTGCAACTCTCAACAGTTTAGAGAAAAGATACTAGCAGAGAGAGCTAAGGCAAACTTGGTATAATTGTAACATTTGGGGAATCTGGGTAAAAGGTATATAAAAATTGTACTGTTTCTGCAACTTTTACATAAGATTAATTTTTTCAAAATAAACTTTAAAAAAATAAAATACACATAGACAATTCAAAGTCCTATCACAAATGTGGAAAGGAACTAAAGCATAAACAAGTGTACTTACACCACAAACTGACAACTCATTATATTTAAGAGCATGAAATTACCTTTACATTTAAATGTATGATAACATTTTCAAGTGGAAAGAACAACTTTAATATTATAAAAATTACGCATAAGCTACCATGATTCTATATAAAATATTATAGCAATGTTCCCTGGGTGTTTGTCTTCTCCCACCGGCCATAAGCCCCGGAGAATTAAATCCGATTAGGTACCTGTGAATCCCCAAAATTTAGGTACTCAACAAATGTTTACCAGAATGAAGCCAAACAAACTACATTGATAATCCCTATCTAGTCAATAAATTTGTTATAATCAACTCTAAAATTCCATTCTGGTTATTAAAGTTGCAGGGATATGGATTTGCGACAATGGTTCTCAAACTAAACCCAGCAACAGAATCCTCCACATCCAAGAGTACTAAACCCAAGTCCGACTGTAGAGACTTGGTTTACAAGACACTGGAGAGCTGGGAGCATGACAGTTTAAAGCCCCAAGGACAAGGATTCTGTTTTCCCTGCCTGAGAAGGCTGTAGCCTTGAAGAAGGGAAGACCAGTATTTATAGGCATCACTCTTAAAAAACAGTGCCTTGAGGGGCGCCTGCGTGGCTCAGTTGGTTGAGCGGCCAGCTCTTGATTTCAGCTCGGGTCATCATCACAGGATCCTGGGACAGAGACCGGTGTCCAGCTCTGCGTTCAGCCGGGAGTCTGCCTGAAGATTCTTTCTCTCTTCTTCTCCCACTGCGCCTCCCCCCACACATGTGCGCGTGTGCTCTCTCTCTAATAAATAAATCTTTAAAAGAACAAAAACCAGTGCTTTGATGCACACCAGGACTGATGCACCAAAAACTGAGTTCTCGTTGCAGCAGAAGCCAGGGTTTCAGGGCCCTAATGAAGGTGTTGGCTGCTGAGGGAAACTGCACTGAAGTCAGGCTCCTTCTCTTCCCCTGCACTTGGTCACTGCCCACATCCTCTACATTTCTGTATCCATGCAACAGTAAGTGGGGAATCACTTACAAAACTTACAAAACTTAAGACCTGATTTTTAACTTTATTTACTTAGCAATATCATTACGTACTAGCAAAGAGTAATGAAGCACTATCATGTCTGGGGTGGGAGCTGAGAGAAACATTTAAAAAATATATGAAAAATATGGTCACATGCATTCTACACAGAAAGATTAATTAAGTTAAATGGTAAGAAGTAAGGCAAGGCAGGGGCGCCTGAGTGGCTCGGTCAGTTAAGTGTCTGCCTACGGCTCAGGTCATGATCTCAGGGTCCTAGGATCGAGCCCCACATCAGGCTCTCTGCTCGGCTGAGAGTCTGCATCTCCCTCTGTGCTTTCCCTCTCTATCTCTCTCACTCTCTCTCTCTCAACTAAATAAATAAAATCTTAAAAAAAAAAAAAGTAAGAAGACAAGGCAATAAAGTTAATATATGAAAAAGAACCTAAATTATTGACACAGATATTAAATGCTCTATCTTTCTGATTAAAGGAAGTTAAAATGGACTATATGGTTTACTGAGAGTATTTTTTAATACATACTTTTTAAAATTAAATTGTTTTAAGTGATTTATGCCTTGCCTTGCTCCAGAAAAGATTAAAGGCCTATTACAAGGCAAGGTAAATTATAACATGATAGTCAAAGTATAGCAGGGATGAAAGAAAGAAAAAGAAAGGTATGAAAATATCAGAACCAGGAATAAAGCCAAAAAACACATACACCAGATAAGCCACATTTGATAGGAGGGCTGTAAACTTTCTAGCACTCAGTAATAAAAGGAAAACCAACCAGTTACATAATTTATATATGCGAATTATTACTACTCAGAAGTACTGACATGAAATAGGAATTTATTCTGGGTGTGTAGGGAAAGAATTTGGAAAGGGGTAGTAATCACAAAAAGAACACTGCAGAATGCCCAGTGGAGCAACGGTACAGAGAATATCAACTTAGACTTCAGCCATCAAAACAAAGTGCAAAGCCGTAAAAGCAGTTCTCTTTGTAAAACATAATTAATGAAATATCTACCTCAACCAAAATAACATATCTACAATGCTTCTATATATTGGTGCTACTTTCTGCTCTATCCTCAAAATACTGTGAAATATGTATAAAGACAAGCAAGTAAAACATTTTTTTGAATAAGATTATTATTCATCATTCTACCAAAGACAGTTTTAGTTTTAGAATACTGGATTTGTAGCACCTTCTTTCTAGATGTAATAAACTGGCGAAGGCCACGAACTCTTGGGAGATTACAAAATTCCATCGAAGTATTTGAAGACTATTTTTCTTCCTTCTTGGAACAGCTGTTTTCACTTTGGGATTTTAAAGTACCACTAAACTTTTTAAGAAAAATGGGGAACAAATATGAGACTATCAGCTTTCCGTAGTGCTAAATAAGGACACTTAAAAACCAAAAATAATGACCAAAGAAACAGATCAAAAAAAAGAGTGAGAGGAAGAAAATCTGAGTTTATTAAGAACATAAAAAACAATTAAGCTTATTTTTCTAATTTTGCTTAAGACTAACAAAAGTTTCATCATCAAATTCTATTTTGAATTAGAGCAGCTCTCAAAATTTTTGATTCTGGCCATAATAAGCAAGGGAAAAGACTCCAAAAGCTCACTTAAAGCACTATTTTGGGGGCGTCTGGGTGGCTCAGTCAGTTATATCTGCCTTTGGCTCAGGGCATGATCCCAAGGTCCTGGGATAGAGCCCCACAGCGGGTTCTCTGCTCAGCCGGGAGTCTGCTTCTCCCTCTCCCTCTGCCTGCCACCCTGTCTACTTGTGAACCCTCTCTCTCACTCTCTCTCTCTGTGTCAAATAAATAAAATCTTAAAAAAATAAATAAAGCACTACTTTCAACTTTTTAGTAGAAAATTAATTCTGTGATAAAGAAGTGGAGAATAATAAAACCAAAAGCTGCAGTAAGCATGTCACTAGCAACAAAAAGGAACTGTCACTATTTAACTTGTAAGAGAAAAACATGAACATCTATGTATGCTTCTATATTATAATAAAATGTCCCAAAATCTTTACTAGAACCCAGAAGTAGTATTACTCTTGCTTTTATATATCAACAATAAAAAATTCATTGGCATTATATTACCAAGCATATAAAACAAAAGTGTCACTAGTTTAACAATGGGACTAGAGATGATTTGTATTTGAGCCAAAAACAACACATTTTGAAATCTAGTTATTGGATAACAAGAATCAAACTACTACACCATTCACATAAATATTAATCCTGTGTATTCCTTCCAGTTTTGTCTCCTATGGTTTTATTACAATGCAGACTATGAATAACCAACCATTATCAGAAGACAATGTTAAACAAATTAGAGGAACAAGCAGAAAAGTGGCCTAGGATTTTCCATAACTAGCAGAGTTAAGCTGGGTGTGTCAGGTGTGGAAAACGGCCTTCCAAGAGTTAAATGAGATGTGGGCCTTGACCCAGATCCATGCTTCAGGTCACTGCCTGAAAAGCTGCCCTCATTGCAGGCTCAAGTGGATTTAGCAATTCCTCCAAAGATACTTTCTAATGAAAAATTTGAAAGAAACCTTGGATTTGTCTAGGATCCTGAAGAGTGAGATGCAACAATATAATTGATAAATACACACAGAGAAAGCGCATATCTTATCTCCCCAGTGGCAGTACTTTTCTATTCTCCAAATCATCTAAAAAAGCAGGAGGCTATAAAAAAGTTAGGTGGTACTAGACTTGATTTTCAGAACAAAAAATTAATCCAGTAAAAACCAAAGAAAGATAAATTATGACCTTAACTGCACTAACCCAGAAAAGGAAAAAAAAATGTTAACATTAATGCATTCTTAACCATAAACAAATTTATGTATTATTATTAAATTGAGAGGCAGTATAATGAGTGGAAAAGAGAGACTAGCTAGACTCAAAGCAAAGGTGTGATTTAGGGCAAGCTATTTAAAGTTCCTTAATCTACAAAATGAAAATAATTAGTGGTTGAGAATTCAATTACACAAGTTAAATATTAAGTTAAATATTGTTAAGCTCCTAGAAGAGTGCATAATAAACTGTATTGGCTATTATTATTTCTGTACATAGTAAACACCATGTTAACTATTATTTCGGCTCAAAATTATCTTTAACATTACAGAGAAAAATCTGTAAATCTGATAAACTATAAGAAAAGTTCTATACTCTCTTTTAAGAGATATTGTTGCCATAGTTTCTTTAGTAATGAGATATATATATACACACACATACTGAAACTTTATCATCCATTAATGTCAAATATCTACGAGCTTGGTAACTGTTTAAAGTCACCCACCTGCCAAGTATAATCCTTTAAAATTACTGAAGGCATTGGAATTACAAGGAGATTCTGAAGAATAAATGCAGCCTAAAAAAAAAAAAGAAAAGAAAAGAAAATGTCAATACTGCCACCTTGTTGTCATCTCTGAAATAACCAATATATCAAAATTTAATAATAAAAAACATATCACTGGGCAACTGTACATGCCGAGACATCACTATGAGAACTGCTGAGCTCACTGCTTGTTATGTGATGACCTAACAGTGGATGAAATTATCTCGTCAGGAAGTAGACTTTTTCCCTTTTCAGAATTTTATTTTTCCAAAAAACGATCTATAAAATATAAAATATAAACTGTTCTGGTAGCAGTTAAGAAATACACTTTCATGTTTCTATTATTCCATACACACATGTACCCCTTGCTCGCTCTCTCCTCCTTTCTCCCTCTCATACAAGCTCCTCTCAATAAGAGTCCTAACTAGAAATACAAACCACAAATGTCCAACTTTATCTTCTACATCCTGAAGATGGTCAAACTGAATAATCTTAGTAGTATGAACACTGATCATCTATATAGTGAAAATGACGATACGAAGGTGAATAACAGGGGTAACAGAGGGGATCCAAGACAGTGAAACTTTCAACCATCTTAATTGTAAGTCAATAGATATCTTTAAAGTTGGTAAATCAAGAGGAAGCTACAAGTTTAAGCATTACTATTAAAAAGCAAGTAACAAGAAAAATACAGCATTTGGATTTTGGAACAGAGAACGAGCAAACTGTGGGCCCTGGAGCTGCTGTTTCTTCCATAAGCATCTAATCACTGTTTCATTACTGTTTTTAAAAATATTTGCATTAATCACCATTTCAGTAAAAGCAGCAATGAAAGAAAACCAAAAATTATTTAGAAATAATTAAAATAGTTTATTTTTCCTCTTAGCGCATATAACTACTACAAAGTATTGTGACAGCCATTCATCCCAAGTAAAGCTTTATAGACATTACTTATACACTGAGGTAATAGAAAAGTAATTTTTTTCTGTGAACTACTTTTCAATGTGTAATAATATAGAAGAGTTTGTATAAAATATAGCAAATTCAGCTTTGATCTTATCAAAATAAAGGACTCCAGTATCTGCTGTGAATTAGTATCTTTTTTATTCTCTGATAGCATTTTATTTGCGTGTTTTTGCAGGCAGAAAAGATCATGGTGGATGATCAGTCCACACTGCTGAACAGAGAGTATGATTTATAAAGACGATCATAACAAATTTCTACGGTTGAAAGGGGAGGAGGTGCTAAATAGACAGGCGTACCTCCCGGCGCACCATACTACATTCCGACTGGTCCAGAAGAATGTTCACCACCGTTCCCCAGAGTCCACCAGAAATGTTTTGACAACTGTTTGCCAAAGCCATACAGCCAGTTTCAAGGGTGGTCAGTGCTGATCCTAATCCCAGCGAAGTGAACCTCACCTGTTCAGATTAAAGAAAAGTTGTCAAATCAAAGAATCTAATTCCCTAACATGAATTCTTTTTTTTTTTTTTAAGATTTTATTTATTTATTTGACAGAGAGAGATCACAAGCAGGCAGAGAGACAGGCAGAGAGAGAGGGGGAAGCAGGCTCCCCGCTGAGCAGAGAGCCCGACGCGGGACTCGATCCCAGGATCCTGAGACCATGACCTGAGCCGAAGGCAGAGGCTTAACCCACTGAGCCACCCAAGAGCCCCCCTAACATGAATTCTTAATTTTACATAAGATACCATACTTTTATGACATTGACAATCCTAAGTTATAAAAGGCACTTACAGGAAATAGTGCCCTATAAATTTATGAATGAATAAAAATCCTATTCCACATTTCAAACAAGCAAATGTCACAGAAAATCAAAACCAGGTATAAATAAGAATAAAAATTATAGCTCACAAACCTCTTTCTAGAGAAAGCATTGGGTGCTTACATGTATTTTATGAACATGATTCCTGTTTATTCCTCATTTTTAAAGAGGTTATCTATTATTTTGTTCGACCATCCTTAAATAATTAGTGTTTCTCCCAAATGACTTAACTTTTTTGAAACTTCTTTTAAAAAATAACTATCTTTTTATAAAGCATTTAGTATTTTCTCCAAAATTACTGTAAAAGAAAAACGTTTCAAATAAGATTGATGACGTATAATATGTTTACCATAGTTCCACTGCTGCTCAAGCTATGCATTTTGGTTCACTTCTGAATTCTGATTCTAAAATAGTTTCACTGATAGCTACAGGGTAACAAAAAATAATGTAGTCATAACATGCTCAAGCAATAAGTCCAAGTTCAATGTGTATAAAGAATGAAACCTCTAGGTTAAGATCAAACGGTGCTTCTAAAAATCAAGGTTTTTAGTGGAATAGAATATAATTATTGCTTGCTTGAAATTAATGGTGGTGCCCATAGTTAACAGTGCGGTATTATATACTTAAAAATTTGCTAAGAGGATGAATCTTACGTTCAGTGTTCTGATTACAAAAATAAACAATATACAGGAACAGGAGTAAACTTTGTCAATGAAGGATATGTTTACAACACTGATTGTGGTAATGATTTCAGGGTGCACGCCTGTCTCCAAATTGCTGAATCTGTACACATTAAATATGTATAGCTTTTTGTATGTCAATCATACCTCAATAAAGTGGTTTTTAAGAAAAGAGATAAGTGGACAAGTGGCTAAAACTGGACATTTTATTAATATAAAATTTTGCACTGCAATGGTATTATTTTATTAAATGACACACAAATGTCATTTGGCAGCTATCCTTCTAAACTCGTTGCAAATGGCTAGGCTTCTCCATTAATTTTTCATTGTTCTTTCTAAACGTGAAAGATTCTATGATCCTTTCTCTTTTTCTATTTTTAATCTGTACTTTAATGAATTTCACTGAGAAGGGTCTGCTATGAACTGAACTGTATCCCCTCTATGTTGATGCCCTAACCCCCAATGTACATAAATTTGATGATAGAGCTTTTAGGAGGTAATTAAGGTTAAATGAGGTCTTAAAGGTAGGGTCCTGATCTAATGGGATTTGTGGCCTTATAAGAGGAGGAAGAAAAGAAATGTCACTGAGTACATAGTGAGAAGGCAGCTGTCTGAAAGCCAGAAAGGAGAGCCCTCACCAGAACCCAACCATGTTGACACCTTAATCTCTGATTTCCAGCTGGCAGAACTACGAGAAAATAAATTTCTGTTTCAAGTCACCTATGTTATGTGTTATGGCAGCCCAAACTAAGATAGGGAATAAACAGCTTAAGGTATAGTCACTAAAGTAGTCTCAGTTTGGAAAATATGAATTTATGTATATGCATATATTATTTTGTTTCATTTGTTTTTAATCTACACATAATGGACTCGATTTTCCTTCACACTAACCTCCGGGTCTCGATCAACCCATAATGGAATCAACCAAGCCAATCCTTGTTGAGTAGGAGCATGCTCTTCACTGTGACTACCCAAAGGCAAGAACCAAAGTGACATCCACTCCTAGAATGAAAAAGAAGGAAGAGACCCATTAGGTAAGTTTCTAAGACTAAAACAGAGGAAGTTTAAATAACTGAATTTTTAAAAAATCAAAACAAAGTTAAAATGTACTTAAGACTTGGCTCTCATTCAGCATTTAACCAGAACAAGGCAAAAAAAAATCTTAGCTACTTCTTCTTAAAAAGTTAAAACAATTTTTCTTCAGAACTATTCCCCCCATGATTTAGACAAAACGCAGTTCTCTAGAGCACACAAATTTCAATCAAATTTCAAATAAAATTCAGATTTGTGTAATACACAACTTCTAAGAAACACCTTCTAAGAAAAATCATTTTTGTCTAAGAAGGAAAGTCAAAGAGACATTTTCATATAGGCTTGAAATGTGTGAGACACAGCACATTCCTTGTCTAGCAAGTGTTCAGAAGACAGCGGCTTTTAATGCTCTCACCGAGCTCTGGCCCTGGGCCATCATCTCATGGGATAAGTGAAGCAAGCAAAGAATTGTGCTCTTTGTGACACCTTTTCCCATAAAGGACATAGCATTTCCACCATGCTCCACATAAAAAGAAGTAATGACCTGAAAAACAAGGATAAACAAAGTCATGGTGGCTTTACTCTGAGTGGTATATAAAAATAAACATATAACTTTCTACTAACTTGTCTGATTTGAATCCTAACCACATAAAGTATATGTAACATTCTTATAGTTTACACATTTCAAAATGGTTAAGATGGTATATTTTAGGTTGTTACCACAATTAAATATTGTTAGTTTAAAATTTTCTCCCTTTGGAACTTGTACAAAGATGTGCAGTATCCTCCTAGGAGACTTCTGTGATATAGAACATGTTCAGACATTTTTCAAATTTTATAGTATTCTTTAAGTAAAAGAGCTTATAAATATCTTATTGAAAAAATATACTTAGAAATTGCTACCTATTTAAAACTCTATCAGGGCGCCTAGGTGGCTCAGTCAGTTGAAAATGTCTAGCTTCAGCTCAGGTCACGATCCCGGAGTCCTGGGATTGGGTCCCACATAGGGCTCCCTGCTCAGCGGAGAGTCTGCTTCTCCCTCTCCCTCTACCGCTTACCCTGCTCGTGTTCTCACTCTCTCTCGCTCTCTCAGATAATAAAATCTTTTAAAAATTTGAAACAAAACAAAACAAAACTCTACTATCAGGGTTAGGAAGATTTTCCAGAATTATGATTTAAATGTAAATGGATATTTTTTCCCACTTCTGAGCAATCTTAGATTTCTATTCCACATTTAAGAATACGTTCATTATTTAAATCATTGGCTCTCAACTTTTTCTCAACTCTCCCACATATCTGAAGGATTTGACACATTTCCATCAATAACAACAAAAGAAATGTTTCTTATCTGAAGAAAAATGCCCTAAACTGAGAAGCTGAATCAGAATGGACAAGGGGAGTCAGGTGACAACAATTTAAGGAAAAGTCCTTCTACCTAATTTAAAAAATCCTTTAAAATATGTGACAAAGCCTTCTGGAATATTTCTGTGTAAATCATATATTGTCCCTCAAATTAGGGTTCAGTAAGTATTTGTTCACTGATTGAACAAGGACCTTTATAACTTTTCAACTTTTTTTAAAAGATTAATTTATTTATTTTATAGTGAAAGAGAGTGCATGTGTGTGATGGGGGAGGGGCAGAAGGAGAAGGAGAGAGAGAATCTCAAGCAGATTCCACACTAAATGAAGAGCCCGATGAATGGCTCGATCTCATAACCCTGAGTGCCCCACTGTTCAACTCTTAAACTAAAAAAACTATTCAAAGTGACAAAAGATCACTTAAAATTCACAAAATTTTAGTAAAAAAGGAATGCTAACTATAGGTGCCAACACATTATAAAAGTGACAAAAGATCACTTAAAATTCACAAAATTTTAGTAAAAAAGGAATACTAACTATAGGTGCCAACACATTATAAAAGAAAAATCTGTTTTGAGTCAAAACAATCAAAACTACTTGTTAACTGAGGCGCCTGACTGGCTCAACCAGTTAAGTGACTAACTCTCTGATTTCTACTCAGGTTATTATCTCAGTGTAGTGAGATCAAGCCCGGCATTAGGCTCAGCACTGAGCGTGGAGCCTGCTTAATATTCTTTCTCTCCCTCTCCCTCTGCCCGTCCTCCCCCACTCATGGGCTCTCTAAAAATAATAATAATAATTTTTTAAAAAATTTAAAAACTTGTTATCTGACCAATACAATAAAAAGTATTTCAGTTCATTCATTCACCCAAGGCCTCTGAAATGCTTTTATTCATCACGGCATCCTTTGAAGTAAGTCATTTTGTCTTAAAATAGAGACTACTTTCTAGTTTGGATTTTTTTCAGCTCACACAGCAGATGATTTTAAAAAGACAACATAAATCATAAATGGTAGGTACAGCTTATTTAACAAAAGCAATTTATTTGAAGATGATCTGGGATCTGTGAGCTACATTAGAATTTTCATAAACCAAAAAAGTGTATATTATGTCTGAAAAATAAAATGAGACTGTCCAGGAGTTAAAAACTATAGGTGATAGCTCTGCTCTACTACTCCTTCCTTATGTGTATATTTGAAATTTTTCATAATTAAAAATTTAAAACTTTAAGGGACTATCTTAGAACTAAGACACCAGAATGACCAAGTCCTTATTATTCTCTAAGTCACTGGAGATAACTATATTGTGGTTTCATGCCTAGCTGATAAAGGACAAGCCAAGAACTTTAGTACTATCTCCTTTCAATCAGACCTTTTTGTCAGACCCATGGAATTATATTCCGTATGTCTGGTTTTAAGGATTTAATTACCACAGTTTATTCACCTGTCTTAATGTATCATGCTTGGTTTAAAAGCCTCATGTCTCAACCACTAAAAGCAAATATTCCCACTCAAATTTCACTGGGCAAAAACAAAATACCTACATTAGAAATATAGCTCCCTTCTGAAAAGGAATCAGCTTTAGTGAGAAACTATACAGCAAGTCATCTGGACCAACAACGACTTTGTTTCAATGTGTATTTACATAAGCTTTACTTCATTCTTTAAAAAAATATACTTAACCAGTAGTGAAATAAATAAATCAAAATGTTTACTAATTACATAATTATGCAAAAGGTCCCAAGTAAGATTTAATGGGACTCTGCCACAATGTATGACAAAAGTGACAGACATCATATTATTTTCCTGTCACTTAATGTGAAGACAGAAAGATTTTCTTCCCAAGACACTGTATAAAGCATGAAATGTGCTCTTCTGTTTATACCAAATCAAGATTTGTTAATCAAGTTTTTAACTGTGGAACATTATAAAACAGGGATTGTACTTTTTATCTATTCCTTAACTAATACACTGTGTTGATTTTTATTACCTCAAAGACAAGTGAACTTAGAATGGCATTACTGCCTTTTTGCCTCAACTTCTCACCTAGAACTAAGAAACCCTTTTGTTCTCCAATACCAAGAAAACTCATTTTAGTTTCTGGAATTTGAAACATGAGGTGTGATCTGAAATCTCTCCTCTTACACAATTTTAAAAATAAAAGCACTCGGGGTAGTTTCCAAATATAAACAATGTTAGCACTTAACTTCTTTAGTCACTGCTGTGGCAGACCCACACACATCCCTGATCTGAAACATATAAAAGTCACTTTATAGAGGAGATGGATTCCAAAAGGTTTATAAATGGAGTATATACAAATCACACAACACATAATGCTGTAAATTAGGTACTTTATATTGAATTATATTTTAAATGCATTAGAGGATCTGACTTTTTAAAAAATATTGTGGTAAGGTCTCTAAGCTAACACAACTATTCTAAAAATCCGTACATTTCTGAACATATTGAAGTTTGGGAAAACTAATTAATATACTTCCAGTGTGTACTTTTTCAATATTTATAATTATCCAAGAAAAAAAATCTGATTAAAATGGCTACACTAAAATTCATATTAAATTTTATAGTACAGGGCGTCTAGGTGGCTCAGTTGGTTAGGCAACTGCCTTCGGCTCAGGTCGTGGTCCCAGAGTCCTGGGATCAAGTCCCGCATCGGGCACCTAGATCCACAGGGAGTCTGCTTCTCCCTCTGACTTCTCCCCTTTCATGCTCTCACTCCCTCTCTCTCAAATAAATAAAAATCTTAAAAAAAAATTATTAAAAAAAATTTTTATAGTACTAAGTAATACTCTAGAGTAATTACTCTAGAGTAATTAGTATTAGAGTAATTAGAGTAATTAGTAATACTCTAGAGTAATACTCTAAGAGTATTTAGGATTTTTTTTTTCTTTTACTTTTTTTTATTTTGACAGAGAGGAGAGAAATCACAAGTAGGCAGAGAGGCAGGCAGAGAGAGAGGGGGAAGCAGGCTTCCTGCTGAGCAGGGAGCCCGATGCGGGGATCCATCCCAGGACCCTGAGATCATGACCCGAGCCAAAGGCAGAGGCTTTAACCCACTGAGCCATCCAGGCACCCCTAGGATTTAGGATTTTGAAATCTTTTTAAAAAAACAAGATGTACTTTTGGGAAAATTCTAGGTAACATCATCTGAAACGTGGTTTACAGCTGAATATACATCACTTAAAGCATGATTTAATAATGAAAACACAAAAATTAAACACACATCATCACTTACATTGATTTATATCACATTTTCAATATTATTCAAATTGTATTCTAATTTAAAAATCACGCATAAAACACATATAAATTAAATTACTATTTCTCCAATATGTACAAATCACTATGTTAGGATAAAGGGGAACTATGGGAAAGTGGAAATGATCCAATGATGATTCTCACAAGCTCACAGTCTAACAGATTCACACATAAAACAAAACAGAAATACAATGTCTTAACCACCATAATAACAGTGGCCCATACAAACTGCAGCAGATACACAACCGAAGAAGAGACCAGTCAGTCACTCTTTACTGAGTGTGTATGTCTAGAAGATAAGAAAAGACTTCCTTGTGCAGCCACTTTGGAAAACAGTATGGAGGTTCCTCAAAAAGTTGAAAATAGAGCTACCCTATGACCCAGCAAACGCACTACTAGGTATTTACCCTAAAGATACAAATGCAGTGATCCGAAGGGGCACGTGCACCCCAATGTTTATAGCAGCAATGTCCACAATAGCCAAACTATGGAAAGAGCCGAGATGTCCATTGAAAGAAGAATGGATAAAGAAGATGTGGTATATATATATA
>CM052889.1:6386876-6409185 GCA_028534135.1 Potos flavus | reverse complement strand
TGCAAATTAATTTGAATAGCGTCTTAAATACAATATAAGGTTAATGTAGTGGAAAGAAATTCTGTGGTGACTCTTAAAAACAAATATTACTGACATAAAAACTCTTGGAAAGTCTTCTCCTCTTATGTTGGAAATAGCCTATAAGGAAATAGGAGAAAGTTCCTATGATAAAAGTTATCAGCTTCTTCATTATGAGAGGCAAAAAATAATATAGGTGGCAAAGGCTGTTTCTCTTAAATGTTACAGTGGTTCTGGGATTTTGTCAGTAATCTCTTTTCTAAATCTTTGGCTCCTTATATACCTCCAGAGGCATATCATCCACTTCCCTCTTTAGCCAGGACTGTACCCAAATCATCCTGGACCAATGGAGGATCAGATAAAGAAAACTATTCGTTTATCTTCATTGATTCATTTCTATGCTTTATAGCTTCTCTTGTGACTTCAAGGGTATAGTCTATCAGTTTTAATTGAAGTTTAGACCAACCCCCCAAAGCCTGAGGTGCTTTGTGTAGCCCCAGATAATACAATGGATTTTTAAAATGTTCTTCTAACCTAAGTGTTCAGGGCCATGTGATAGCCCCAGCAGGAGGATTGGAGAACCTTCCCCTGACTCTGTGTCGGGTCCTGCTGGGGACTCCCTAAGTACTGACCACTGGTAGTTGCTCCTGTGCCCTGTGTGTGATGTGGAGGAAGGTGGAGAGTAGGGGTTCTAGCACTGTCTTTGAGAGTCCCTGTTAGGGCCCCGAAGATAGGTGGGGGAAAGGAGTGTTGTCTTTGTCCTTTTCCTGTCCCCCTTCACTGTTGGGTTTGCCTCAGACCCTGTCCTGGTATGAAGTGACAGGGACTGGTATTGGGAGTGGCTGTGTTGGAGTGCTGGGCAGCAAGTCCTAGTATGTGCTTCCTGGCCTCTCAGAGGGAAGAACGGCAGAGGGCCAGGGAAGTCTAGCTGGTGGCTTCTGGGAGCCGTGGAAAATCCGGAGTCACGTGTCTGGGGTCGCTACTCTCAGCTACTAATTATAGAGATGTTATGTAGCTTAGATGTTTTCTGTGAAGTTCTTAAGGTGCTAATGGGTTATGAATGACTTCCTGGCAAAAATATACCTTAAAAAGAAAGGCTTATTTGACATGATGGCTCTTTGTTTTAGATCCTAATTTTTCCCTGACATAGCACATCATTGCTGCAAATTTACATGTAAATATATGTAAGTAAGTGGACTTCAGAGCTTTTGTTCTTATGGTATAAATTATAAAATTTTATTGGACAATTGGAAGTGTATGAAAACAATTTCTTTTTTTTTTTTTTTTCTGGTTTTCAGTTGGAGACTGTTGAAAAGGTATATGAAATCTTTACCTCAGATGATATCGATCTTGTTTTGAGAAAGTCAGCTGCAGAACAGTTAGCTGTGATTATGCAAGGTAATGTCTTAAGGAAAATGATTGGTGTACTGCTGGTAACTGGATTTTAGATAGCTGGGTGCAGTGGTATCTGGAGTTGCAAACTGCAGTTTGCGGTTTGGGGGGCCAGATAACAGGGGGCCAGGTACAGGCTATGGCCTGTTGTTTTTTTTTTAATAGTCCTTAAGAATGGTTTTAACATTTTTATTTATTTAAATTTTAAAATGAGATTTTATTTATTTGAGAGAGAGAGAGAGCACAAGCAGAGGGAGGGGCAGAGGGAGAGGGAGAAGCAGACTCCCTGCTGAGCAGGGATCCTGACATGGGGCTGTATCCTAGGATCCCTGGATCATGACCTGAGCCAAAGGCAGGCACTTAACCAACTGAGCCACCCAGGTGCCCTGGTTTTAACATTTTTAAAGAGTTATTAAAAAAAAGAAACATAGAGAATATGTGACAAAGATGATTTGTGACCAGCAAAATCTCTACCATATTTTCTATCTAGTTCTTTTCAGAAAAAGTATGCTGACCCCTAGTTGAGATTACCATAATTTAACCTGTAGAACGTCATTTCATAGAATTATCTTCCTTCTAAAGTATTGGTAAAATTCTAATAGTGAACTGGATGTTCCCTTCTCAGTTTACATAGTACATGATATTTTCAGTTTGTTCCATCTTAGGTAAAGAAATCAAACAAACAGTACTTTGTGGGTAGATAAAATAAAAATAGTGCACTGTAACTTTGTATTTCCTTTAAAGGTTTATTTTTAAAAAACAATTAGTAAAATATATTGGTAACTTTATTTGCAGTGTTGTTATTCTACAGGCTTCCATTCTTTGGGTTAGTTTTTTATTTTTCTCTATATGTGATGTATGTAATTTATCTTTAATATTTGAGAGAAATGATAATTTTGCACTTACATAAAAAGATAAAAAGATTCTAACCTGGAACATGAGATGTACTTAATGTTCCTGCCCTGACATTAGTGGAAACTGGGATGAGAAGAGTGATTTGAAAAAGCATATCTAACATATTTGTGGCTTTAATAATGATAGAGACTGTAGAAAATAAGGGTCTAGAAAATGTGGATAGCCTTGGCTAAGAAAATCATAAAACTCTTTTAGAGAGTATTCTTCCAGTATTTTTTTTTTTTTTTAAAGACTTTATTTGACACAGAGAGAGAGAGATCACAAGTAGGCAGAGAGGCAGGCAGAGAGAGAGGGGGAAGCAGGCTCCCTGCTGAGAAGAGAGCCAGATGTGGGGCTCGATCCCAGGACCCTGAGATCATGACCTGACCGAAGGCAGAGGCTTTAACCCACTGAGCCACCCAGGGCCCCCCTTCCAGTATCGTTTATTACAAAAATAAAGCTTATAATTTTGGTATACACTGTATTGGCAGGTAGTGGAAACTTTTTTTTTTTTAAATGGCAGCCAATGGTAGTTCTAGTTATACCTGCTAATTCAATATCAGTATGTGTATTTTTTTTTATTAACATATAATGTATTGTCTCGGGGTACAGGTCTGTGAATCATCAGTCTTACACAATTCTCATTGTATATATGTATATTCTCAATGAGAGTTACAGGAGAGCAAGTTAAGAAAATTTGTCTGTAAGAATTTAAATACTTACAACTAATCTATAAGCAACTAGAGATTTTGTTGCTAGTAATATCTCCAGTATGTATGTGTGTGTGCGTGTGTGTGTGTGTGTGTGTGTGTGTGTGTGTGTGTGTGCATGTATGTCTTACTATATTCGGGCTGCACTAATAGAATACCAAAGACTGGGTAGCTTATAAACAATGGAAATTTATTTCTCACAGTTCTGGGGGTTGGGAGTCCAAGATCAAGGTGCCCACAGATTCAGTGTCTGGTGAGAGCCAGCTTCTTGGTTCATAGACAGCCATCTTTTCCCTGTGTCCTCATAGGGAGAAGAGACTTCATTTACAAGGGCACTAATCCCATGCTTCGGGGCTCCACTGTCATGACCTAATCGCCTCCCAAAGGCCCTACCTCCTCCTATTATCTCACCGGAAATTAGGCTTCAACAAATGAATTTTGGGGGAACATAAACATAAACATATGAACATAAACAATTCATAGCAGTGAATTCACACACAAACACACACGCGTGCGCGCGCACATACTCTCACACATACACATACACACACAGTCATGTATATATGCTTATTTAAAAAGTTCGTATTTTTCAGAAATATGTAGAGTACATTATAATCCCTTACTGTTTATATTTGCTATTGACAGTTTTGAGTTTAGAAATCTAAATTTTATTTATTTAGTAAGCTCAGCGCCCAGTGTGGGGCTCAAACTCATGACCCTGAGATCAAGAGTCACATGCTCTGTTGACTGAGCCAGCCAGGCAACCCTGAAATCTGAGTTTTCAATTAGCAATAATTGCGCCTCGGATAAACCTCATTGGCTACGATACTGCCACTGTGCAAAGCTAATCTGAGTTTTTATTAATAGAAAAATGACCATGTTGCAAGTTATTAACATTGCTTATAGATAATTCTAAACATTTTGAGGTGATGGATTTGGAAAAGAGAATTGTCAATGAAACAATATAAAGAAATTAACTTGTCATGTACCAATAAAAGAATTCATTTGTAAACTTAAAATTCTACTAGTTTTCAGAGTTGAACTATTTGATTTTTTTTTTTTTTTTTTTTGTCAGAGAGAGCGAGAGATCATAAGTAGGCAGAGTGGCAGGCAGAGGCAGAGGGAGAAGCAGGCTCCCTGCAGAGCAAGGAGTCTGATGTGGGACTCGATCCCAGGACCCCGGGATCATGACTTGAGCCGAAGGCAGCCGCTTAACCAACTGAGCCACCCAGGCGTCCCGAACTATTTGATTTAATTGTTCTTTTTTAATAGCTTTTGAATTTTACATTGTAGAAATAAGTAAGATGTTCTTGTTACTTAAAAGTTTTCAAATAGTTCAGATGTGTATGAAGTAAAAGTTTAAAGTTTCCACCTCTAATTTCAACACAAGGTATAACTGTTTTTAACAGTTTGAGTTGTGGATACCTGCTCTGTATTTTTAAAACTACAAAAAATACTCTTTAACTCTTAGTGACTTCTTTTTTTTTTTCTTTTGTCTACAGATATTAAAATGCATGCTGTGGTGAAAAAGTTACACTTAATTGACAAGATAATTGAGTATTTAAATGAATGTGTAGGTCAGGATGGTGAGGTAAGACAGTGTATCTAGACATATTTTTATGGATTGATATTTTTATTAATCACATCTGAAATTAAGTTCAGCTGAATTTGGGTAAGTACTTGGAGATTAAGTTCCGATTAACACCAAGTTCCTTGTTTATTTTTTTATTTCTAAGAGTGAGGTCTCTCTAAAGGAAAACTAATGTTAAATTTTTTAGGATGTGTAAGCAGAAGTGTAAACAAAGCTTATTCCAGTGGAGAATAATTCTTAATATTTTTATTTTTGTTTTATACAGTTTTGGTGAAAAAGCATAAAATTTAAAATAAGTTAATATTATAGTATATTTTATCTCGCCTTAGAATTGATGATAGTAACATAACTGTGTTTTCCCTCCTGCCCAGGTCATAGAATGTTTAATTCAGCCGTGTCTCACGCTCTTGAGGAAAGTTCTTTGTGCTGACCCAGTCATGCGCATGGCCCTCTCACAGCAGTCTTCTCTTTTGACCCTGTTATTCAGAGGTGAATAAAATAAATTCTGCTAATATGAGATCAGTCTTAAGCTCTAAGTGTTATGCTTTAACTGTAGGTCACATTACTTCCTGTTTTACTAACAGAATAACAAAGTTTTTTTCGTGAATATGCTGCTAAGAATATCCGTTGCAATGGAAAATGTTTCTTTTGTGGAAATTTCCTTGTAATCCGGTTACTGAGGAGACCTCGGAGCTGAGAAACGCTGAAGCCTCTGATTGTTCTTTGCACATTGGTGTGGCTTTCATTTGGTGCTCAATTACCTATTATCTGTAAAGAGAGCAGGCTGCAGCTGCTGTCATTACTGGCTTCTCTCCCATAGCCATGTCCACAGTCTTAGTTCGCTTGTGCCTTTACGTCCTGACCTGTGGCGTGGTACTTGCTTATGTTATTAACTTACAGTAAGAGTGTACACCTAGTCTGTGCGGGCTGGGAACTAGACCATCCTGAGTGACTCTGAGTGTTAGCTTATTACAAAGAGTGATTTTTTTTTTTAACCCATTTCAGTTTGGTTGTAATTTACTAATGTGTTTAGATAGAAAAATTCCATGTAGTTTTGTTCTTTTTCTTCCTTCTGACTGTTCTCAGTAGAGCTTGGTAACATTTTGTGCTATTTTTTTCTTAGAAGTTTAGGCCACTACTTTTAAATAATTCTACAAGGTGCGTCTCGATCAAATGTCTCTATATGCTTAACTTTGTTAATTATTATAAGAAATATTTATATTCAAATATTGTTAGGATATACATTAGAATATAGTCATTTTATTTTAGCATTTTCGTTTCTTCTAATGCCTTCTTGCCAAGTGAAGAGGACACAGTTTATTTAATATAAGCATCTAATGTAAGCATTGGTAAAGGTCCAAACCAGGTGAAGTTCTAAACAGACTCAGTGTGTCCAGGCTCATGCAATCTTGAATAGTGTATAAAATTTTACAGTTTTTAATAGATATGGAAGAGTAGCAGTTGTGGATCTTGAGTTTAATAATTTAAACTCAATTATATAATTTAATAGTTTAATAGTTAATGTAAGTTATATTATAACTATTATATAATTATTTAAAATATATAATTATATATAAACTTATATCATAAGTATAATATAATATGTATTATACTATTATATTAATAACTATTAATATAATAGTTAAATATAATTTAATGGTTTAATAATTTAATACTATTAATTATCTTCCTAATAACCTTACTCAATAGAGTAAGTTTACCTTTCTTTGTTTTCTTTTTAAATTTTTAAAATTTAAAAATTTTTATTTTTATAATTTTGATTTAAATTATTTATAATTTTGATTTAAATTATTCAAGCATTCATGAGCACTTACTAGATTCAAAGGCACTTTCTAAGTCAGCATCATCTGTACCCTTTTAGTATTAACAATTTTTCTATTTCATTGATGTTTGTGAGAACTATTTCAGTGAGTCTGAAAATGAATTACAGCATCTCTTATTATGGATTTAGTTTCAGGGTAAAAATTTTTTTTTAAAAAGATTTATTTATTTATTTTAAATTATTATATTTTAAGATTTTTTTTTTAATTTATTTTACAGAAAGAGAGAGAGATCACAAGTAGGCAGAGAGGCAGGCAGAGAGAGAGAGAGAGGGAAGCAGGCTCCCCGCTAAGCAGAGAGTGCGATGCGGGGCTCGATCCGAGGACCCCGAGATCATGACCTGAGCTGAAGGCAGAGGCTTTAACCCACTGAGCCACCCAGGCGCCCCTATTTATTTATTTTAGAGAGAGAACACATGTGTGTGAGCAGGGTGGGTGAGGGGCAGAGGAGGAGTGAGAGAGAGAATCTCAGGCAGTTTTCCCTGCTGAGCACAGAGCCCCACTCAGGGCTCCATCCCACAGCCCTGAGATCATGACCTGAGCTGAAATCAAGAGTTGAATGTTTAACTGACTGAGCCACCCAGGTACTGTGGCAAAATGAGTTTTTTAATCAAGTATTCTACCAGGAAATTCATCCCTCAGCAAATATTTATTGAATACATGCTATGTGCTAGTTATAGTACTAGGCCCTTGGGATATATTGATGAGCTTGGTAAATAACCCTCTTGAAGCTTATAGTATAGTTGGGGACTTTGACAAATACACAGTAAGACATAAAAATATCTATAATAGTGAAATTCCTGGTGCCAGAGGGTAGTGTTCCTGAACAGATTGAGTGGTGGGAAAACCTCAGAGAATGCTTCTAGGAAATGTGGATTCAAGCTGGAATTTCAGAAATGAATAGTTCATTTAGAGAGGGTTGATTTCCAGATAGAGGGAGCCACGGTTAGGTGTGAGAGAGAACGTGTGTTTGAAATGGTAGTTGGTCAGGAATGACTGGATTTTGGGGGCTTCTGGGGTAAGAGGAAGATGATGAGATGAGGCATGGAGGGCAGTTCATGCAGGGTCTGGTGGGTCATGGGAAACAGTACTGAGAAGCCATTTAAGATTATTAAACCGAGGAGTACGTGTTTTAGAAAGATTATTCTATCCACAGCCTGGAGAGTAGATTGAAGGGGAATAACAATTAAATAATCTACCAGACACACTGCTTTTAATTATGAATTTTATGTCATGACAGAATCCTACCCCTGACAGAATTGCATGGTTAGAACTTAACTTACTCATTTATTACACCATCTTACAGTGAAGAAATTGAGATCTAGAGAGATTTATCACCTTGGCCAAGGTCATAACCAGATAATGGTGGAGGCAAGAGAAGAACCCATACTTCCTTACTTTTGTCAATTTGTTTTTGTTTTAAATAATTGCAGAACTTCTACATCCTTATTGTAAAATTTGAACAGTATGGAATGATATAAAGTAAAATGCTAGAAGTTTTAAAAAATTTTTCTTTCTCAGTTTCCCCAAAGAAGAATGTGCTAGGTATTGTTTGGCATATGTCATTTGGAATGATCTTTTCTTTACACCCATGTTGTATTTTTTATGCTATATACTTAAGTATTGTGTTGCTTTTTTTCAACCGAAAATGTATTTTGAATATCTTCCCATGTTATTACATGTGAGTCTGCCTTCTTAAAAAACACAAAATCAAAAAACTACTGCATAGTGTTTCAGAGTTTCTTTTTGCCATATTAATATTTCTCTCAGATTTTTAACTATGATAGTAATCATGTCTTATGATCATCTTGTGCATATGCTATAATCGGAATTGCTGGATCAAGGAGATTTTACAGGCTATGGTTTGGTTCCCCTCTACATCATTCCCAGCAGTGATATTTAAAAGTGCTTATTTTAATAACCTTGCTAAAACTGAATACGTCTCTTTTAAAATAGTTCTTTAATATTATTGGTGAAAATAATATCTCATTATTTAAAGCATTTTTAGTGCAGGTGATTATCTTTTCATATATTTATTATATTCAAATTCTTATTCTATGAATTGCCTATTTTTCTGTTGCACTTAATTTCTTTTTAGCGACTTAGAGTTTTTTTATATAACATAAATATAAGCCTTATGCCTGATTTTATGTTAAGATGTTTTTTCCAACCTTTGTATCCTTTTTAATGTATTTATTATTATATCTTTAGCCTTAAGTAGTTTATGGAAGTATATAAAGCTTTTCTATTATAGCAACTGAGCTTTTCATCATGCTCTAAAAGGAGGGCCTTTTCCAATTCTGAATTCAGGATTTTTTTTTTTTTTTTTAATAAAGTCCTCTTTATTTTTTAAATTTTTTTTAAAGATTTTATTTATTTATTTGCCAGAGAGAGAGAGCGCGGGAGAGAGTGAGCGAAAGTACAAGCAGGGGGAGTGGCAGGCAGAGGGAGAAGCAGGCTTCCTGCTGAGCAAGGAGCCCGATGTGGGATTCCATCCCAGGACCCTGGGATCATGACCTGAGCTGAAGGCAGACACTTAACTGACTGAGCCACCCTGGCATCCCTAAATTCAGTATTCTAAATAGGCTTCTATCCTTTCTCTTAACATGTTTATAGTGTTGTTTAAAAAATTTAGATCTTTATGTAGAACTGATTTTGATAAATAGTGTAAGGTAGGGATCTAGATTTTTTTTTTTTCATATTGTAGGCAGTTATATTGCAATAATTTCTTAGCTCATCCTATTCTCACTGATATGAAGTGTCTATCATAAATTAAATTCTTAACATGTATTTTTGTTTCTTTTTAGCTCATTGATTTTTTTTTTAAAGATTTTATTTATTTGACAATGAGAGATAACAAGTAGGCAGCGAGGCAGGCAGAGAGAGAGAGGAGGAAGCAGGCTCCCTGCTGAGCAGAGAGCCCGACACGGGGCTCGATCCCACGACCCTGAGATCATGACCTGAGCTGAAGGCAGGGGCTTAACCCACTGAGCCACCCAGATGCCCCTCATTGATGTTTTTAATCATGTCAATCACATGTTGATATTATCCTTTTCTTAAGGTTAGGAAAAGTACCTCCTTTTGAAATTAATTTCTTGTTGCTACTTTCCTGGATTTGCTAACTCTGTATTATGTTATTTCCATGTGGTTGGTACCACCACCATACCTATTTGATTAGAATTTCATAGTTGTCAAGCACTGAGAAGTCATAGCATAGGGAATGGTACAGAGGTGGAAGCTAAGCCTTATTAATGCTATAGTATTTGATCAGGCCACTTTACTAGTAGTACATGATGGTGCTGACTTTAGGTCTTATTAGTGCAGAGCAGTTTCCTTTTCCATTATCTTGTAATAAATAAGACACACGAATTAATATACCACCAACACAAACACGGTGTTTTGAAGGCAAACCCAAGTTCTAGGACTATATGTTTGTAGGAATGGGCAGAAATGATCAAATAAGGAGATCTTTGAATGAGCAAACTTTAGCTGGAGGTAAAAGACTTGGCAGACCTCCCTAGAAGCTACATCACTTTGCTTCTTTGAGAAACTCGAAGTACACAGTATCTAGTGAGTGGATCTGCAGGTGCGTTTCCTGGACCAGCAGCATGTGGGATTCATAGGCCCCAGCTCAGACCTGCCGAAGCAGAAGCTCTGTTTTAGCAAGCCCTCCTGATGATCCACATATGTCAGTGTGTCTTGGTTCGTGTTGCAGTTCTCTGAGAATGACATCTCTTCTCTTGGAGTTAAGAGATTTTAAATTTGAAGTTCATTTTTCTAGAGGTAAAAATATTTTATGAAGTTATGCTTCTTTTTATTTCTTAGTTTCATTGATATTTCATGAAAATTGTGCCGTTGTGACTGAAGTTGGAGCATTATTTTGTCTTCTGTTATTTGATGAAGTATCAAGAATGGATATGTGGTGAGCTATAAGAATTGTAAAACTTTTTTACTCTTATTTAAGGTTTTTGATGCAATCTCACAGCAATGCGTGGAAATTTTTGAATTACGAAGCTTATGCTTTCCATTTTGGTTTGAGTAAGCAGTATCAAAAAGTCAAAAAGCCTATTGGCTCAGAAAGTCCCATGGACTTTTTTTTTTTTTTTTTTAATTTATTTGTCAGAGAGAGAGAGACAGAGAGAGAGCACAAATGGAGGGGAGTGGCAGGCAGAGGAGAATCAGGCTCCTCGCTGAGCAAGGAGCCCAATGTGAGACTTGATCCCAGGACGCTGGGATCATGACCTGAGCTGAAGGCAGCTGCTTAACTGACTGAATCACCCAGGCGTCCCTCCCATGAACTTTTAATTTGAGCATCACTATGCATAAAATTAAAAATCACTGCAGTAATTTTTGTCATTAATACATTTTTCAGTATATACTCTGGATGTCATGTGTTTTTTTCTTTAGTATTTTATTAAAGAACCTTGGGAAATGTTAGGATGGTAATATCTGATTAACACTGATCTTGAGCAGGATTTAGTGGGAGGGGGACACAGATTCACCTGCCAGTACAGTGCCCACGTTATATGAATAATTTATCATAAGGACTTCCTAAGCACTAATTTACTCTTTAGAAGCAATTCTAGGTAGTAGGAAACGTGTTATAAGTATACAAATGATAGAGCCAATTGCAACTCTTGTTTGGTGATTCAGTCAAGGAGCAAATTGTATTTGTTGGATAAAACCATGGTTTACTCATTTGTTTCTTTCCTTGTGTGTGTGTGTTTTTAATGAAACAGGTCTATTAAGCCTTCCAATAAACCTTCATCATCTGTCTTCAGTTTGCCTGTCTCAGTTTTTAGAAGGTAAATGACTTTTTTGTTTTGACTTTTTTTGAAGGTAAACTGTTTCAGGAAGGTTCATCTGATATTTAAATCATATGACTTTCAGTGTTTTAATGTTTCCTCACAGTGGTGCTTCAGAGAGTTCAGTAAATGCATTTCCCAATCTCCATCTTTCCATCTGGAAGTGGTTCAGGTGTACAGAAAAGTTGAAAGAACTATACAGTGAACGTGTGCTTATTCTCCAGCCTAGATTCAGCAGTTGTTAACACATGGACTTAGTTTCTTTTTCTCTCTCTCTTGCAATGTATTTACTGTATGTAATTTTTCTCTGATACATTTGAAAATACGTTTCAGACATAATTTTACTTCTCTCCTAATTATTCCAGCATATACCTCCTTAAATTAAGGACACTCTCCTATATAACCACTGTACCATGCATGATCACATCTAAGAAAATTAAAAATCATTCTGTAACATGATCCAATTTTTCCAATTATATCCAAAATAGTAATTACCTTTTAGAGGAGAGCAAGGGGAGTAATTGACATGAAAAGGGAACAAAGAAACTTTCCGAAGGGTTGAAAATACTCTGTATTTTATTCTGGGTGGTGGTCATACAAATGAATACAATGTAAAAATTCATCAGGCTATATATAAATTGAAAATCTATGTATTTTAAAGATAAGTAAATTATGTCTTAGTAAAACTATAATTAATTTAAAAATAACATTCCATAATTTGGTAGGTCTTATTACATATACTGTAATCATTTTCATTACAGTATGATATTCTGTTGTTGAATTTCTTTACCACAATTTATTCATTCTCCAGTCAGAAGATATTTGGGTTGATTCTGGGCTTTTGTTCCTGTATCCACTCCTGTAAACATGTATATGTTTCCTGGTATAGTATGTAAGAGTTCCTTTTAAATATATTGTTCAGAGTGAAATTCCTTGTTTGTAGACATCACCCACTATTCATGGTCTTTCGATTTGGCTAAGTAATCAAACTCACATGACTATAGTAGGCCTTGTTTGGAATGAGACTACATGTGTGGGTGCTGGGAGCTGTCTTGGCTTAGAAGACCCACGTGCTAGAAGGAAGTAACTGCTTTAGTTAAGTGTGCCATAGGCACAGTTTCCGGGACCTCACAAAACATGTCACTTGTGAGAGCCACAGCACTCAGGGTTGCTCGGAGCTGTGGCTTCCCATCATGCATTTACAGTTTATTCCTACACCTCCCAGCCCAGATGTGAGAGTCATTTTTGCCGTAAGCACGAACGGCAGTGTAGTAGTATGTTGACATTCCATATCTATATGATTGTCCTGGGGAAAAGGGCCAGAATTAGCTCAAGATAAAATTTGTCCATAGAGAAGAACCAAAGGTTTTGTTATTCCTTTACTCACAGTAATGTCATTTAAAAAATTGTGGCCCGTCTGGTGGCTATAAAGTGGTTTTTCAAACTAGTTGTGATGTATTAACCTGCACTTTTCATCCCTTTCTTCCTTCTTGTTCTTGGCTTAATTTGCAGTTCATTTTCCAACTTACTAAAGAATTCCCCATTGATCAATTGCCTTGCCTTTTTTTATTCAGTACACGTCCTTTCAAGTGGGCTCTGTGTCCTTTTGTCAAGGCCCCGTGAGTCTATTAGTATTTTCTTGTGTTCTAGCACAAAGAAATATCCAAGAATCACCTTTTATTTCCCTATCTGAGACCTAGCGTTAGCCATTTATCTAAGGATTCTTGGTTACTTTTGTGGAAAATTTCAGTTTTTAAAAGTATTTTCTTAAACTATTCAGCCTGATTTATATGTAGAACTCTTCTTTAGCTTATTTATTGAGACACATGAAATGAAAAAGCACGGTAAAGTTCCCCTGAGAAATCTTATCCAATTGTATTTATCTAATACTAGTCACAAATATGTGAAGTAGAAGTTTGGGATATGATTTTTTAGCAAAATTATTTTTTAACATTTGAACATGCTACACATTACTGTCCTGTTAAACACTGTTAAATTAACTTGGACTGGTTTAAGAGCTGTTGCTATTGTATCTGTTCTTAGGTCTACAAATATTTCTGGGTCTTCTTGGAGACACATAGTGGCTGAGTTTATTGATGATGTGGCTGTATTCAAGTAAAAATATTAGGTTGTGATTTTGTCACTCAGGGATTCCTGTGAACATAAGGCAATTCATTTAATCTCTTTAAGACTCCTTTTGATCATCTGTAAAATGGGTATCAGTGCCATGCATGTAATTGAATGAATGGTGGATAATATACAGTGTTTGGCATAAAGTAGGCGCTCATGTTCTAGCTGAAACCCTTTATATGTGGCTCACTGTAGCTGCAGGCCTTGACCTGAAGGGGCATTAGTCATCTCTGCTAACAATTATAATACAACACAGAACAAGGAAGTCTTCAGGCAAGAGTTTAAAAAGTTTTTGGGGAGTTTAGAGGATGGCAAAAGAATAAATGAAATACTATGTATAGTATAACTGTTCAAAATAGGGGTATGAGAGTGATCTCCGTGTTGTTGTGAAAACTAGCCCTCATTTATTTATAGTATATTTATATTTATATTATTTATAGTATAGTATAGTATAGCTCATCTGTTTATAGTAGTGTTAAGAATTTCAAAGTTCATAATTATTTGTATATATTTTCTTTAGGTATCATCTACCAGTGCGTGTAGTTGGCCACCATGCTGTGAGTCCTTACTCCATAGTTTTGCCATTATCTGCTGATTGTTTGGCCTTGAAGCCGGTCTCAGACATGCTGAGAATAGCTTGGAACTTGTCCTGGTACCACGGGAGTGATAATCTGTTGAAGCAAATGAATTCTGAACCTAAAATCCGAGAGTAAGCTGTTACATTTAGTTGAAAAACTGTTCATATTTAACAAGTTATAAGTAACTAGTTTGTTTTTATTTTTCCTTTAGGACAGTGGTTTTTTTGCTTCTGATTCTGTTTCTGTTTTTCCACTGAAGATTATAATTTTTACTTTGTTTTATTTTTTCAAATATATTTTATTTATTTATTTATTTATTTTACTTTGTTTTAAAGATTACATGTGTTCATTACTTTTTAGAAAACTATCACACAAGGAAATTTAAATGAAAAAACATGTACTCTATGCTGTTTTAGAGATTATATAAAGTTTGGTTAGTTATTATTTTTTAAATTTTTATTTTTTTTCAGAGAGTGCACACACATAAGTGGGGATGGGCGGTGGGGAGGTGCAGAGAGAGAATCCTTTTTTTCTTTTTTTTTTTTTAAAGATTTATTTATTTATTTGATAGAGAGATACACAGTGAGAGAGGGAACACAAGCAGAGGGGAGTGGGAGTGGGAGAGGGAGAAGAGAAGCAGGCTTCCCGCCAAGCAGGGAGCCTGGATGCAGGCAGGGCTCAATCCCAGGACCCTGGGATCATGACCTAAGCCGAAGGCAGGCACTTAATGACTGAGCCACCCAGGCGTCCCCAGAGAGAGAGTCTTAAGCAGTCTCCATAACCAGCAGGGATCCTGATGCAGCGCTCGATCTCATGACCCTGAGATAAATTTAGCTGAAACCAAGAGTCAGACCTTAATCAACTGAGCCACCCAGGCACCTCAAGTTTGGTTAGTTAATGGATATAAATCTCTAGGGAAAGTAGTCTGGATTAGAATCAGAGTTCAGCAAGTATATGTATAAATGTTATCATTACTGTGATGATGATGAAGATTACTTTGGAATATCCTAAATTCTGATCTGTCATTGCTTTCTTGTTTGAATGAAATTTATATTTCTGTAAGCAGGAAAATGTCAACACAAACACTTAGGATGCTAACATAAAACTCTAAGTGACAGATCTATACCAGATTTTCTTTTGGCCTTGAGTCAGCCTTTAAAATGAAGATAAAACAGAATTTTTTGGAGAGAGTTTATAATAAACATAAATGTGAGCTTTTATTTGAATAGTTTTATGTTGCTCTTCCTTTGTTTTTGTTTAGATTTTCCGATGCATTGAAGTTATCCACAGAGGACACCCTTGCTCTGAAGATGACACACACAGCTAGTGGACTGAAGGACTGTCTTCATTCCATTGTTGAGGCTGCAGCCCACAGGGAAGTGAGGGCTGCTGTCACGAGGATGAGTTTTTATCTTCTGAATGACAGATTGTCTTTAAAGGGTGGCACTGGCCCGTGTGGGGTTACCTTGAAGTCCTCGTCTTGGCACACCACACTGAACAGGTCAGTATATACAGCTCAAGGCTTCCGGCTTCAAAAAGCAGGATTGAATCATATTTGGGTTTATCTCTACATCTTTGAAGATAAGAGCATGTATTCTTGTTGCTATCATTAGAGAAATTTTTTTTCAGTAACAAAAACTGGGATTTTTATTATGCATAGTAAATATCTAATAAGAGCAAAAGGGAAAAATTTTCTTAATCACTGCATTTTAGACTTAATAATAAACAACACAGTTTTTATATCCTATCATAGAAAATTTTATTTCTCTATCTCACAAAGCAGATGATTAGGATAAGCCATGTTTGAACAAAGTGAATATGAATGTTTATTGCTGTCCACATCCTAAGAGAGCCAGGACATCAGTGAATTGACTCATAGGTTTGGTACACCTGTGGTGGGCTGTTGCATTTTGTTTGGCTTTTGTTTTGGTCTTAAGAAAATTCTCTCATTTTTCTTTTTACCCTGAATTTCATGAAGTTGATTGCCATGTGGAGATCTTTTAGTAGTTATTGGGAAGGCTCTAGCTCGTAAATTTAACATGTTTAACTGGTAGCAGATGGCTGCATTGGAAACAAATAAGACTGACAAGCAGCCATTGCCAGCCGTTTTACATTTTAATCTTCATGTGAATTTAGTGTAAGATGTATAACTTTCTATTAAACATAATGTGTGTAGTTTTTAAAATGTGAGGTTAAATGAGTTTCTAAAATGTGAACTCAAAATGGATCTCTCACAATTCAGATACCTAATATGGCTTTTCCATTGGTGTGTGTTGGAATCAGCCAGTACTTCCTTGTGAGAGAGCTGGCAGTTGAATATCAGGATTTTTTAAGTTAGTTGTTAAAACACAGCCATTCTTAAAAATGAAAATTGCATAAACTTAGAGTAAAATAAATTATAAGAAAAATGAAGGTAATGATTATGCCGATATCATTTCCTGATTATTTTGCAACATTTTACTGATATCTATGTTCTTGGGGTTATTCATATCTGTTATATCTGTGTTGTGAAAATGCCATACAATGGTGTGCTTCTGTGCGTCTCTCCACAACTGTTTGTTGTGTTGGTGGCTTGTCGTCGGCAATGGGAGGATATTTACACTTTGAAAATTGGCAAATACAAGAAATCATCCTACACCTTAACTGGTTAAGTATTTATCAGCACACCACTTACTGTAAAGAGCTAGAAACCATGATAATTGTCTTTTTTATTATAGGTTTTTACAGGTGCTCCCTGCTTGCACTGAAGATGAGAAACTGCTAATAGATATTGTACATTTTTTAAATAAGTTATTGAAGGAACAAAGAAAAAACTCATCAGTAGAACTTCTAACCTGGCTTCTAGAATTACTTCTTAGACATGTAAGTGTTATTAAGGAATTGGATTTTAGGTGTGACAAATGATTTATTTTTAAAAATTAGTAATGCTATGTAATGAAAAAGCATAATTTTTATATAGCCCATGTTTAATAAAGTAGTCTTCATGTTGTATGAAAGTGTGTACTTAAAACTTTGAAGTAGAGAAGATTTTTCCAAGAAGTTACCTAAGGTAGAACCTATAAAGAAATAAATCTATAGGGATGCCTGGGTGGCTCAGTCGTTGAGTGGCTGCCTTCGGCTCGGGTCATGATCCCAGGGTCCTGGGCTCAAGCGCCGCCATCAGGCTCCCTGCTCAGCGGAAGCCCACTTCTCCCTCTCCCACTCTCCCTGCTTGTATTCCCTCTCTCGCTGTCTCTCTCTCTCTGTCAAATAGATAAATAAAATCTTAAAAAAAAAGCTATACATATGAGTACATAAAAATAACATGGCAGTGAATAAGACAAAAAACCTGTCCTCATGGAGTATATTCTCGGGAGGTGGAATGGACAGAAAACAAAGATTGTCTGCAGGTGGGAGCAGTAAGTGTGATGAGGAAACGTAGATAACAGGACAGAGCTAGGCAGGCATGGTGGGATGCTACTTTGGATGTGATGGTCATAGAAGGCTCGCCACTTTGACTGACATTTGGGCAGGGCACTGAGTTAAGTGTGGGAGTCAGCCATATTGGTATCTAAGGGAAGGACATTCTAGCCAGAGAGGAAAAAAATGCAGAAGTACTTAGTTGTCGAGGCCATGTTTGAAAAACAACTAGAGGTCCATGCGGCAGCAACAGGATGAATAGAGTATAGTAGTAGGAGATGAGATTAGAAGGGTATTCAGAATCAAGCTCAAATAGAACCATGTAGACCATGGAGCTTAACCTATATAAAAGAGAAAGCTAGTGGAGGGTTTTGAGCAGAAGAGTTACATGATTGACTTAAGTTTAAGAAGATCTTGGGTAGCAGCTGTCTCTAGAACCACAGTTGGCATGGATGGAAGCTGGGAGGCCTACAGTAACCCAGGGGAGGGATGGTGGTAGCTTGGCCTAGAGTGGTAATGGGCGAGGTAGTGGATGGAGAAGGCAGCTCTCTCTCTCTTTCCCTCTCTCCTTCTCTCTCTCTCTCATACACACACCTATAGGACTGTGACTCAGTGTGGAAATTATGGTCCTGGACTACAATTTGAATGTTATGAAAGATGGAAAGCAGAAATAGCGTCACTAACAAAAGATAGGAGATGAAAGGGGTAGATCAGATAGGAACGTAAAATAACTCCAAAATACCACAAGCAAGGTCCTATATGTACATGACTCTGTGATTGGATTTTGTACTATGTTCTTTGATACGCCTGTGTTTTCTGAAGAACTATCCCTTTAAATTACAGCAAGTTTTTCTTTAATAAACTTTATTTTTATATTTTTCTCTTGCCATTTTTTTTTCAGATTAGCTTTATTTTCAATTTGTGTAACTTAACAGAAAAACAGTTCTCCAGTGGGAGGGTATTTATATGTAAGTTTTATTGGTTTCTGTATATATGGCAAGAAATATTTTAAATACAGTTAAAAAGACATGATAAACTGAGAAAAATATTTATAACACAAATGAGAGATGATGGACTAATTTCCTTAATGTACATAATTAATAAGTGAAGCCTTAATAAGATGATCGAACTCCCAGAATACACAGACTTAGAAATTCTGCTGTCCTGTTATGTTGCTGAGGATGATTTCAAAGTACCATATTTACTGTACTTTGATTTTCTTATATCATTTAATTATTTAAAAAATTAACAAAGCATTTGGAGGCAGTTATTTTCTGACCATTTTTAATAAAGCAAACAGTAAAACCTTATGTCACTATAGTTCCTCCTTCAGCTTTTAGGCATGCTTAAATATTTTAGAGATTGGATATTAAAATATTATTAAAAGAATCTTATGACGCTTTTCCTCTGAGTTTTTTGATAAATCGATTTTTGATCTATGAATTTTTTATAACTTCATAATCATTTTAGTCTTTTTAAAAAAAGAATAATTTCTAAAACAGTCTCCTCCTTAGGTTGAAGTTCTTGTATTCTGAGAGTTATGGTGGCTTTGGGTTGTGAAAATAGCAGTTATAGTGGGCTTAGGTAGACTTTTCTTGAAACTCTGTGTAATAATTGAATGTTTGCTTAGCAGATTTTGTATGTGGTATATACAGTAGAAAAATAACTATGCATATTAAAATATATTTACCTAAATTATGTAACTATAGTTAAAACTTTACACTTATTAATGAATTTTATGGTATGTCATGAGTGCTGATGCATATTGTATAATTTATTGATGGTTTTGAAATTAAAATGAAATTTCTACAAAATTCTAAATGATCATACTGTAATTTTAATGCAGTTTCAGAGAAGGATTTTTGGTATAATTAAATATATTTATTTGACTCTGTATGGTATCAAGGCTGTCTTTGGAAAGCTTTTACTTTGTTTCATATATTATCATCACTGGTGTTACAAATAATAGAGGGAGCAAAAGGTGAGCAGTGGCCTTAAAGCATTCACTGTTAAGAGAGTTTACTCTCTGTCGTGCTACAAATATTAAATTATTAAGTGTTATGTAAAGAGTAACGTTCAATATAAAGGAAGCTTGAAAATAAAGTAAAATGCCTTTTAATCATTTGAAATGGGTAAATTAAGTGAGAGACGATTTAAGAAGGTCAGTAAGGTAGCATTTCCAAAGGAATTGTTTTCAATGTATGGACATAATATGAAAAAGTATATGAAAACCAGGGCAAAAATTAGTAAAATTAGGCAGAATATTTGAATACTTGATCAGGCAAAAGAATGTGAATAGGAAATATAAAGAAAAATCAGCTAACTTACCGAGGGAAGATTGAGAAACTTTCTCTTGTGAAAAGTTTGTATGTTTTATTAGAACATTGATTTGTTACAGACATTTTAGGCACTTTAGGAATTTATGACACCACTAATTTACATGTTAATATAATGATGATTTTGTTAATATATACAAAATAACCTAGAAGTGCTGAATTTAAATACCTTTCTTTTCAGAATGAGTGTTTTGATGGAAGGTCATAAAAGTGGGGCTATAATTTTTTTTGGGGGGGAGGCTATTCAGAACCACACGGCATATGTCTGTCTTTGTCGGCCGACTTTCATAGGCACATGTGCACTCAGAGTTCATGGAGGGCATTGCATGTCCTATTGTTGTAGGTTGCTGATGGATGGTAAAGTGGATGTGATCAGTGGTAACTGTGTGGATAAAGAAAATGAGCCATCATTGTAGAAATTGTTGCTTTTTGGAGGTTGGCAGTGACAAAATAATGGTAATGGTAGTTAGTTTAAAATTGGGATTGAATAGTAATGTCTAAAGACAAAACCTTCATGTATGATTAAGCACTTGAGATTAGTAGGCATCAGTAGAGAGATATCTCTTTATTGTGCATGAGGAATGGTAATTCATCCCATATTTTAGAAGTGATGTTGCTGAGGTTCACTGAAAATATTAACATGTGAATCTAAGATATGTTAGAAAGAGAAAAATTGTCTCAGCAAGTACTGGTATAACCAAGTTATTAACAATGAGATTTTTTGGAAGAATCCTAGTTTTAGTTGTATACATACTGTAACATTATATTAATCTATCAGGAGTTTCTACTTAATTTTTATGAGTATGTCAGGATTAACAATTCCTGATAGTAAAATTATATTTTACCAAGATGGAGTTTACATTAAAAACAGCTTTCTTATTTTGTCAGTATTTATGGGAGTTGGAGGGAAGATGGTTATAAATCAGCCTTTTCTTATCTGGGTCTAAGAATACTATAGAGTATGTATGTTTATTTTTATGATTTTATTAAATGTGTATTTTGATTATCTTATTCCTATATAAAACACAGAAGTTGTAGTCATGTTTTATGTCATTTTATTTGATCCAAATGAGGTACTTCTTGTTCAGGATGAAAGGAAAGCTGAAAAAAAATGCTTCTTGGTGTGAAATATAGTAAAGTAAGTTAAAAGCAAAACATCTGTCCCCAATACTTTCTAAAAGCTCTCAGTTGTATTCTTTATAATTGTGTGTACCTGATTGAATGTTCTGTATGTACTGCATAATACAAACAACCTAGAATTTTCTTCCCTTTTTTTTCATTTCCACAAAAAGAATGCAGTTATTTCTGAATTGAGTTCTTTAGGTGAAGGATTTTATAACAATAGCAATTACATTTTGATTTTATCTCTTTTTGTATGTTGTAATATTCAGAATTGATGTGACATAATATGGGGGACAGAATATTAACTAGCTTTGAGGTAAGGTGATTCTCAGGTTGAATCCTTGTTTTGTTCATTCATATGTCTTTGGACAAGTTATATAACCTCTTTATAAACTCCTGTTTAACCATCTGTAAAATATGAAAATGCACATCTTCTAGTTTAGTCAAAAAGTGGAATCTTGTTTTCTTTCCCTTTTTAGCACAGTGCCTATGACATTATAGGTGATGAATAACTATTCCATGTATCTTTAATGCTGTTTGTTAATATAACATTATCTGCTCTTAGTATTATTAAAAATAATTACATTTCTTGAGCTACATTTTTTTTTTAAAGTTGGAAAGCAGGAAGAAATTTAAGTAGTACTAGTTTTCTTTATCAGCCTATCTAATTGGCAAAGATTGCATCAGTAATAATGCTCAGCATTGGCGTGGATACTGTGGGTCTTCTCCCACCCTGCTTGGTCGTATGTATTGGTACATATTTTGCAGAGGCTATTTGGCAGTATATGTTGAAAGCATTAAAACAATTAAAGCTATTTGATTTAATAATATCATTGCTTAGAATTCACACATAGGATATAATCAGAGTTGAACACCCTGCTACACAGCTCAGTAAAATTAGAAATCACTGATTCTTTAGTAGTTGGTGTGGTAAATCCTTATGGCTGAAAAATAATCAGATATTAAAATAATTTTTTGAAGAAATATAACATTAAGTTAAAAAAGGGGTAACAATAGTGGGTTTTTTCACTTGATCTCAGTTTCGTTAAGAATATGGAATTTAATTGTGTTTATATGCACACAAAAAGAATAGTGTGCACCAGTATACTAATAGCAACTTTCTCTGTGAGGTGTGATCATGGGTGGTTTTTGTTTTTCTCTTCGTGCTTCTCTATATTATACTCGGTTTTCTTTTCTTTTCTTTCTTTCTTTTTCCTTTTTTTAAAGCATTTATTATTTATTTGACAGAGACAAGAGAGGGAACACAGGCAGGGGGAGTGGGAGAGGGAGAAGCAGGCTTCCTGCTGAGCAGGGATCGCGACAAGGGACTGGATCCCAGGGTCCTGGGATCGTGACCTGAGCAAAGGCAGATGCTTAACTACTGAGCCACCCAGGCGCCCCTATACTCAGTTTTCTATAATAGATATGCTGTTCTTCTGTCGAGATAACATATGACGCACCTTTTGAGTTTAGAACATAACATCTCTATTAAT
>CM052889.1:6305669-6386376 GCA_028534135.1 Potos flavus | reverse complement strand
CTTTACTTCTTAGCCAAATCATACTTAGAATTTAAGACTCAGCTCAGTCATGATTTACAAAAAGTACCCCCTGCTCCGAGAATCTAAGATGGGAGTGTTGTCAAGACATCCTTGGCAATAAAACATGATTAAAAACCTAAACTCTTAAATGACCTTGAAAAAGAAACTGCGCCTCCATCTCTTCATCCATAACATGTGTTATCTGCCTTATAGGGTCGTGATGATTAAGTGACCTCATAAACACAGAGTGCTTAAAAGGGACTACAACAGAGTAAGTGCTATCCTTAAACTATCTTTTTAAACTGTTATTCCTCTATGCTTACCTCAGTTTTACTGGTGTCACAGCAAAAATATCTACCACAAGAGTGAAAAGAACTGCCTCTTCTTCATCTTGCACCCCCAGTGCCTAGCAAATAATGGGCAATCAAGAAATATTTGGTGAACTAAAATAACTGTCTCTGGACTGGTGGCAGCAGCAGGGGAGGCCTAGGCTAATTAGAGAGTTCCCTCACCCAATTATAAATTCACAGTGGGCTTCATTTACCCTTACTGAGTCCTTACTGGGTACAAAGCCCTTCTCTCTAGATGCATTCACAATGCTCTCAGCCCCACTTGAACTCCAACCAGCAATTCTTCAACATGCCTGAATAGCTAAGTTACCCACTCACAGCAGGTCAGATGGGAATGTGGAAGCAACGAGTCATAAAGGAGGAGAAAAAAACTGTTTTTCATGACACTGCAATGACAGGAGCGACAGAGAGGAAAAGGGTAAAGCATGAATGGCAGACAGCCCCCAGGGGTCTGGGGTTATCTGGCATAAGGTAAAGATCCTCACTTCCTGATCCTAACTTACCACCACGTGAATGAAGACAAAACAGACTTGATTTCAAAGGGAAGCAAAGAAGGGATGACATACTTTAGGTCAACCTAATTTTTATAAGTGCTTAGCAAATTTATCTTAACAAAACATAAGTTCAGTAAAATTTTTTTTTCTTTTATTTATGTTGAAGGAAATAAAAACATTCAATGCAGGAGATGCGGGGCGGGGGGTGCTTTTGACTATGCTTACACAAACTGAGCTATGGAGCTCCAGACATGACTGTTATTAACACTATTGGGAAAAGGCTAGAGATCTGATTACATATCCTCAGGTGTCTACTTTCTGAATTGGTAGTAACACATTATTTTGTTCCTTTAATGACTCAACAAAAATATTGCTTCTATCTTCCTTTTTAAACTTAATAAAGGTAGGGACATTAAGAATTCTATTGTTTGCTTCTATTAATATATACCCAAAGGCATGAGATTTTTTCCTTAGGAGGCATTCATTCTTTTAAACAAGTAAAAGTAAATCAAATATAATTTTAAGCAGTACTGTTTTATTTAACATTTCTATCATACCAATTGGCACTTCTACAACAGATTTAACCTTTAAAGTAAAAATAATTCATTGAATCATAAAAGATCAGCAGCCAAAAGTTAAAAGTGAATGACTAACTTTTACAGATAAATGTTCTGGCCAAGAAAATTTAAGTTAATTTAAGAAGCAACCGATAAAACATTCTTCACACTTCTAAGAAAAAAAATCACTTGTTGAAAACCTTCAATATGTGAAAATCTTCTAAAAGTACTACCAAATAGTATGATAACCTTAAGGACTAAAGAAAAACTAAGATTAAGAACTATTATTCCTATTTTATGGATAAAGAAATTAAAGGACTTGAAACAATGTATTATACCTATTGTAAAATATGTGTTTCTCTTTTCAAGAGGGGTGTGCGTCTGTGTGTCTTAAGGTTTGGGTTTCCACACACAGATATTGGTATTAAGTAAACATCAGTATTTTCTTTGTTTTTGAGGTTCTAACCTCTATCTACAAGGATCAGGCAGTCCTAACAAAGTTTAATAAAACAAAGACAGACCTAGGTCAAAATAACATAAAGAGAAAAAAACTGGCAACTATGGGAATCAATATATATTTTTGTAACCAATAACTTTTGCTTCTGCTTCTCTGACAAGGCAAGCATAAGCAAAAAAAAAAAAAAAAGACATAAGTTGCCAGTTTACATTAATAGAAAAGATAGAATATCAGTTCTTCAAAGAAATCACATGATAATTTTAAGACAGAAGGTATAAAATGACAAATGGTTTATGATATATTAAAATGTAAAAAAGGATATGGTTCCTAATTACACAGAGACACACTGCTAGTTTACACATTTAAGAAAATATTAAGAAAATAGTAGGTTGTAATATAACATTCCTGAGGTTCCTGTACACACGTTGATCACTCATGTGAAATATTACTTATCAAAACAATTTTTTTAAAAAAATTATAAAGCCATACTCTCCAAAATTATCTTCCCTACTGAAATACAAATAGCAAAGAACACGGCATCTAGTAATAAAATGAACTACTGATACATACATCAACATGGCAATATCTCAGAGTAATCCTATTGAAAGAGACCAAAAAGCATATGAATGCTACATACAAAATTCTAGAAAATCCGAACTAATCTATATCATGTGTATCCATATGTCAAATGTATCAAAAAGCTTTTTAAAACATCTGCAACTTATATGTCAATTATACTTCAATAAAGCTGTTAAACACCTACACAAATATATATTCACACACATATATATGAATAAACAATAAGAAATGTGTAAAATCTATATGAGAAAAATACTCTTGAGAGACAAAAATGTAGACTTCAAGAAATGGAAAGATAGATCATGTTTTTCCCAAGGTGTGAAGAAAATCTCTATGATTCAAAATCCAGAACCGACTAAAAAAAAAAAAAAAAAACTGATAAAGCCAGCTACGTAAAAATTAACAAATGAAGGGGTTCCTGTGAGTCAGTCGGTTAAACGTCCAACTCTTAATTTTGGCTCGGGTCATGATCTCAGGGCCATGGGATGGAGCCCTGCATCAGAGTCCTCGCTCAGTGGGGAGTCTGCTGAAGATTCTCTCTCTCCCTCCCCCTCTGCCCCTCTCATCTGTGCTCACACTCTCTCTCTCTCAAATAAATAAATCTTTTAAAAAAAACAAACAAATGAACAAAAGATTTTGCATAGTCAAAAGCATCATCAGGAAAGTCAAGAAGGAAGGGAGGAAAGGAGGGAGGGAGGGAGAAAAGGAGGAAAGGAGGGAAGGCAGGCAGGCAGGCAGACCTGAAGAAATAAAATTGCAACTTGTCTTGGAAAGTCAATGTCCTTTTAATATACAAAAGCTTGTAGAAATCAGTTAAAAGAACAAAAGACCAATGGCCCAAGAGTTAAAAGGATGATAAATGGATAAATGCCCAGACTATTTACAGAAAAAGAAAAGAAAATGACCCTCAAAGTTACAAAAAGATGCTCAGCTTTACTCATAGAGAAGAGTGAATTAATACTACACTGACATATCATATCTCACTTATCAGAATGGCAAAAATCTGAGGTTTGACTATAAACCCTAGTGCTGACTGTGTAGGAGAAAACACATTCCAATAAACTGCTGGTGAGTGAATGAAATGGTTAAATAGGAGAATGCAACAATATCTAAGATGTAAGATACATTTACCTTTTCAATTTAAGTACAGTTGACACACAGTGTTACATTTAGATTCAGGTGTACAATACAGTGATTCCACAACTCTACACTTAATGCTATGCTCTCAAGTATAGCTACCACCTGTCACCATATAATGCTATTACGATATCATTGATTATATTCCCTATGCTGTACTACTGTACCTTTCATCCCCACGACTTAGACATTCCATAACTAGAAGCCTGTACCTCTCACTCCCTTTCATCCATTTTGCTGGTCCCCACAACCACCCTCCCTCTGACAACCTTTTTGATACAGCAATCCTACTTAAGGAAATCTACCCTAGAGACATACTTGTACATGTATGAAATGATATATGCATGTTATTTATGTCATATGATTTGTATTAGCAATTGTGTCCAACAATAGGAGACTGGCGAATAAACACACACTGAAACACTTGTAGCCTATAAAACAGAATGATGAACACCTCCACGTACGGACATGAAAAAATCTCCATACGTATAATTCTGTGCACACAGCATATATTTTTAAGGTATAAAAACAAGGTGTAAAACCACATGTGACATACTACCTCTTATATAAGATGTCAGAAAAGCAACGACAATCTACATGCTTACTTGCTTATATTTGCAAAAACCAAAATAAAAATGGAAAAAATAAACCAGAGAACAGGATAACAGGGGAACATCTCTGAATTACATGTTTATGAGAAAACAATTCCCAAAAGTAAAAACAAATTAAACAAATTAAACTGTATAATAAATTGTTAACAGAGAAAAGAATCCTTTCAAATGACTTTGACGCAGTTTTTTGACGGTATATTCTTTTTTCTTTTAAAGACTTTATGTATTTTAGAGAGAGAGAGAAAGTACATGTGAGAACTTGAGTGGGGGAGGGGCTGAGGGAGAGAGAGAATCTCAAGCAGACTCTATTCTCAGCACAGAGCCCAACATGGGGCTCGATCTCATGATTATGAGATCATCACCTGAGCTGAAATCAAGAGTTGGATGCTCAACCAACTGAGCCACCCAAGTGCCCCTTGACTGTGTATTCTTAGTGAGATTTAATCTGAGTCAAAAAGAACTGCCAAGAAATTTTGACCTTTGGGGCGCCTGGGTGGCTCAGTGGGTTAAAGCCTCTGCCTTCGGCTCAGGTCATGATCTCAGGGTCCTGTAATCGAGCCCCACATCGGGCTCTCTGCTCGGCAGGGAGTCTGCTTTCCCCTCTCTCTCTGCCTGCCTCTCTGCCTACTTGTGATCTCTCTCTCTGTGTCTGTCAAATAAATAAATAAAATCTTTAAAAAAAAAGAAATCTTGACCTTTATCAGTTATTGACCACAGTGATACTAACACTACTATTCTGAAATTACTTAGTATGTGCTGAAGGTTAAAGCTAAGAAGCAATTATGGTGATATTGCTAAAAAATAAGACTTTCTATGAGCAAAATATGAGCAAGGAAATACAAGTTTAAAATCAGAAAAACAGCAATCTGAACTCATTTTTTTTTAAATGCATATTTCCTAGTTCAATTACTAAAAGAAAAAAAATGATATGACAGTAGCTATAAGGACCCCACTGGCCTGTTTTTAGTCTCAATATATATCCCCCATTACAAGTAACCAGAATAATTATATTAACCAGAATTTCTAGTGAAATGACTTGTTCCAGAATGCACGAAATAAGGCTGGGACATAGTGGTTAGAAAGAAAGCTTTCAAAGACTAATGAGACAATGAAACCAGCTTAAAAGGACCAAAATAAAATAAAATACATTTACCATATACCAAGGAAAACACTGATTCTCACCATATCTATAGCAAAAAGGCTGCTGTCACCCCAGATATCTTCTGAAATTGCTTCACCAATAAGTATCATATCCTCTGCAAGCAATTCCAGAACTCTTATTATTATCTGTCTACTACCTAGGAATACAAACAGGAGAGAAGAAAAAAAGTTAACTTTCAAATGAATAGCTAGATATCATACTGCTCAATCCTCTAGTTAGTCCTCCTATTTCTCTATTTTTTTGATGTCTTTAGAATCACTGAAAGAGATGAATAGGGAAGTCACAATTTACAACCACCATTAACACCTCTGTTCCAATCACAATACTATTTAACCACAACAAATTCAATATGCTCATAAATAAGATACTCAAAAAGAAAGTAGCAAAATCTAACTAAAAATGCTGTGAGGTACATTATAATTTTTCTAATTCAGAGACTTTCTGTGTCACATGCAATATGTGACAAAGCACCAGGTTAGGTTTAGAAAATGCATTCTATGAATCTCCTGTTTAGTGCTAGAAGGCTTAACCCTTGCCAGAAGTATTACACCACACCTGAGCGGCTTGGGAAGCTGACCAACTAAAGGAATAAACGTGCATGATGGCATTTCCTGAAGAAATGTCAAGAAAATCCACCTCAAACAGGTTCTCAAGCCTCTATTGACTTAAAACTCTATAAAAATTCCAAAAGAGGGGTGCCTGGTGGCTCAGTTAGTTGAGTATCTGACTCTTGATTTCAGCTCAGGTCATGACCTCAGGGTCCTGGGACGGAGTCCTAAGTTGGGCTCCCTGCTCAGCAGGGAGTATGTTTTGAGGATTCGCTCTCTCTCTCTCTCTCTTTCTCTCCCCCTCCCCGCCCCGCCCCCCTGCTCACATGTGCACGCATGCACGCGCCAGCTCTCTCTCTAAAATAAATGTCTTTAAAAAAAAAATTCCAAAAGAAACTTTTCTGTCATACCGACCAAAGCAATCTCTTTTTTCCACAGAGACAGAATAATAAAGGAACTCTCCTATCCATAAAGTGAACATTCAATCAAGACTTCCCTGTCCCACATACCAAAGGTCAATTTCCAATGAATAAAAGTAAAGCAAACTACCAGATCTTAAGGGTCTAGATTAATTGTTCCATTAGAACACCTGGAGCAAGTCCTCTTGGAAATCTCTTATGACATCGAACAATTACAAATTATGCAATAATTTATCACAAAAGGGCAAGAGAACATTTAGAAAATTTTATGTACCAAGATGTAACTTTATAATTATCAATCTGACTTTTTACAGCAAATTAAGAAAAGGTTAAATGAGAAATCATTAAATCTAAAACTGTTCTTCTCAGTACACCATGCAGACAAACATACATACTTTCTGATGCCGAAGTTCAGCCTTTCTTTATTTCACATAGTACATGAATACATGAATCCTAACTCCTGGAAGCAGAGTTACTCAGTCAGTGATAAGTTAGGTTTACATTAGGGAAGCAGACCTCCGTCCTGCTTCCCTCCGCACTACCTCCAAGCAGGCAAAAATAAGACACAGCACTTGAGGAACCATTTAAATAGGATAGATTTTTTTTTTTAATTGCGCCTGTATAAACCATAAAACACATATCTTGTTTATCTTGTATTTCTATCTTGACAAGTTTATCAACTACTGAAAATGTATGGTTAGAGAATAAAAAATCGTTACTGCTTCCAAAACTTTTTGTACCTCGCAAAATGCTAAGTGCTTAAGAGCATGGACATTGGCTTCAGAAGAACCTTGGTTCAAGCCTCTGTTTTAGCTATTTGACTTTGGATAAGCTTCTGAACCACTCTAAACCTCAGTTTCCTCATTTGTAAAATGGAGACGAAAGCAGTAACTACCGCTTATGGAAAGATAAAATGGGATGGTGAGAGGAATGCATGAAATCACGCACACAAAGCCAGCAGGAACTGCTGTTCTAGTCCTAGACTGTGTCGAACGTTGGCCGTATTGTTACTGTTCCTATCACACTTTACTAAAACTACAACTATATTACAACGTATACCCAAGTATATCTTTGCAGATTTACCTAGCACATTTGAGAGAAAAAGCAACCCCAGAATGCTAGGAGGTTTTTTTGAGTTTGGGGTTTTTTTTTAGAAAAAGAAATAATTGCAAAGGTAAGAATCCAGTTTGGGGTTTATTTGTTTATCACATTTTCATAGCTTAACTATGGAGTGGGAAGACTGAACTGAGAGCAATTCAAAAAGTTTCCAAAGGGCAAAAGCCAAAGTTTTTTATCCTGGTCTATTCACGCTGGCCCGCCTTCTCTAACTTACTCTGGCTGCATTGTTTTTTCAGTGCTTATGTTTTTTGTTGTTGTTGTTTTTGTTTTTTTTAAGATTTATTTATTTATTTGACACAGAGAGAGAGATCACAAGTAGGCAGAGAGGCAGGCAGAGGGAGAGGGGGAAGCAGGCTCCCTGCCCAGCAGAGAGCCGGATGCGGGGCTCGATCCCAGTACCCTGAGATCATGACCTGAGCTGAAGGCAGAGGCTTTAACCCACTGAGCCACCTAGGCGCCCCGTCAGTGCTTATGTTTAAAATAGCCATACAGAAGTAGAATCCTGTGCAATAAAAGTCATAAATGGAAGGGGATACTCTATCCGAACAATGCTCATAGGCATCCACATTTACTTAGGAGATAATAAGACTTTACTAAAGTGCTTAAGAATTTGTATCCCAGGGGTGCTTAGGTGGCTCAGTCGGTTAAGCATCTGCCTTCAGCTCAGGTCATGATCCTGGGCTCCTGGGACAGAGTCCCATGAGTCAGGCTCCCTGCTTGGCAGGTGAGTGTGCTCCTCCTTCTGCACCTCCCTTCTGTTCATGCTCGCACGTGTGCTCTCTCTCAAAAAAATAAATAAAATCTTAAAAAAAAAAAAAAGAACAAGAAGAATTTGTATCCCAAAAGATAAATAAATACAGACCCTAAATGTCAAAACATAGGTGAAAAAAAGAAAAGTACATAAAAACCCCTGAAAACAGACAAAAAACAAAGACAAATTATATAAAAAGAACTATAACTTCAAAAACTAACCTGTTCTTAAGAGAGGAACTGCGGATTCCAGAATAGAGACACAGAACTGGGGCAGACTGAGCTGCTGGAACTGCAGCTCCAGAATGTCTTCAGTCTCCAGCTCTGGCAGATCTATGTGTACCACGTCCAAAGGCGAATGCACAGACACCCGAGAGTTCACAGGAACATGACTACTACTTCCACTGTAAAATAAACAAAGGATAATCCTTGAATGTGGAAACAGCTCACAAATAGGTTTCCTGCCTCCCTGCTGTCTGGCATATAAGAAGCCTCACAATGGACACAACTACATTGCTTCATGCAACAATCCTGGTCAGATTTGAGAAACTCTGACAAATTTACAAGATTAAATTCCATAAAGATGACTCGAAATTATAAATGAAACCAAAAATGTATTTACATATTGCTTTTCAAAATTGATGTTCTTAAAATTCCTGTAAGAGCAATCAACACTAGCACTAATAACCCATTCATTTCTAGAGAAGAGCAAGCCAATTCATAGCAAAGATCTTCTGTAATCAACTTATAGAGGCAAAACTAAATCATTTAGTTTCCTAGATTTTCTGTGATTTTCACCAAATGTTCCAAGTAAGCCAATGTTAGCAACTGAAGAATGCTAGAAAATGCCAGAAAAACATGAGAAGAAATGGATTACTTCATTTAGTACATTCAACATCACATCATGATTTTGAAAATATACCAAAAAATGGAACGTCCCATCTTTCTTGGCTTTCTTCATAAAAAAATTCTTACCTTAGGTGTAAGGTGGGACAGGGATAAAATGCTATAGAAAGGCCTGAACCTCACTTTTACAAAAGACCTCAAATTTTTTACTTTTAATGTTATCCATAATTGAAGCTGAATCACAGATACACTAAAGCCACAGAACATGTAAAACTTCCAAAATTTAATACATGTTTTGTCATTTCTTCAATTTCAACATCCCAAAATATGAAAATGAGGTGGGCTTCTCTCAAACTCTAAAAGGCTCCACTCAAACTCTAAAAGGCTCCATGAGGAAGGTGTTCAGTGAGGAGTGAAAATGTATAAGCATGCAGCACACTAGATACAGCTCAGAGAATGAGGTAGAAAGGCTTTATAAGAGTAAAGAGAAAAACCGTGTCTGACCAACACCAGCTCCTACAGAAGGATTAGGCACAGGCTCTCAGATCACACTGTTCAAACCCCTGCCCTCCTCGTTACCAACTGTATAAACTGGGATAAGGCTCATTGCCTTTCCAAACCAGGTTTGTCTGTGAAATGATGATGATGATAATACCAATGCTATTACCGGACTGTCAGAAGGACAACGAAAGGAGATGAAGCATGTACAGCACTTGGCGTAACACCAAGCATGCAGCCAGCATGAGTCAGTGTCAGCTTGTAGCAGCAGCAGTGTCATGAGTAAATAATAAAGCCAACAATGAGTGTTCATCTCACTGAGCATTTCTTAAAACAACACCAAAGAAGAAACTAGTATGTTTATAAGATGCTTGTAGCCTAAGGATGAGGTAACACACAAACATCACGCCAATCCCCGTAAGCAAAATCGGTATATAAAAATCTGTATTTACATAAATAAGTAAAATACCGCAAATTGTGCATTGGAAAGGAATCTTTGTTTTATAGTCTCTAATCATTTCCTTTAATAGTAAATAGTGACGAATTTAAATTATGATTAGACTTACATATGTGGATTTGAAATATCATCAAAATATATCTATCATTTAAAGCTATGCTTTTAAACTAGATCACTTTTCATTTGTGGCTGATAAAAACAATTTAAGAAGTCTGAATCTTCACTCTTTTTTTAATGAAATAGAAAAGAACAGAAAATATAGTTGACGATGTAGCATGTTCATCAAGTACTACTTTGTGAACATCTTGTTTTGAAAGGGACACACACACAGGCATACACACATGCAAACATACATACACATACGTAAGAGCCTATGTCTGTATATGGTGTATTGAGTTGAATGTAATGTTATTTCTTATCTTGGGTCATGGTCAAAAAAGTATGAAAACCACTGATTCAACACGAGGCCAATACTTGTGGTAATGTTCCGAAAGAGAAAACATAAAAATATTAATCTCCCTCTGAGACTAAAATACACATAAACACAGGTTAACTGGGCTTTTCAACGGTCACCTGGAAGACATGGCATCCCAATCCTGGCCATCTCCTCTGGGTCGCTGGCCTGTGCGTCCAACCACAGAAGGCCGGGGGCTACTGCTTCCCGGAGAAGGATTCTGGGAATGATGAATAACTCTAACTTCATGACAGTAAGACAAAGAAGAATTTTGGGAAACTATATCTGAGGGGAAAAAAAGAATGAAATTATCCCTCAATAGTGACAAATGATGATTATATAGCTTTATATGTCATTCTTTCAAAAAACATTAACAAAGTTAAGATAGTAGAAACACTTCTATTGGGGTAAAAGTAAAGGTCAACCTTTTCTGCAAGTATTCACTTAGCACATTTAGATTTATAACTAACTGACCTGATTATATGCAGCCTTCTAGCCAGCATTATTGACTTACAACATTCAGGACTGCCAAAGCAGAATAAAAGGTCGTACATTCCCCTGCTCAAAATTCTACGAGAAACCCTACCTCAGAGCACATATAAAACTGAACTCAAAAACGAACTCAAACCACATGTAAAAAGGAACTCAAAAAATAAACCTAAATATGAGCGTTAAAACCATAAAGCTCTTAGCAGAAAATATAGAGGTAAATCTTCATGATCTTGGATTAGCAATACATCCTTAGACATGAAACCAAAAGCAGAACCATAGAAAACAAAGATATATTGGACTTCATTGAAATAAAAAACTTCTGTGCATCACAGGACATTATCAAGAAACTGAAAACCTACAGACTGAAAAAAAAAATTTGTGAATCATGTATCTAAAGAAGACTTTATATCCAGGGTATATAAAGAACTCCTAAAACTCAACAAGAAAACAAACAAAAAAACTCAAAAAACCATAGGCACCCGGGTGTCTCAGTTGGTTGAGCTTCCAGCCCTTGATTTTGGCTCAGGTCATGATCTCACGGTCATGAGATCAAGTCCCACCTCAGGCTCCATTCTCAGCAGGGAATCTGCTTGACATTCTCTCTCTCTCTCTGCCCCTCTCTTCCTCCCCAACCCCTGCTATGCTCTCTCTCTCTCTAAAATAAGTAAATAAAATCTTAAAAAAACAAACACCCAATTTAAAAATTGGTAAGGACTTTAAAAGACATTTTTCCGAAGAAGATACACAAATGGCCAGTCTGCATGTAAAAAGTCACTAGGAAATCACTAGTCATTAATCAGTAGTCTTTAGGGAAATACAAATCAAAACCACAATGAAACACCTACCACCTCATACCTACTAGGATGGCTATGATTTTAAAAAGGGAAAACAGGGGCATCTGGTTGGCTCAGTCAGTTAAGCATCTGCCTTCAGCTCAGGTCATGATTTCAGGGTACTGGGATAGAGCCCCGAGTCAGACTCTCTGCTCTCTCTACTCCTCCCCCCCTGCTCATGCTGTCTCTTGTGTGCTCTCTCTCAAATAAGTAAAATCTTTTAAGGATAAATAAATAAAATAAAATGGGAAAATAACAAGTGTTGACAGCATGTGGAGACACTGGAAGCCTCATAGGTTGCCACTGGGGATGTAAAATGGGACAGCCACTGTGGCAAACAGTTTGGTGGTTCCTCAGACAGCTAACTGTAGAATTAATGTGACCTAGCAATTCCACTCTTAGGTATATACCCAACAGAACTGAAAATGGGCTCAAACAGATATGCCGATATTTACCAAAACATTATTCACAAGAGCCAAAAGGTAAAAACAACTCAAGTGTCCCTCAACAGATAAATTAATAATCCAAATGTGGCATATCCATACAGTGGAATATTATTTACCCATAAAAAGGAATGAAGTTCTGATACAGCTGAAACATGGGTGAACCTTGAGAACATGATGCTCAGTGAAATGAGCCAGACACGAAAGGACAAATATTGTATGACTCCACTTGTATGAAGTACCAAGAACAGACAAATTCAGAGACAGAACGTAGATGAGGTGCTGCAGAGGGAAGGGGACATGGAAGCATGGGTACACGGTCACAGATCTTCTATTTAGGGTGATAAACGTTTGAGAACAGATAATGGTGATGGTTGCACAAGAGTGTGAAAGCAATTAATGCCAACAAAATTGCACACTTCTAAATTGTTATGAGAGCAGATTTTATACTATACATATTTTACCATTTTTTTTTACGGAATTAAGTAAAATAAAGGCATCTGCAAAGGAAAAAAGAAAGCTTCCCAGCTTTCTCACTGCACCGCAAAGAAAATATGAAACGCTTCCCAAGATCTACAAATCCCAATATACTTTGGCCCCTGGCTACCTCTCTGATCTTACCCCATTCCCTCCCTACTCCCTATTTCCCACTTACTGCACTCCACTCACACGCCAGCCTGGCTTTCATTCCTCAGACATGTCACCTCATTTCCAAGGCCCCCAACCATCCAGGAATACTGTTCCTGCAGCTCTTCAAGTGGATGGTTCCTTCTCACCCTTCAGGTCACCTCCTCTGAGAGGCTCACCCTGCCAATCCTATCCAGGTAAGCCACAGTTCCCTGGTTACCGTCAGTCACATCACCCTTCCTATTTCCTTTGTGCACTTCTGATCTGAAACAAACTTGTTTACTCGTTTACTAGCTGTCCCAACCTTCTCATGGATAAGCTCAGAAGGGTGGGGACCTTATCTGCTTTGTTCAGTGTTCTATCCCATAGAGACTAGAACATCAGTTGGCATATAGTTGGTGATAAATAAACATTTAATACATGACTAAATCTTCAAAGATACTATTTTTTTTAAAGATTTTATTTATTTATTTGACAGAAAGAGATATCACAATCAGGCAGAGAGGCAGGCAGAGAGAGAGGGGGAAGCAGGCTCCCTGCTGAGCAGAGAGCCTGATGCGGGGTTCGATCCCAGGACCCTGAGATCATGACCTGAGCCGAAGGCAGAGGCTTTAACCCACTGAGCCACTCAGGCGCCCCTAAAGATACTATTTTTATCAACGTTATAACTCTTATTCTGATGAAATATGGGGTACCTGCAGCTCTCGGTTATCAGTCATTTGCAAAATGCTCTAGCTCAAGAATGTTAATGAGGAACCCTACACCCTCTGAGATATATAACAGTTAATGTATAACATAAGTATTCAAGTAGTATAGGATCAGTGAAACTCTGGACAGAATAGGGATTAACTGTGAAGCATGATGACAAATCACTGTAATTTAATATTCAACTTTCAAAGTGTAAGTGCACAAAATTCCTAAGTTGTAAATACTGTTCTGACAAAGCCAGTCTAGTGCTCTATTTGGCCATTAGGTGGTGCTTTTTCCCTTAAAAGCCTGGCACTGCTATCATAATAACTATTCTCTACATCACAAGTTGCATAAAAACAGTTTTCATTAAATACAAATCGAGGGCACCTGGCTGGCTCAGTCGGTAGTGCATGCAACTCTTGATCTTGCGGTTGTGAGTTCAAGCCCCATGTTGGGTGCAGAGATTATTTTAAAATAAATTAATTAATTTAATTAAATATACCAAAAGTTAAAAAAATACATTTAATAAAAAAACACAAATTGTTATTTTTCAAACCAAACAATCTACTACAAGTAACTTTATAAAATGCCCATGGCCCCACATGAATAGCTGAACTCAGAATTCTGGTCCCTAGCTTCCGACTACACTATATGCATAAGAGAAGAGAAAAACATCTTGCAAATGGCTCTTATCAAAAAAAGAGGATGGGATCAGGAAAGGTTCTGTCATACACACAACTGGATTTCAAAGATGATCATTTACATTTAGGAATGAGGAGTTTATGTTGTGAAAATTTAGCAGTAAGTATAATAGGGAGTACTCAGAAGAATCTGTAAATACCACCAGTGACTAACGAATAAATAAACATAAATACCTTGTTTACTAGAGAAAAAACCTGGATCTCGGTGAAAGTTAAGTCTGTTTCTTAAGTATGTGCACAGCTGCTGCAAGCAAGACACTGACTGTAACGCCAGGCGATGTTTTCCATCTCCTCCAAAGGCCAGTTTCAATAGAGATAAAAGGCTCTGAAATAAAGAAGAGCAATGAAAATGATCAAAGGAAGGTGGATGTGGAGTTTAAGGTCAAATGAATAACCAAAGGAAATAAAATAACTTGAAAAATACTTATAAAACCGAGAAACAAGAAATAGGCAAAAATGACTTGGCATAATGCAAGAAGATGGGACAAAACAAAATTTAAACAGTCAATGTTTGTTATATCTAAAATCTGTTGGCTGAGTACCTATTGTAAGAGAACACACGAATTATTCCCCATTCAGAACATTAAGTTACACAGTACTTTTTAAAAATCACAGCAAGCCTTCAGCATCTCAAACAGCTAAATCGTTTTGCCACCTTTTGGCAACTAGCAGCTTTTTCTCTGCTATCTTTTGACAACTGCAACAGTATGTATTAATAGTTGCCATTCAGAGGCATCCGTTCCAGCCCTGGGATTGCTGAGTGAGGGTGCTTAGACATTATTAGCGGCTGTGGATATACCCCAATTCCAGACTCCAGATCCCAAGCTCTACTATATAAACAATAGACTAGATTGCAAAGAATCCATCTAAACTGCTCACTACTATCTATTTCCACAGCTTCTAACACTGTGCCTTACACATCCTAGATACTCAAAAAGCAACGCTATTCTCACTGTTAAGAAGGGTTACTGCTAGGGCACCTGAGTGCCTCAGACGTTAGGCATCTGCCTTCAGCTCAGGTCATGAGCCCAGGGTCCTGGGATGGAGCCCTACATCGAGCCCTGCATCTGGCTCCCTGCTTAGCAGGAAGCCTACTTCTCCCTCTCCCAGACCCCCTGCTTGTGTTCCCTCTCTCGCTGTGTCTCTGTCAAATAAATAAATAAAATCTTAAAAAAAAGGAAGGGTTACTGTACTGCTGTCCAGCCTCAATTTCCAAAGTCTATTCGCATCTTTAAGTGACCCAAAAAAGGTAAATTCGAGGTGGCCAAACTGGACCTGTATGTGTCAGATAAGACTACCTCCTATCCAAAGAATTACTGCTATCCAAAGAAGTTAGAGCAGAAGTGATTTCACGAACTAAATACTTCATTTTTTAAATATGGTAAATTCCTTCCCAAGGACTCCTACTTTGCAAAATTTGTTTCATTATAAAAAGTTCTCTATCTCAGGGCGCCTGGGTGGCTCAGTCGTTAAGCGTCTGCCTTCAGCTCAGGTCATGATCCCAGGGTCCTGGGTTTGGGCCCCACATCGGGCTCTCTGCTCCGTGGAAAGCCTGTTTCTCCCTCTCCCACTCCCCCTGCTTGTGTCCCCTCACTCGCTGTGTCTCTCTCTCTGTCAAATAAATAAAATCTTAAAAAAAAAATTCTCTATTTCAAAATCTAAAACAATTACAGAGGATACATACCTGAACAATTTTTGGCCTTTGAAGGAAAATTTCAGCAGGAAAATCTTGCATGATTACATCCTTCAATAGTTCACAGGTGTTCCAAATTAAAGTGTGGTTACTACTTCTTAAAGAGCTATCAAAAATAAATAAGTAAAATAAATATATAAATAGCACTTTTTATTTTTAAAAAGAGTTTATCTATACCAGACTCTAAGTAAGCTAGTGGCATAATGACTCTATCTAGCCTTCTTAGATCTTTTCCCTAATCAAGAATTCTAGGGTAGGTCCTTCCTCCATATGCCTACATTTGGTACTATGGCAACCGCAAGCTGATCTTCTATCCCCCACTAGACCCTCCTCAAGAGCCAGCACTACACAGCATCCACCACTGTATGCCAAGGCTGCCACAGTGCTACAAAATGAAATCAATGAAGTCAAAGGGCACGGACTGCAATGAAATCTGCTAAATGAATTAGGAAGTAAGACAGAATGTAATAGCACGTATAGAGTTAAATTCTAGAAATTAAATTCCTTACTGCTCTTCCTTGGCCTAGTGAATCAAGCTGGGATTCTCCTCTTATCCCAGAGGACACCCCTTACCTTCTCGACAATATGAGCCCTCCTAGGGATTCGGCAATTGTTTACCTCTCACCACAAGAATCTATACCCCCTCTCTCAGCCCAGCTCCAGTCCATCACCTACCATCCAGAGGTGTGTACTAGAAATCATATCTCCTCCTTGAGGCCTGACTCAGAGCTGACGTCAAAACCACCCCTGCCCCTTTCCCACGCAGACTCTACCTCTTCAATATGTTGTTCCAAGAGAATCTACTGATGTCGTGGAAGTGCCAGCATTAAAATGCATTTAATAGCATCCAGCTGTTTATCTAGTCCTAACTCTAACAAGCTGGTCTTTATACTGTCAACTGAATATACTGTCCATTAAAAAAGACTGCACTGATGTTTAATTTTTTCCCATTTTTATTAACTAAGGGCATAAGCTATGGCCAACTGGAGAATCTGGTCAATAAGAGATGACTCATGCCACCCAGAAGCATACAAGATTCCAACCACAAAAACAAAACAAAACAAAACCTTGATGTGTAGCCGGATAATGGCAAATAGGAATTTTCTGACCTGCTTTTTGAAACAGATAAAAATCATTCATATATTCCCATTACTACCTTTCACAGCCACTTAGTATCTTTTTTCCTGGTGAAAACGTACAATAGCAACCAGATTTAATGGCTATAAATGAACCAAAATACCTGACACACATCGGGTACCTTACCTTTCATTAGAGGAGAGAACATGTCTATCTGTTGTAGTCAGGGGTAGCCAAGGAAATGTAGAAAACTTCAAACACTTCACAGTTTGATTTACTGTTAAAGGAACAGCAAAATTTAAGGGATCAAAGGCAATGCTGAGACTCACAATGCTAAGAATAAGGCTTCACCCTTAAAACAAGTCCCCAAATAAAGTTATATCTTATAATAACCTAAAATATACCAAACAAGGTCAGCTGCAAATTTGTTCCCTAACAAGATAAGTAACAGAACTCTGTTTTCATAATTTACACAGAACCATATATTATTAGAATGGCATTAAATACAAACCAGTATTAAAAAATAAATTAATAAATAAATAAATACAAGCCAATATTGAATGACATTTAGAGCTTCAATTACATTTTCTATCTTACCCTGTGGCTAACCAAAACACAGAGCTTAAATTTAACATAAAAGGAACTGGCATTTGGAAATCTTTAATTGTAGAAATTAAAAATCATATAAACATAATCATATACTATATTTAATTAGTCATGTTCAAATATCCGAAATGGTGTTAGATGTTTAAACCTCTTTGAAGACGACTTGAAGACCATAAGGTTGAAGATCAAATATCACCACTCAAGATTAAAAGAAATTGGAGAAACCAACAGTTTTAAACTACCCTGTTCAAATTATTTTTTAACGGATCTCATATTGTACAAGTTAAGGTGGCAATGCTGAGAAACAGTATCTAGTATCTACATAAACCCTTCCAAGTGGCAAATATTCTTTCTGCCAAATGCTTTGAAAAGAGCATGAAATCGTTGAAATTAGATAACAGTATTATTAGATTCCCAAATATAGCACAGTTGTTTCTTTCAAAAGTGCTAAGATCCAAGCAGGGTTTATTTTCTAACAGAAAAGTTAAAGCGGGGTGGAGTGAAGGACAGACTTCTACCACACACAAAAGATGTGACCAAAATAAGCCATATTGTCAATCCACAAACTGCAATTCACATAACAAAATATTACCATCTCAATGGTCCCTAATGTTTTCCACAGCAGCACTCAATTGCCCACCTTCCCAGACCTAGACATACTCTCTCCCTTCAGATGTCTCTCATGGTCACTCAATGAAGCCTCTTAATCACAAAGAAACTACCATCTCAAAAACCGAGGCTCCCTAACAAGCCTAACAAAACTTTTACAGAAAGAAAAGGTAAAGTAGTTTAACAGCTAAACAAGTTTTCAGTTCTTTCTCATCCAGTTACTCAACCAGAGAGTTTCTATGAAAGGATTCTACTAATGGAGGGCTTCCAAATGGAGTTAAACTGAATACTTGACATGAGCAGATATACACTAGGACACAACGTTTTCATTTCAACTGTGCAGAAAATAAACTGTTAGGTACATGCTTACTTAATTATTCCCTAACTGCACTACGCAGAACGAAGGTTTTATCCTTTCTAAGCCTCAGTGCCTTCATCAGTAAAATGGAGATATCAACAGTATCAATTTCACTGGGACTCCAGTGAAGATTCATTTATTCATTCAAAGAATACATACTGAGTGCCTAGTAAGTTTTTGGCATCGTTCTGCTCACTGGGAATAAAGCAGTGTTCACCACTATCATTAAGCTTATAACAAGGGAGGCAAAAAGAGGTAAATAAACATGTAATTTCAAAATAAATAAATAAATAATTTCAGATTATGATGTATGTTAGGAAGGAAACTAGACATAGACAGAAGGTGATCACTGGCAGGAGTCCTCATGAAGGTCTCTCTGGGGAGGTAACATGTGAGCAGAGACATAGTCAGACATGAAAAGAGCTGGATGAGATTCCAGGGAGAGAAAGAGGCTCTAAATCAGAACTCTTCAATCAAGTGGATGCTGGGATAAAGATAAATGAAGAAACCCAAATGAACCTGAGTCTTTGGCTTGAGTAACTACATGAACAATAGCACTCAGTGAGCTGGAGAATAAATACCATGACAAATATTTAGTGCATGACACCATTCAGGACAAATCTGTGTTCAGTAGGCCCTGAGAACTACCACTACCATCACCACCTACCTCCAGAGCTGCTCAAATGCAGTTACAATAACATAAAATGTTACCATTTAGACTCTACATCCTAATTTGAGGAAATTGAAACATTCAGTTCAGTGCTGAAACATTCAAGTTAGACCCCTAATGTGTCTTTACAACAATGAAAAAAGTACATTAATTTCTGATTTCCAGGTCAACAGGATCTACTTCTCTATAGATACACACCCATTGGTCGTGGAGACACTTCCATCTGCTGGAAATTACTTTTATCTTGAGGAAAATATCCTATTAAGATTTCAGGTTGTTGCGGTAATTCTGATAAGAAAATAGATATTACTGTATTACTATATTATTGGTTCCTTGTTTGCTAAAAGTGAAATTTACTTTTTTCAAATATTAATCTTTTCTCTTAAGTTTTACAATCATTTCAAAAACTAGAAAAATAACAGTAATTTTTTCATCTAAAGAGTCTTCCTACAAAGGAAAAAAGTGTAATGCTGAACCAGTTTTTATTGGGGGAGGGTTCCCCTCTCTTTTACGGTTCAGCAAATACAACTATTTGTTAGAATGAAAACATCCACAACGTACATAAAGAATCTGTTACAAAGTATTTATTCAAGGGCGCATCTCTGCTTCTTAGTCCCTCTCCTTCCTCTCTCTTACTCCAATTACGTAGTTCCTGACACTTAAACCTTCATAAGTATCTTTAGAGAAAAAGTTGTCAAAAACAAAGGAATCAAGCACTCTTTCAATATCTTTGACAATTCTGTCACATGTGATTACATATTCAGCAATTCCGTTGCAATAAAAATGGGAACACAATATTGTTATTATTGTTAGTGTTGATAATTTGTTATTACTGTGGAAGTAAGACGGCAAACTAATCTCAAAAAAGAAAATCTCTGGCATCTTTTAGGCCCCTTGACCAAAAAAGCAACAAATACAAATGACTCCTCCTCTGAATAACTGTAGAAGGGGGGGGAAAGGTCAAGCTTATGTACGTTAATGAGAGAAAATGATCTCTTTTTTTTAACCTAAGATCCCTTTCCTTAGAATTAACCACTAGAACCAATATATTTCTATTTTAACGGAATGCATCAGATTGATTCCAAAGAGTTACCAGTTTGTTTGGTTTGATAAGATGCAGAATATAGTGCAGCATCTTCTGAAGGAAGAATAAATAGTCCATCCAGAATGCCATCAATTTCAGCCTGCAGATTTGGCTCCACATTAGAACGAAGTTTAGATAAGAATTCAACTGCACCAAGATCAACCAAATGCTGGACTGCTGGGGGATACTGAAATAAGAAGAGGAGAGTCTTGAGAATAACCATATATACCAAAATTTCTACACTCTGTCTTACAGCAACAAAAACGTAAAATTATTTTTAGTATTCTAGATGTTCCTTATTTAAAAAGTAAATCTTGTATTGACATGGGCAAAAGTAAAGAACTTCCATGTATACGAAATAGATTTAGAGACACATGCAAACCACGTGATAACACTTATGACAGAAAGGCCCAGACATTGAGCACTAAAATGCACACTATACACTCCTATGTTTACTGATTAAATGGATTACCTCTCTTCACGGACTCTCACCCTATCCTCTCCTACCTCCAGCCAAAGAATGACAAAGTAATAATCCCCTATGGCTGCACGGTGACTTAGTTTTGAAAGGTTACACTTGCACTCTTTTAACATTTGACCCTGAGAACTACTCTCAAGACAGGCTGAGGAACATAAATCTAAAAAACAGATACAGAAAACGCAATTTCACATAGGTGAGGTATGTATGTATGTATGTATGTATGTATTTATTTATTTATTTATTTATTTTTTACGTGAGGTATTTATTAATCATGGTCTGTACCATTAACTTTAAACATGTTCTCTTTCATACAGACCCCTCCAATTATTAATAGGCAAATAACAGAACATAACGAAAAACAGAATGACAAATATCAACTTCCAAAGACGATTCCAAAAAATCAGAACACACCAAAACCCAGAAGTTCTGTTATTTCAGAGAGCACAGTAGAGACAATACGAGGTTCAACATTACAAATAAGAGAAAAGGAAGTTGAGCATTATATACCCTGAGGAATTAAAATTCGACATCTCTCGTTACTTTAAAAAAAAAAAAAAGTAATTATTTAACTTTCCAAAAAATGCTACAATTAAATGACCAGGAAACACTCGCTCTTCTGATTTTATTTCAAAATGATCCTACCTTAACCAATCTGTTCAACAGGCTGAGAACCTCTTCTTTCACTGGAACAGACGGGAAATTGAACCATTCCAGCAAATGGAGAAAAAGTAGCTTCTCCTGAACTAGATCCTCACAGCTGATTAAGTTGTGCTCAACCTTGCAGAGAATATTCTTGAGAGCGCGTTCTCTGATCTCGGCCAGCTGATGACCTGTCAAAATACAGCACATTGAGGTGTCGCCCAACTCCGAAGAGACGCCCACCCGGAATTTACCCTACCACTCAGTCATTTACGCTGGGGACGAGGGCAGGGTGAAGAGGGAAATAAACCAAATTTTTTCACAGGCGGGCCTCCGATGCATTCGAGCGCGAACTGCTGAGTTGACCCCGAGATGGGTCCCCGGGGGCTGTCCCGGCGAGGCCAGGACGCGAGGAAGCCGTCTCGGGGTGGACCGGCCTCGAAAATGTTACACGGCTATTCTTAGCAAGTGGCCACGACAGGAGGGTGACTGGAGCGGGGGGCAGCTCAGCCTGTTACCGAGTTTCCTGATGAGCCCCGTCAAGACCATTTCGTCCCGCTCAATCAGCCGCCGCCGGAGACTTAAACTGCCGCGCCACAGCGTCCGTCAACAATTAGTGTCCCCATGGAAACCGGGCCGGTCGAGCCGTGAGTTCCGCAATGCCGCAGAGAACCACCAGCCGAACAGGAGGCACCCCGTGAGCTACTGTGAGCCCCCGCGACACCACAGAAGCTTACAGTCTCTCTGTAATTACTACTACGCAGTTCCTAGACAGCCGTCTTTGTCGTAAGAACCGGAAAGAATGAGGAGACAAGCCGGGAGTAGAACCCGCCCCGGCCGCTGTGCACGTCGGGAGTTGTGGTCTTCGCCCATTTGTGCTCTGCTCCCGGAATTCCGGACCCGCCACTGCACCCGCCTTCCTGGGGTTCCGGCATCTCAGCGCGGGCTCCGGCGCGGGCTGCAGAAGTCCCGGCGGGTCCCAACCTGGCGCTGCAAACTCGCTCTGGCCCTGCCCTGCCCTGCGAGAGTGAATTCTCGGCTCCCAGAACTTTGCAATTCACAATGCAGAGTTTGGTTGGGTTTAGGATTCCCGCACACCCACAACCGCCCAACCCCCGTTTGTTACTAAAATCACTTACTTTAACTGTAAAATGTACCTGCAAAGGCAAGCAGTGTCCTCGGTTACTGAAGTTCAGTATAAACAGGCAAGTCCCAAAAGGAAAGGGGGGCGGGAAGGAAATAAGAGAACAGAAGAGAGGAAAAGGGACTGTAGGAACAAAAAAGGGGGGGCGGGGTAAGGGTATGCATTAATATTTGAATGGTACCATAGTTGACTTTTACACTGAACAAATAGAAAAATCTAAGCAGTGCTAAGAGCAACAACAAAATTAAATTTGTAAAATGATTTTCATTTTAGAGAACACTTTCTCTCACGGATGTTTTCAATTTCCCTTGGAAAGGGATGTCAAGGCGGGTATAATATCCATTCCTATTTTGCAGAAAAGGGGAGCGTAAAATCAGTGGTCCCTCACCCATAGTCACACCAACTGGTAAGTAGCCAATTGAGGCCTGACCTTCATTTTCTTTGTAACATTCGTAGGACCTTGCTGCTTCTGCGAGATGCGAGATGCGTAGGCTAGAAGGTGGTGATATTTGAGCTGGATCTTGAAGGGTAAGTAGGAAATTGTTTGCCAGGCAAAGAAATGGGGTAAGGGAATTCCTGCCAGAGAAAACAGTAGGTGCAAAGCAAGGATTCAGAATGCGTCTGTGCAGGTCAGGGAAAGAACTGTTCTGTGCGGCCAAATTACCCCTGGGAGGAAGACATGGAAGTGAACAAGCCCCTCGCATGCTAGTTATTCACTATTTGTCCCTCTGTGGTGAATAGGAGACAGCAGTAGGAAATTAGAGAGTGCGAGGAACAAGAGGTGTGGATATTTAACCAATGTTCCACTAGTCCATACCTAAGCCTCACTGGCCAAGACCCTAATAGGGGCTGCATTCCTCAACACCCAGGTAAGAGAAGAGCTCTTGACAGATAATGTGCCAAATGGACCAAAAAGTGGAAACAGTTATACCAGCTGAGGAGTTTCCATAGTTATCCAAGCATGAAGGCTATACTTGTGGATTCGAAGTATCAGGGTCGAAATACAAGTGACGCTACAAAATGGAAATAACTTTTCAAAGATATTTCTAAGATGAAAGTCTTAGATAATGAGACACCGAGGATGTCAGTGGGGAAGGGATGATAATACTGTGGGAGAAAAATAAATTACAGTTGACTCTTGTTCAACTTGGGTTTGAACGGCCCAGGTCCACTGATGCACAATTTTTTTTCAATAGAGTATGACTGTATTATAGATGTATTTTCTCTTCCTTATGATTTTCTTAACATTCTCTTTTCTGTAGCTTGCTATATAGTAAGAATACAGTGTGTACTACATGTAACATACAAAATATGTGTTAATCGATGATTTGTTACCGGTAGGATTCGTGTCAACAGTAGACAAGTGGTAGTTAAGTTTTGGGGAAATCAAAAGTTAGACGTGGATTTTTGACAGCGCAGGGCTCACTGTCCCCAAACCCTGTTGTTCAGGGGTCAGCTATAATTTAAAACAGCATGTTGCAATCTGACCCCCTAAAGGGGGTCAAAAATGAAATGGTCTCTTTTTTAATGAGATATGATGGACATATAACATTATATCAGTACAGCATGATTTGATATTTATAGACACTGCGAAATGACCAACCACAGTATGTCTAATAGCTCTCCATCAAAAATGGTTTCGTTTGGGGCGCCTGGGTGGCTCAGTGGGTTAAAGCCTCTGCCTTCGGCTCAGGTCATGATCTCAGGGTCCTGGGATCGAGCCCCGCATCGAGCTCTCTGCTCAGCAGGGAGCCTGCTTCGCCCTCTCTCTCTGCCTGCCTCTCTGCCTACTTGTGATCTCTCTCTCTGTCAAATAAATAAATAAAATTTTTTAAAAAATGGTTTTGTTTATGTTGCCTTTATTTTCTAATTTTTATTGTTACTGTTGAGCATATATTGTTTTTATAATTACAAAAAAACATTAAGTCCTGCTTATTACATTCAAAGCAATTGTGTATCATTTTTCTATTAGAATAAGTATTGATTTGCCAATTTTTCCTCAAAGAATCAATCTTCAACTTATTAATTCTGCTAAAAAGAATACCTATACTCTAATGTATTTATTGTACTTTTATTTATTATCAATAACTTTCTCCTTCCTTAAGTTTGTTTTGCAGTTCCTTTTCTCACTTCTTGAGCTGAAGGTTTTGCTGTTTGTCTTCCTTCTTTCTTATTTAGTTATAGAGAATTCCATGAATCCACATCTAAGAAAAGCTTTAAGCCTGTATCATGAGTTTAGATTTATAATGTTCTAACTATGGTTAGAACTCTCAACCATTCTGAACCTGCTGTTTTGATACTTTCAATTTCACCCAAGATCTATTTAGGAGGAGGTTTTTAGTCATCAAGTCTGTCCTGCATATCCTTTAGTTATTAATTTTTACTGTTACTATATCCCCGTCAGCAACTGGAGCTTTTGTCATTTTGAACTTCGATGTGGTTTTTTTTAAATGATGCCCAAGTGTTTGAAAAAATGGGCAGTCGATACTTGTGTGCATATATGGAGAACTGTATGGGTGTATATTTGTAATTTTCTACTTGTACTTACAATAGTTTTTGTTATATTTCTTTAAATGCCAACTTATAATAAAACATGTTGAATTTTACCTGATGGTAAATGACAGTTGTTCAACTGGCAGGGTATGTATGGCTCAGGAACGAAATGAAGAGTAAGATCTTGTATGTTGGGATCGGCTTATCACAAACCATGCAACATTATAGAGAAAAACATGTGGCTCCAGGAGCACAGGTCAAATTCTAATTATTGAGCTCCGCTTAATTATCAACCATCCTTCGACCTTTCGACACAAATCACTGGCATTGCCCCAGTCTGCTATGCTGGATCCTTTGGCTTAGATGAAGAGATATTTATCCCAAAAGTCACAAGAAATATTCAGTTACTCTCCTAAGAACTCATTCTACTATCTGTGGTGATTTAGTATAGGAGAAAAAGAAATGCTTTATTTTTTTTTTCCTGGAAGGATCGTGCGATTTTGCTCTTCCTCACAATTTGAACATGAATTCTAATACTTGGGGTTATACCCACAGGTCTGTCAGTTGGGATCATACGCACTTTCTACCCTTTATTTCTATGACTTGACTAACAAAATCCTTGGCTCATAGTCATATAAGCTAAACAAACCATTACATAGAGCACAGACCTTGGAGCCAGACATAGGTTTAAAACCAGCTTTGCAACCTTCTTAATTGCATAATTATGGGTAAGCTAACTAACTTTTTTGGTTGCAAATGACAAAAATTTTACTCAGAGGAGTAAGCAAAAATGAGATTTATTACCTCACTCTAAAAAAGAATCTGGCCTCAGAGACTCAAAACTATTAATATTCTTTTTCTCAACATCTTAGTCTTGCTTCCCTCAGTATGTTTGTCCCATTCTTTTGTATAACAGACAGGATTCTCCCAAAATATATAGGGCAAGAGAGAAGTATGGTCCAGACTCCCATCTTCCCATAATATAGTGACCCAAGAAGAAAGAAAAAACCTTTCTCCCAAATCCAGATACAAAATCCATGATGGAAGGGGGTATAGCTCAGGGGTAGAGCATTTGACTGCAAAATCCATGATGGGAAACACCATCAGATAGTCGTTATGAGATTGTCTGGTCCTAGGTTACTCATTCACACCCTGAACTGTAGGGCAGGGTATTATAATCATACAAGAGTTACAAGGAGTTAGGCAGAAGACTTCCACCAAGGAAAGGGATGGGATGAACAGAAAATGGGGGGGGAAAGAATCTTGGGTAGGAGGAAAAACCCTGATGCCTCTGTAATCCCTAAACCTCAGCTTGTACAAGTAGAAATTGGGGTTAAAGATAGCACCCACTGATAGGACTGTGTGAGGACCAAAGGAGATAAATCAGGGAAAGCACTTACCCCAGGACCTCTGTAATAGGTAGATGCTACAAATAATAGAGATTTTAGTGGCTGTCAAACTTGAGGATGCCTCTTTGCCATATTGAATGTTTGATGTCCCTCTCCTACCCCCTTCCCAAAACTTGTATGTTAAAATATAATCTCCATAGTGCTGGTATTAGGAGGTAGGACTTTTGAGAAGTTACTAGGTCGTCAGGGTGAATCCTCATGAATGGAACTCATGCTTTTTTTTTTTTTTAATATTTTATTTATTTATTAGAGAGAGCACAAGCAGAGGGAGCGGCAGACAGAGGGAGAAGCAGGCTCCCTGCTGAGCAAGGAGCCTGATGCAGGACTCGATCCCAGAACCCTGGGATCATGACCTGAGCCAAAGGCAGATGCCTAAGGGACTGAGCCACCCAGACATCCCGGGACTCATGCTTTCCTAAAAGATGTTCCAGATAGGTCCCTCCCCTCTCTGCCATGTGAAGACAGAGAAAAAAGAGCTATCTATGAACCAGGAAGCTGGTCACCACCAGACGCTGAATTTGTTAGCACTTTGATCTTGGGCTTTCCAGCTTCTAGAACGGTGAGAAATAAGTTCCTGTTGTTTATAAGCCAACCCCGTCCAGTCTGTGGTGTTTTGTTATAGTAGCCTGAATGGACTGAAATAATTGTCTTTCTAGGAAGAGAATGCAATGTTTTATTTTATGTCAGTACTACCTGCAAGTAAAACCATGAGGCAGCTCCATTTAGCAGAGGGACCTCGGAGGGACCTGGCCCAAGAAGCAGTCTTTCTGCTCACCGTGGGAGGCCTCCCAGGCAGAGGGCTCAGGACCTTCCAGCTATTGATGCAGCTGTACCCAGGCACAATTGCCAGGAGAAAGGGAGTTCTCCGACCCTCTTTTCCTCATTTTTCAGAGGGAAGAAATTATTGGCCCAAAGGACAAATCCTTTTATAAGCCACCTTTACATTAATTGGGATATTAATTTATTTATCAAGACAACATATAAAAAAGAGCAAACAAGCAGGATTCATAAACAAAAAGACTCTAACCAAGAGATGTGGGTTTTTCGTGGTTATTCAAGTTATTCATGGCCCCAGGGCAAGCAAACATTCTGTGTGTCTTCCAGAAAGTCACCTGGACCCTAGCCTGCCTTACCCAAGAATAAAGATCATGATTCAGGGTGCCTGGGTGGCGTGGTCGGTTGGGCATCCAACTCTTGATTTCAGCTGGGGTCATGATCTCAGGGTGGTGGATTGAGCCCCATGGTGAGCTCTGCACTGAGCAGGGAGTCTGCTTAAGATTCTCTCTCTCCCTCTGCCCCTCCCCTGCCCCAGGCTCACGCTCTCCATCTCTCTCTCTCAAAATAAATAAGTCCTAAAATAATGTTTTAAAAAAAGATCGTGATTCATTAATAATTCTGATCTTTACTCATTTTGGTTTTTTTTTTTAAGTGGTCTCCACGCCCTGATGGAGCCCAATGTGGGGCTTGAACTTACAACGCTGAGAGTAAGGCCTGAGCTGAGATCAAGAGTCAGTTGCTTAACCAACTGCACCACCCAAGCACCCCAATAATTCTGATCTTTAAGAAGGAGAAGTGGTTGTGGCTAAAGGTTTCATCCCCTACTTAAGAACTGTCCTGATCATGCCCCATAATTTTGTCCTATGAATTTACATAATATTTAATTTTTAAGGGGATCATCAAATTCTAATTCATCTTCCCAGTACCAAAATAGAAAGGTAATAAATATTTTATACCATTTTAAAGTGGAAGAATTGAAACAACGTATATTCACATTCCATTTCAAATAGCAAAGCAACAACAGATTTGAACTTTACTTTCTTTGTACAATTTAATCAATAGGCATCTTAATTATAGATGTGGAGAATCAGACAAGGATGTCTGCTATCACTATTGCTGTTCAACATTGTACTGGAAGTATTATTCAGAGTAATTGGCAAGAAAAAGAAATAAAAGACATTCCAGATTGGTAAGGAAAAATAAATCTATTTCTATTTACAGTTGACATGAAAAAAGTGTAGAAAACTCTAAGGAATCCACAAAGAAACTATTAGACTAAAGGAAAGACTTTAGCAAGGTTACAAAATACAAAATCAATATACAAAATCAAATTCTATTTCTCTACACAAGCAATAAACAATCTAAAAATTAAATTAAGAAAATACTACATTTACAATAACATTAAAAAGAATAAAATACTTGGGAATAAATTTAACACAAATATAAGACGTCTACATGGAAAACTACAAAATATCGTTTAAAGACATTTTTTAAAAGATTTTATTTATTTGTCAGAGAGAGAGAGAGAGAATACAAACAGGGGGATCAGCAGGCAGAGGGAGAAAGAGGCTTCCTGCTGAGCAAGAAGCCCTATGCAGGGCTCAGTCCCAGGACCCTGGGATCATGAACTGGGCCAAAGGCAGACTCAACCAACTGAGCCACCCAGGCATCTCCACCGAAAGACATTTTTAAAGACCTAAATGAATAAAAAGACATCCTGTGCCATTGATTGGAAGATTTTGTATTGTTAAAATGGCAATGTACTCCCCAAACTGAACTATAGATTTAAAGCAATGTCTATCAACTATCTAGCTATCTTTCTCATAAAATTAATAAGCTTATCCATATGGAAACAATATGGATACTATTGGCTTATATTCATGTAGAAATTAAGGGAACCAGACTGGCCAAAACAAACTCAAAGAAAGAACAAAATTGAAGGACTTCTGCTTCCCAATTTCAAAACTTATTACAAAACTACAGTATTCGAGAGTGTGTGTTACTGACACAAGGACAGACATATACACTAATGGAATACAACTGAAAGTCCAGAAATAATCATTCATATTTGTGGTCGATTGCTAATCAATAAATGTGCCACAACAATTCAACAAGGAAAGAATATCTTTTCAAAAAATGGGACAACTGGATAGCCACATGCAAAAGAATGAATTTGGATCCATACCTCACCCCATCTACAAAATGAACTCAAAATGGATCAAGGTCCTAAATGCAAGCACTTGGAACTATAAAGTTCTTGGGAAAAAATAGGCATAAATGTTCATGAGTATGAATTAGGCGATAGTTTCTTAGACATGACAACAAAAACACAAGCAAAAATTTAAAAAGTAAGTTGGACATCATCACAATCTAAAATTTTGTGCTTTAAGGATAATATCAAGAAAGTGAAAAGTCAAGCTAAGAGTAGGAGAAAACATTTGCAAACCATATATCTAATAAAGATCTTCTTTCCAAAATATGTTAAAACAGGGTGCCTGGGTGGCTCAGTCGTTTGGCCTCTGCCTTCAGCTCAGGTCATGATCCCAGCGTCCTGGGATCGAGCCCCGCATCAGGCTCCCTGCTCAGCGGGAAGCCTGCTTCTCCCTCTTCCACTCCCCCTTCTTGTGTTCCCTCTCTCACTGTGTCTCTCTCTATCAAATAAATAAATAAAATCTTTAAAATAAAAAAAAATATGTTAAAACAACAACAAAAATCTTTACAACTCAACAATAAAAAGACTACCCAATTTAAAAATGGGCAAAAAATCTGAATAGACAGTTCTTCAAAGAAGATATTTAAATGGCCAATAAACACATGAAAAGGCTCGGCCACCTTCTATTAAAGAGAAAATGCTGCTCTCAGTGGTTTCCAGGCCTGGAATTTCGACTTTTGGCTATAACAAAACAACCAGAAGCTGTATGTGTCATTGCCTCAGCAGATGGCATCACCTAGTCCAAGCAACAGTACCCCTAGCAGCAGCAGTGGGAGCAATGGAAATGACCAGCTCAGCAAAACCAACATATATATCCAGGGGTTGCAACCAGGCATTACTGACCAGGACCCTGTCAAATTGCACCAGTCATACGGTGAGATTGTCTCCACTGAGGTCATACTGGAGAAGAGCACAAACAAGTGGAAAGGCTATGGCTTTGTGGACTTTGACCGTCCTTCAGCAGCACAGAAAACTGTAAAAGCACTGAAAGCCAGTGGCATACAGGCACAGATGACAAAGCAACAGGAGAAGGACATCACAAATTTATACCTATCAAACCTTCCACTAGCAATGGATAAGCAGGAACTGGAGGGGATGCTGGAGCCCTTTGGCCGGGTTATCTCCACTCCAATCCTTTGAGACACCAGTGGGACCAGCAGAGGGGTTGGCTTTGCAAGAATGGAGTCCACAGAGAAGTGTGAAGCCATCATCACCCACTTTAATGGAAAATATATTAAGACACCTGCTGGAGTACCAGCTACATATGATCCCTTGCTTTGCAGGTTTGCTGATGGTGGTCCAAAGAAATGGCAGAACCAAGGGAAATCTGTGCAAAATGGACAGGCCTAGCCAAGGAATGCAAATATAGCCTTGACCTATGACCCCACCACAGCTCTTCAGAATGGGTTTTCCCATTGTAACATCACCCCCAGCAGGATGCTCGCTCAGTTTGCACTCTCCCCATACCTTCCATCTCCTGTGTCTTCCGACCAGAGAGTGACTCCGACATCTCCTCTACGAGCACCCAACCCATCTTGGATGCACCACTAATCATACCTCATCCAGCCTTCAGCTTCAGTTCTGCCACCAGGGATGGATCAGGGATGGATTGCCCCATGTCTCTCCATCTGCCTCCATGATGGGAGCTCTTACCCAGCAGGTGGGCTACCTCTCCCTCAGCAACACAAGCACGTACATGCCTATGGCTACCACTACACAAGGAGTTCACATCTCCCAGTACAGCCCTGTGCCTTCTCCCAGTAACCAATATCTCTGAGGTATGCCTGTACAAATAAATTACTGGAGATGCTGATGCTTCCAGACTCCAGAGGGCGAACCAGGAATACACACCATCCATGGACCCCGCTCAGGAATAACACTTGGTCATCGTTTTTCACATGCCTGGGCCTGGAAAAAGAAATCTCTGCACTCCTGCCCTCTGCTTATTCCTCCATTCATGAGGGAGCCTAGGGGAACCATCACTTTTTGTATGTGCTGCATTCAAAGAGATCTAAAGAACTTTCTTTTCTTTCTTTTGCCAAGAAAGTTGTATATTTTGTCCTTAACTGCAACATACTCTTTCCATATCCTTCCCCCCACCCCAGCCGAAAAAATAAAAACAAAAACACATGAAAAGATCCGGAATATCATTAGTTATCAAGGAAATCACATCAAAAAATCAAAATGAGATACTTCTTCACCCTCTCCAGGTTGGCCGTATCAAAAATAGGGGAAATAGCATTGATGACCAGGATGTGGGGAAATTGGAACCCTTGCACTCTGCTGCTAGGGGTTGAAAATGGTGCAGCCACTGTGGAAAACAATCTGGCAGTTCCTCCAAAGATTAAACACAGATTTAACATATGACCTAGCAATTCTCTCCTGGATATATACCCAAGAGAACTCAAATAGTCAACAGTTCCTCAAAAAGGTAAACATAGAGTTACTATGTGACCTGCCAATTCTTCTTCTAGGTACATGCCCCCAAAATGTAAACACATACTCACAAGAACTTGTACATGAATGTTCATAGCAGCCTCCTTCATAAGAGCTGAAAGGTAGAAGCAACCCAAATATCCATAACTCTTGAGTGGATAGACATGGGTGTATGGAATGGATAAATCATATGTATACAATGAAACATTATGTAGCTAAAAAAAAGAGGTAAGAAATCCTGATGCACCCTATAACATGGACGAACTTTGAAAACATTATGCCAAGTGAAAGAAGCCAGACACAGAAGACCACATACTATATGATCTCATTTAGATGAGATATCCAGAGCAAGCACATCTATGGAAGCAAAATGATTTAGTGTTTACTTAGATTTGGTGGTCGTTGGGGGAACAGAGCAGTAATAGCTAAGAGGTCAGGGGTTTCTCTGTGAGATGATGAAAATATTCCAAAATTACCTGTGGTGATAGTCACATATACATACAATGTTGCATATACATTACATCTGTAAATGTATTTAAAAACCGTTGAAATGTACACTTTAAATTTGTGAATTACGTGGAACATGAATTATATTTCAATAAGGTGTTACAAAAAGAAAAGCAATAGCACATTAAGTTGAAAATAATTTATTTTATATTTAATAAAATTACTCAGTAGTTTCTATTTTCATATGTTTTTATAAAATTACTAAGTAACTTAGCTTCTTTGTTAAACATTATATCATTGTCATTGGGCCAATAGATAGACCTGCTAATTCTGCTTTTTATTTATTTTTTTAAAGATTTTTTTTAAATTATTTGAGAGCGAGAACACGCACTAGAGAGAAAGAGAGCACAAGTGAGGGGAGGGGGAGGGGAAGAGCAGGGGGAGAAGCAGACTCCTCACTGAGCAGGGGGCCAGATGTGGGCTCCATGCTGGGACTCCAGGATCAAGACCTGAGCCAAAGGCAGACACTTAACCAACCGAGGCACCCAGGCACCCCAATTCTGCTCTTTTTAATACTTGCATAGTATTCAGTATTGCATGCTTGAACGTACCACAATTTATTTTGCAATCCTCTTTATCAAAGGATGTTTGTATTGTTTCTAGTGTTTTGCTTTTACAAACAATGATGCAATAAATATCCTTGTACATAAAAAAAGAATTTATTTTATAAAGAACTTAATTTGTAAAGAAACCAAGATAGTTCAGTAAGGAGACTCAGTGTCCTTTCCAGATAATTTGTGAGAGCAGTATTTTCCATGTATCTGGTGACATTTAGATTCAGCCTTCTAAAGTTATAGATAAGATGAATGGCCCTTATGTGAACCTTTGAGCTTCACTCCCAGATGTCTACATTATTCAGCAAGACGTTTCCACCCCCACCCCCTACTACCTTCCCATTGAGATAACTGTTCACTCTGTCATTTAACCACCAAAAACTTTCCCTTTGGTAAAATGAGGTAGGTATATACTTCCATTTCCACACTGTGAGATTTAATTAGCTAATGATGGAGAAGTCCTTGGATGAAGAGTGAAGTGGAAGTTCAAAGTAATATTGTTATTATGTTTAGATATATTTTCAATGTGTAAAGTCATATAACCTCATTATTACAGTCAGATACATGATTCTGGGCAAGCATTACTTCCAGGGAGAAAAAATAAAAGCCAACTCTTTGGATATCTGGCACAAAGACATTTTTTCCTGTGATCTTCAGGTGGTGCCCATGTTTGCAACCTCTCTCAACTCAACTTTAATGATAATGGCCTCCATTTGTGCCCCTGCTGCATGTAATCTATTTAATTGAAGTTCTGAAAATGACCCTGACTTTCAGCCCTGCCTTGGCCGGTGGTACAGCTGTGCTGAATGTGTCTTGGATCTGTAAATAAAATACTGATTCTAGTCACTTCTACAGAATGCATTTTGAAACTGCAGATTTTTTCAGTGCTGGCTCAATTAAGTTAGGTATCTCTGAGGGAAAGTAGGATATCAGTTAAGGCAAAAAGGCAGTCCACAGCTAACACTGGTAATTTCTTTAAAAAGTGCTTTGAGCCCTCTCCTAATTTGTGAAGGTAACCTTACACAGCAATCAGACAGATTAAACACTGTGTCATGTTGACTCTGAAATGAAGACAAAAGCCTTGGAATTCTAAAGAACGTCTTCTCATACATCAGATCTCTACAATCAATACACTCTTTACTGGTAGTATTTTAGAACACCTGAGATGGTCTAGGACAGACTGGGTCTCTAAGGGACCTTTGGCTGACCACTGAAGACCTCTCCATCTTTGCTTTTCAGTGGGAATTTGGCCCATGTTATCTGCTTAATAAACATTGTGATTGAAAAATGAACATACTTCCAGATGATGCTTAAGATCATTGTACTGGTAGTTTCTGACCATAATTTGTTCATCATAAGTGTTTCCCCCCTCTGGGAATTCAAATTCTTCATCTTTTGTTCTGATATATACCTAGTAGGCAGACTAAGAGCTCCCCTAAAGAGGTCCCTAGCCTAACCCCTGGAACCTATGACTCTCTTACTTTCATGGCAAAGGAGAATTAAGGTTGCCAATGGTATTAAGGTTGCTAATCAGCCAAGTTGAAAATAGCGAGATTGGGCGTCTGGGTGGCTCAGCCCTTAAGCTAAGCGTCTGCCTTCAGCTTGGGTCATGATCCCAGGGTCCTGGGATTGAGCCCTGCGCCAGGATCCCTGCTCGGTGGGAAACCTACTTCTCCCTCTTCTGTCTGCTACTCCCCCTGCTTGTGCGCTCGCACTCTCTCTCTCTCTCTCTCTCTCTGTTAAATAAATAAATTTTTTAAAAAATAATAAAATAGCAAGAGTATCCTAGATTTTCTGAGTGGGCTCAGTATAATCACAAGGTAAACAAAAAAAAGGTAAAAGTAAAAAAAAAAAGACAAAAAAGGAGGTCACAGTGAGGCATGTGAGATTCACTTGCTGTCACTAGCTTTGAAGACGGAGGAAGGGGCCAAGCTCCAGAAGCCGGAAAAGGCAAGAAACAGGTTTTCCTCTAGAATCTGCAAAGAAGACATAACTGTGCAGACGCCTTGATTTTAGCCCAGGGAGACCCTTGCCAGACTTATGACCTGCAAAACTGTAAAAAACAAATTTTTGTGGTTTTAAGCCAGCAAGTTTGTGTTCATTACCACAGCACACAGAAAATGAGTACAGTTTCCTTTTTTCTTGTTGACTCATTAGAGTTCCTTGTATATTCTAGATGCTGACCCATGCTCTACCTTTCCATATTAAAAGTATCTCCTTACCTTCTAATCCGTCACTTTTTCTATGGTGTTCTTCATTCGGATAAAATCCTTAATTTTCGTTAAGTCAAATCTCTCATTTTTTTCTCTCATGGATAGTATTTTTCGGAATTTTATTTAAAACCCTTTCTCTCGGGGTGCCTGGGTGGCTTAGTCAGTTAAGCATCCAACTCTGGATCTCAGCTCCGGTCATGATCTCAGGGTCATGAGATGGAGCCCTGCTTTGGGCTCCGCACTTAGCAGGGAGTCTGCTTGAGATTCTCTCTCTCCCTCTCCCTCTACCGCCCCCCAAAATAAATAAATAAAAATCTTAAAGCCCTTTCTTTCCCTCAAGTTCCAAAGACATTTTCCTTTCCTTCTTTTGTTAGAGTTATGGCTTAACCTTTTCCATTTGGGCTTCTAGTTCATGAAGAACTGTGTCTTTCATGTGGTATAAAGTAGATCTCCATTGGTTAGGATACTGTTGCGACTACTTTAATGGGGTCCAAACCATCTGTGGCTTAAGAAAGATAGAAATTTATTTCTCTCTCACTAAAGGTCAAGATATCAGCAGGCAATCCAGATGTGTAGGACCTCAACATGTGCCTTCCATTTCAGAGTCCAAGCAGCTGTTCTAATACATGTTCTATCTCAAAAGACAAGGAATGTTTTCCTTCTCACTTGCTTTCTGATAAATGTATCCAAAGATACAGAAACTTACATTATGTTCTGCTAAAGCGGAAGATTGTGAGACCATCTGAAGATTTGTCTCCAAATTTTTTGGCTTTAAGTGCCTTCACTGTCATTTATTCCTGAGTATCTTATAACTTGCTGGGAGATTTCTATTAACACTTGGCAGATTTCCCAGTTTATCCTGTTTTTCATTTCATTGCCTGTCCTAGAATCATCTTCTATGAAATGCTTGCCTTTGGGTTTCGATGTTGTGCCATGGTATAATTTTGGGAGATAAATTAATCAATGATCCCAATATTAGTTAAAATTTAATTGATACCATGAAATGGGTTATCAGAAACTGGGGAAGGGGAAGTACTGTTGAATGGGTACAGAGTTTCCATTTGGGAAGATGAAAAGTTCTGGAGCTGAGTAGCATGAGGTTTGGACAACATTATGAATGTGCTTATGCCACTGAGCTATGCACTTAAAAATCATTAACTTGGTAAACTTTATTTAATGTATATTTTACCATAATTTAAAACAAATTTTTTTAAAAAAGGGAGAAAAGTTTGAAAAGTGAGAAGAAATGGCCGATGATAGGGTCCTGTATTGTCTCACCACGGTTTCATGATTTTTGTCCAAAGGTGACTCTGTACAGTTATGTAATAGAAAACAAACAGGTGACAACATTCTGTGACAACACAGAAATGAGGTATGAGGGACAGATCAATGCAGAGGACATCCAAGTCATGCCAGGAACCCGGATGGGGAGGTTGGAATTGCAGAATGTAAGGCTTCAAAATGAATTTAGAGATTGTATTCGTGGTTTAGTTTGCTTGTTTATGTTTTATCATAACCCAGTGGCCGTGGGTCTCCAGAGTGCCAGTCCATCCCTAGCTTTTTTTAATAATTTTTTTTTTCATTTGCCAGGTATACTATTCTAAGGAGAAAGCCTGTGGCTTTCATCGGGTCCCAAAGCATTCTCTCAACCCATAGAAACTAAAGAAATGGATTGAGTCCACGCTCACCTTTCTCAGATGAGGCAACTGACCCTAGAAGAAACATGGCTTCAAGCCCAAGGTCACAGAGATAGTTACAGTAGGTCCTGCTGCTTCTTTTCACAGAGGTATTTTGAGTTTCAGGTGGCTTCCCCCTTGAGAGTGTTTCCATTTTTAAAAGAGCACTGCTTGGAACTCACTGTCCTCAGAACAAAGGAATGGCTTGTAGCACAGCTGCCTCTGCTGGTCCTGCCTTTTCTGATTCCAATGGGAGTCTTTTACCGAGGGAGGGACGAGGTCAACCAGAATAGAATAGAAGCAGAGGAAGGGTAGAGTATCAGCTGACAGCCATGGGGGAGGGGCTGGGGGTGGAGGGCAGGTGCTGACTGTAACTTTTTGGATGTCCTTGGGTTTAAATGTCTCCCCTGAGAAGGTGACAGGAACTAGAACCATTGTACTCCTATCGCAGAAGGATCTAGCCGCAGGGCTGGGCAGGGCACGGTCCGGCTTCCCCAGGGAGGATGGAGAGTGATTCGCAGCAGGACCTTCCCAGAACAAAAGGAGAAGGAAGACATTTGGGCTTAGCACAATGACTACAAAGACCAAACAGGCAGTCTGATAAAGCGCCCAGCCAGCCAAAGAAATTTAAGCCCTCTTCTTGGCGGGAACTAGCTACGTGTTAGTAATAAGATCCTTTCTCAGGAAAGCAGGTGCTTTGTAGACAACTGGTCTTAATGAGCACCGATCGATAGGTTTGACTGAAAACCTCACAATTCCAGACAATAGAATAGTTAAATCAAATAATGAAGGGGCCGTTGGTGCCCTAAATGAAGGCACGCTGCCTGGAAACTCCACACTCTTCTATTAAGACTCAAAAATGTTGTGCCAGGTGACACAATGCTCCAAAGAAGTGTTAGTTAAATTAGTAGATTAGAATTACCAACTAATTAAATAGTGGGGCACAGTCTTTCTAGCATGAAGCACTAGGCAGCGGCAGAGCCTCTTCCAATTAGCTAGGCAGAAATGGCTCTCTGGAAGAAGGGTAGCGGCTCAGACAGCCGCCCATATGCTTCGACTCTCCGCAGCATCAGCTCAGAGGATGCTCTCAGTGATGGGGAGAGACGTGTTTCACAAATGCGGAAGATTCCAGCAATAGCTCATTTTCCTATACGCGACTATAAATCTGCCTCTTTCAGGCAATGTGGACAGCAGATATAAGAGATGCTGGTTTGTTTTTTCTTAAATCCATGAAACAAACATTCGGAAAGTCTGAGGCACAAGAATTAGACTGTCCTGACAACCACCTGTATTCTGCAGCCAGAATTTGAATTATTTACCCAGTGAGAAATGAAAATTGTTTTCCTGTGATGTCAAATGTACAGTTTTCTGTGATTATAACTTTTTAATCATATACTGACTATTGAGCTAAGCACTACCTATAATAACGTATAGCATGAATACATTTTAATGGGGAATTAAAAAGAAATTAAAATCTATATGGCAGAAAAGCTGATAAGTAGAGGGGTGGCTCAGTGGTTAAGCATCTGCCTTCGGCTCAGGTCCTGATCCCAGGGTTCTGGGATGGAGTTCCATGTCTGGCTCGTCGGGAAGACAGCTTCTCCCTCTGCCCCTCCCCCCCACCAACTCGCGCTGTCTCTCTCTTTTTTTTTTTTTGAAATTTTTTTTTTTAGATTTTATTTATTTATTTGACAGAGAGAGAGATCACAAGCAGGCAGAGAGACAGGCAGAGAGAGAGGAGGAAGCAGGCTCCCCGCCGAGCAGAGAGCCCGACGCGGGGCTGGATCCCAGGACCCTGAGATCATGACCCGAGCCGAAGGCAGAGGCCCAACCCACTGAGCCACCCAGGCGCCCCTGTCTGTATCTCTCTTTCTCTCACTTCCTCATTCGCTCACTTTCCCTCCCAAATAAATGAATAAAATCTTTGAAAAAAATCATTTTAAAAAAACAAAAACAGAAAACTGATAAGCAGAATGTAAATATGATTAGCAACTAAACATAATATAAATTAATGTTACAGGAGCTGCTTAGCATGAGAAATTGCAAAAAATCTTACACGATTAACTGGTGTCAATTTGACATCAAATGCAGCAATTTTATTTTTAGCACTGTAAGAATAAACATGCAATTAGCTCTCAAAAAGGATATATCATAAATAGTCCGGTCTGGCTATTTTAACCACCCAAATAGTTCAAGGTCATTGGATTTTTTTTTAATTACATATTCAGAGTTTTCATGATAAAAGTAATCATTGTCATTAAAGACATGTTTGAAATTACAAAAAGGTGAAAAAAGAGAAAAGTTACATTTTACTTTTACTTTAGGATTTCTATATACAGGTTTCTTTGCTTATTTAGGGCACATAGTCACAGTGTTATAATGCAAATGATTTGGTGTTCTTATTCTTTTCATTAAATAAAAATCATCTTCCAACGCTATTATACCCTATTTCCAACAATATTTCTCATTTCATCCTATTTATCATATATGTAATATGTCTTGAATGATACTAACAGATTATCCATATTTAACATATCTCGTGAATTCTGCTCATGGTTTTCAAGCTACGTCTTTACTTGTTTTCTATTTTTAACACCTCTTGAGTTTGACCTACAACTCATAAGCTAGTCACTTATGTATTAGCTACGCTTAACACTTATGAATTTCATCCATTCCATCTGTGATGGTTAATTTTATGTGTCAACTAACTTAACTGGGCTAAAGGATGCCCTGATAGCTGGTAAACCATTATACTTGGATGTGTCTGCAAGGCTGTCTCTGGAAAAGATTACATTTGAATCAGTAGACTCAATAAAAAAAGATCCACCAGCATCAATGAGGTGGCATCATCCAATTCCTTGAGGGCCAGAATAGAAAGGGACTGGCATAGAAAAGGTGGAGGAAGAGAGGATTTGCTTTCTCTGCTTAGCTGGGACATCCGCTTCTCCTGCCTCCAGACATCAACTCCTGATTCTTGGTCTTTCAGATTCAGAATGGGACTTTCACCTCCCATTCTCAAACCTTTGGGTTCAGTCTGAATTGTATCGATGACTTTCCGGGTTCCCCAGCTTGTATATCGCAGTTTGTAGGATTTCTTGGCCTCCATAACTGCATGAGCCAATCCCTATTGGCTCTCTCTCTGGAAAACCCTGACTAATACCCCATTTGTCTCTCTTGTCTTCTGTTATGGAATTAAATATTTCATAAATAATATAGCAAACTCACATTATAAGGATTAAGAAAAATTACTGGATTTAGTCCATTTTTAGGGTACTTTCATATTCCTCTCTCTTCATAAAATATTATAAATTTTGGCCATTTGACCTTCCAAGCAAATATGAACCTTTATAAAGTACCAGCTCTATTTGTTGACTGATTGTTAGAGTTGCATCGTTTTCATCCCTTGCCTCCTAACACAACTGTATCAATCAAGAGACAGAAATGACAAGTTATTTTAATATAGACAATTTAACATAAAGGATAAATAACTAGATATAAAGAATTATTAACTATGTTTTGAAGCTCTGAAAAGGTAAAACAGGGAACGTTAAAACACCATGAAGGTAACAAGATGTTGGGAAGCAGATGGTCCCTTCCTTTTTGGGGGACTGAAGAGAAGCTTGGAGAAAGGGTCCCATAGAATTGAACCCCGGACCTCTGAGAAAGGGGGTGCCTGATGGCACTGGAACCCCAACTTCTGTGAGCCAGCTGATGCTGGTGTCTCTTAAGGTGGTACTTTTTTTTTAAAGTAAGCACTATACCCAACATGGAGCTTGAGCTCATGACCCTGACATCAAGAGTCACATGCTCTACTGACTGAACCAGCCATGCGCCCCAAGGTGGTACTTTGAATTTAGTTCTTCAAGGGTCAGAAAACCTGCAAAGTGGATTCACCTTCTGCCCCAGGAATCAGCTGCTGTTGCTGGAGTGAAGAAATACTGCTTAGGAGTTGCTCACAGCTTCCTGTCTAGGAAGTCCCCAGGAAGGAGAAGGCCTCCTCCCTAGCCCTGCATCCTCCCTCTGGCCCTCCCTACGGGCAGAACCCACAGGGAACCAGTCGGCAGATATGTTCTGAGACCCAACCCCCCCCCCCCCGCCCCGTCACAAAGCCTAGCAGAGAGGGTGCTCTGGAGCTAAGGGCCAGTGACTTGGTAACTGGCACAACGGCCCTGTCCAATACAGTTAATTTGTTATGTGTCATTATTACTGAAAAACAGGTGGCAATTCCTCACTGACATCAGAGCTACATATGAACTGAAGACCCAAGGGCCAATTTTTATTTCTACGTGAGACAACCTGGTATTCTCTTCCAGCTAAAGCCTAAGAGTCGATCCCCTTTAAATGGGGAACCTAGTCTGAATTATCAGTTAATGGTCAATACTTTATCCTCCTGAATGTTTAATTTACAACCTGTGTTTCTTTCAGACTTTCAGAGGGGCCTATTCAGTGGTTCCTGCTAGGATATAATGATAAGATATTTCAAAGTGTTAAAACTCTAGTAACTGTTCCCATTTTCTACAGTTCTATAAAGGGCCACTCTCAATTGCCATGTGAATTTTTATCTCTATCCCATTGGGTATAAATGTGGCCAAAAAATTTTTTCTGCTGAAATACTTAAACAATTATTCAAAATAAGCTCCAGGCACCTAGAGGTATTATGCTAAGTGAAATAGATCAGAAAAAAGACAAAAGCCATATGATTTTACTTATGTCTGGACTCTAAGAAGCAAGACAAGTGAACAAACAAAACAAAATAGAAACAGACTCAAAGACACAGAGAGCAAACTGGTGGTTGCCAGAGGGGAGAGGGTAGGGTGGTGGGTGAGATAGTTGAAAAGAATTAAGAGGTACAAGCTTCCAGTTATAAAATAAGTAAGTCACGAGGATGAAAAGTACAACGTAGAGGATATAGTCAATAATATTGCAATAGCTTCATATGGTAACAGATGGTTTTATATTGGGGTGCCTGGGTGGCTCAGTCGGTTAAGTGTCCGACTCTTGATTTCGGCTCAGGTCATGACCTTGGGGTTGTGAGATTGAGCCTGGCAACATAATGGGCACACTCAGCATGGAGTCTGCTTGTCCCTCTCCCTGTTCCTCCCCCTCCTTGCGCTCTCTCTTTCTCTAAATAATAAGTAAAATCTTAAAATATATTCAGATATTCAAATGACCAAAATATATTTTTCAGATATATTTGATCTTCATTGATAGTTATTGAAAATGGCCCAGAGCATAAAAGTGAAATGGGTGTCTTATTATTAATGAAGACAACTTTTGGACCCTACCCAAGTGCAGAGGTTAGTTGCCAGGAGGACCAACCCTGAGATTAGAGGGTTGGAACCTCCAGGGTGGAGAGGGGGCTGGAGATTGAATCAGCCAATGGTTAACAACAATCATGGTTCTGCAATGAAGCCACCATAAACACCCAAGAGGATTGGCTGTGGAGAGCTTCCAGGCTGGTGAACATGTGGAGATATGGGGAGAGAGGCCATACCTGGAGAGGGCAGGGTTGCTCTGCACCTGTCCCCCGTACCTTGTCCCGTGAATCTCTTCACCTGATGTTGATTTGTATCTTTTATCATATCCTTTAAGAAACTGGCAAACATAAGCAAATGACAAGAACCTAAGGAGAAGGTTGTTAGAACCTTGAATCTGAAGCTGGTTGGTCAGAAGCATAGGTAACAGCCTGAGGTTTGAGACTGACAGCGAAAGTGGGGTTGGGGGATGGGGGAGACAATCTCATAGGATTGACTCTGATGCGATCTCCAGCTAGAAGTGTCAGAGTTGAGTTGAATTCAGTTGAATTCTTAGACATACTGCTGGTGTCCAAGAATCATTTGGTGTTATGTATGTGGGGGGAACATCTCCACAAAGTTAGAATTGAGTTGAGGAACCCTAAAAGAGATGGTAACTAGATCTATCGTGGTGACCATTTTGTAATGTACATAAATGTCAACTGGAAATGAATATAATATTGTAAGTCAACTATCCTTCAACTAAAAAAATTGGAAGAATTAAAAAGAAAAAAGCAAAAATTAGCTCCATTCAAGGTATATTATTATACTGGTTATGTGTAGTTATTTCTAAAGAGCAAAACTCAGTTTAACAATCAAGGGAATTATACCAATATCATTAACCACAGATGTACATCTTGAATAGTTTTTGAATATCAGTAGAAATTCAACACTATATTGAAGTTTTAATAATTAATCAGAAATATGCAATGTTAATGAATCCCAATATATTCTGTATGACTTGTTATACACAGCAGGGGCATAGAAAAGTGCACATCACACTATGTAAATGAGACCATAGAGTAGTGAAAAAAACCCAGTACTCATTGAGATAACACCTTCCCTGTTTTAATTTTGAGCAGGTTTGCATCATATTATTTTTGTTTGTTTGTTTGCATCATATTATTGAAAACAAAGTAAAACTAAACATTAGAATTGTTCACAAAGAAGTGTTAGCTGCATACTCTACTTACTAGAAAATGTTTTCAGGGATGCCTGGGTGGCTCAGTTGGTTAAGCAGCTGACTTCGGCTCAGGTCATGATCCCAGGGTCCTGGGATCGAGTCCCACATCGGGCTCCTTGCTCAGCAGGGAGCCTGCTTCTCCCTCTGCCTCTGCCTGCCACTCTGCCTGCTTGTGCTCTCTCTCTCTGACAAATAAATAAATAAAATCTTTAAAAAAAAAAGAAAATGTTTTCAAAGTAATATTATCTAAAATAATAATTTTAGGGAGTGTCTGGGTGGCTCAGTCCTTAAGCATCTGCTGTTGGCTCGGGTCAGATCCCAGGGTCCTGAGATCGAGTCCTGCATCCAGCTCCCTGCTCAGTGAGGAGTCTTCTTCTCCATCTCCCTCTGCCTGCAGCTGCCCCTGCTTGTGCTCTCTCTCTCTTTCAAATAAATAAGTAAAACCTTAATTAATTAATTTTAAAACTCCTGCAGTAATAGAATATGCAAGAATTGTTTACCATAGCAAAAGATAACTGTTTTTGTGAAGCGCATAGTTTTAACAATGACACAGTAGTTTCTTTTATCAAAACATTTTTTGAAAGATACATGCCCAGATTTTAACCATTTCGTATTATATATTTCTCCATTCATTCAAAACATTCTGCTTCAAGAAATACAGAAACTAGTTATTGGCCCTGCCCCGGTGGAATTTGGATTCAGTAATTGCAGAATTTTAGCTCTATCCATCATGTGTATTCATCTTGTTTTCATGCAATCTTGGAACAGCTCCTGGCCTGAGAAAGTACTGATTTGGGGTTCAGATGTAATATTTACAAGTTTTGTCACAATGGTAACATCTGGGTTAGTCTCTGCCATCTCACCTTAATGAGCAATGCCTATGATATGTCGTCTATTTAAATAACGTGTTCAGGGGCGCCTGGGTGGCTCAGTGGGTTAAAGCCTCTGCCTTCGGCTCAGGTCATGATCTCAGGGTCCTGGGATCGAGCCCCGCATCGGGCTCTCTGCTCAGCGGGGAGCCTGCTTCCCCCTCTCCCCTGCCTGCCTCTCTTCCTACTTGTGATCTCTGTCAAATAAATAAATAACATGTTCAACTACTGTCGATAGAATACGCACAGGGTTATAGGAAAGGTTAAAGCACTTTTCCAGATAAGAAAAGCCAAACAAGAATTTCTTGGTCGGATTGTATCCTTGATTGAATTCACCACATCATAGTCCACAGATAATTAACTTGCTGATACAACTGAGCCACAGAACGAAAGAAAACACTTTTCTTCTGTTTGTATCTATTCATTGTAATTAGTTTTTGGTTATTGGCTTGCTGTAAGAAGTTTTAAGAACTTGTTATTGCTAATTAAGTTTTAGTTTAAAGACATAGACATACACAGTGATTGTGCCAACAGGTGGGAAAGGTTTATTTTGCGTACCTTAAAGACTGTACTTCATATACAATCAGAAATTTCTTGCAGTTTTTAGATGACTGATTAATATGCAGGTTGCTAAACCGTAACAGCACAGTGAGTAGATAAAACACATTCAGTTCAGTAGTGAGGCACTAAGATTTCCAGAAGCTTATGGAATGATTATTAAATTCACAGAAAGACTCTCCATTTTGAAAATGCTTGTTTTTACTAATAACTATGACTTAAAGTGACTATATGTGCCAGGTTCATGATTTAATCTTTAATTAATCTCCACGGTTTTATGAGGAGGTTGTTCACACATGAGGAGAGTGAGTTAAAAAGCTAATGACACTTGTCTAGGATCACACAACCAATAAATGACACAGTGCCATTCTTCCCACAGGAGCACCTAAGAGCTACTTTTTCTTAGAGCAGTTATTTTCCCCAGAGTTTCAAAGGGCCATTACACAAAGTTAAAACCATAAAAATCTGGAAGCTCCAGGAGCTAGAGAGTCTTTTGGTTCAAAGCCTGATGTCAAGCCCAATGCTGAGAACCTGAGACCAAAATAACTCATGGCCTTATGTCTGGCGTCTCCAGCGGCAGGAGCTCCATTCACTTGTACCAGTAATGCCCTAACAGTGTGCAATAGAGCCGCATGCTGGAGATCTTTCCATAGATGTTTCCTCTGTGCTGCTCAGATTCCAAAGCTAACCCTCCTCTTATGCCCGACTCTCTCTTTAGCTGTCAGTTTAATCTCTGCTAAGGTTTCAGCTGATATTGTGAGATGCTGGTTATTATTAGCTCACGAGCTCATATGCACATCCGGAAGGTCTAGAAACTAGATAAGCTTTTGATGCATCTCCAATGTCAACCACTGTACCGGACACATACTGGAATGTATTGAATGGATAAATAAAGGAGCAAATAGGTGAATGAATGAAAGTTTGTCACAATGACAAGGGAAAAGTTATTATTTGGAATTCACCCTCAGTTTAGCATGGGGACCAAGGCTAGAGAGAGAAGCACCATTTCCACTGGTCATTCGCACGTTTTTTTCTGCTGAAACTCTAAGATGGGGACACCATGCTCAACTACCTTTCTTTTGCCCCCTGCCCAACAGATGTCCCCTCCTACTAATAAGGGAGTTAGTACAAAAAGCAGCATATCTCTTCTAATCAGTGTCTGGAAAATGCTGAACAATGGCTAAGGGCTGGAGGGAAGGTAGTAAAAAGCATAAGTAGGCTCAGTACAGACTGCTGTAGACACCCAAGACAAGTTAAGAGCCTGAAATTGTAGAACTCAAAGATCTTTCTAACTTATCTAATCCAATGCTTTCTCTATTTACGAGGAATACCTGAAATCCAGCCAGAAGCATCTCCTTAAGGTTGCAGAGTTAGTGGGCCAGAAACCCGATCACACACCCCTCAGCCTTGGGGTCGTTCCGAAACGTTGGTCCACAGATACTGCTCATAGGAGTCATCTTTCCACAGTGCATCAAAAAAAGAAAACAAGCGTGTTCACTTATTACTTTCACTTATTTAGCACTTCTCTCCCTCATAAATAACATAATATTTAGATGACTCATTCTCTTCGCTTTGAAGAATAGTCTAATTCCATCTCATCAGGTAGTATGCTTATCATTATTCTTCTAATTAAAGTAAATACCAGGTCTGAGATGAAAATCAATTGCCAAGGTGGAAAAGAAATCAAAATATGCCAGCAGCTGCTAACATTCTCTTTCCTTGACTTTAAGTAATCTAAGGATATCCCCTCCACTATATTTTTTGAGACTCTGAGGCAGTTTTTATGCCTTTACCAGAGAAAGGAAGGGTCAAAATCTACCTATCAAAGTAGATAGGGGAGTTCCAAAAGTTCTCTTTCCTGGCAATCATTTACAGATTTAGGAAAGAGATCCGGGTATTCACTTCTGCCATCTCTGTCAACATTCCTTCTGGTCAGAAGCCCATCCATGTATTCAAAAAGAACAGATTACTGAAGTCAAGAGATCTGACAAGATCTAGCTCTGCCTTCTCTGGGCTGAGACACTTGATATCTCTGGACCTCCCTATCCAACTATAGAGTGGAAATGATATGAACATTCCTTATTTTTCAGTATTATGGAAATCAAAAGTGGTGATGCACAAGAAAAGATGTGGTAAATTCACTGCTTTGTTATTTACCAATATATCCTCCCGAGAGAGAAAGTAATATGTTTAAAATAGACCAGCCTTTAGAAAATAAATAAAGATTGTTTCGTTGATAATTGGCTTGTGAAGTATACAACTTTCCAATTCTGAGAATCGATTACAGAGAAGAAAAGCAAGATATCATGTATCTGTCTGAACTGAAGCTCACCTTTAGATCAGTTCACTCTTCATTTGCCAGATTCAGGCAAATAGTAACTGCCTCGGATGTTTTAAAATTTCACAAAGATCCTACAAAAATAGGTTTATGAGAAATTGCATTGTTTTTAACAATGTGGTTAATTTATTACTTTCTCCACAACTATTATGATTTTAGGTTTTAAAAAAAGAGAAAACAGAGAAGAAAAAAGATACATGAGGCTTACAAACCTCTGCGTAAATATGTGTTGACTATGGCTCGGGTTCCTCTGCGTTCTCCTCTGTCCTGTGCTCAGTGTCACTCAGGTGACAGAGCCAAAACCCCTGGATTTCCCCGGCGCAGCCGCTAAAATTCTGTGGCTGTTTGCAGATCAGCTTTTCATGGCTTATTCACATTTCTGCACGCAGGGTAATAAGGTAATGAATGAGTATTATTTTTAATTGAAGAGTTGGCTCTCAAGACAGTATTGAATTCAATGGCTATTGAGTATTTGGAGAAGGACGGTCATCTCAAAGTTTCTAGAACGGTACTCGTTCCAAGGAACTAGATTTTCCACTTGGAAGGATGTCTCAGTTCGGGCAGGGGATCCTATCGTGCGAGGGTGTTTATTTTACTGCAGAAAAAGACATCTGTCACTTGGAAAGTGTTCACCTTTTTCTTGAAGCGAGCTAAATTCGGTAACATGTGGTAAAAATAAAATAAGTTCATTATGTGGAGCTTCAGGTGTACGGATGCTGCCTGCTAAGACTTTAATCTCTGTAGATTTTGATCGCCTGTCCTTATTCTTTCCACTCTGGGACCGACACGCCCAAGTGCCTAGCTGAGAAGTATCCCATATATATTTTAATGAGTATCAATGCTGACTAGTCTCTGTTAAAAAAAAAAAGAAAGATATTTTCTCTTTACCCAAAGGAAGAATTGCATAAACCATGGGAACAAATGCTGTGGGAGGTGCCTTCCCCCATCCATGTCCTTGCTACCCTTCTTGGGTTGCATTCAGTCATGGGGGAGATAAGCCCTCCTCAGTCCCGGGTTGGGGTGGGGATGGAGGCTGAACCTCCACTCATCATTCCACCAGGAGTTGCTCGTGTTGGCGGATATAACACCAGCCATGACAGGAGAGGAGGGATCTGTGGGGGACTCATTCTAAAGCAGGATGCCGGAAGGAATGTGCTCTTCACTGTTCATCCAGCCTCTGGATACTTTTGTGGGAGCCCATGATGTTTGCAGCTGCTGCAGCCACCTTGTGACCATGGGGAAGGGCAGGGGGTGGCTCAGTGCCATCAGGAAGACAGAGCAGAAAGACAAAATCATTTCCCTCCAACATGTCTTAAGCCTCGGACTTAATGACTCAGGGGACCACCCTCCCTCCAGACTGCTTGCTATGGAAATTTCCCCTTAACTTTTGAGCTGAGTGTTCTGTTACTGTCAGACAACACTACCACTACTGACACTTTGTATAACCAACAATCTTTTTAAAGATTTATTTGATAAGGGAAAATCTGTGTTCTAAGATGGCCGCCTGAGTCATCCAAGGAGTCCCAGCCACTGCCCCGGGGCTCTTCCGGATTCTTCTCCCTGCCCTGCTTCCCACAAGCACCAAAAGTATCAACTATGCAGAAATAGAAAAGTATAAATTACCCACTTTGTCTGTGCTCAGGGCTCAGACCTCTGGAGGTCATTCTCCTCCGAGCCCATGGGGTTAAATAAACCTCTGATCCTCCAAAGTCTCCAAGTGCCACTGGTTCTTCTGTCAGGACCCAGTCCCAGGTTCTGTAACATATTTATTTATTTGAGAGAGAGAAAGAGAGATCTCCGAGGGTGGGGAAGTGAGACGGGGGGAGAGAGAGAATCCCAAGCAGACTCTTTGCTGAGGATGGAGCCTGATGTGGGGCTCAATCTCATGACCCTGAGATCGTGACGAGATGACAACCTGAGCCAAAACCAAGACTTTGGCACTTAACAGACTGTGCCACCCAGGTACCCCAATGATTGATTACTTAATCAATCGATTTTTTAGAGTTGAATACCAGAATGCTCAGAGCTTAACTTAATAAATCATTACCGTGTCCTGGTCTTAGCTCTGACAGGACACCAAACTAGTATCAATGGGGGTGATTTTCCCCCCTCAATCCAGTGTAGACAGACATATACCAAGAGCCTCCACCAAAAAGATACAGAGAAGTAGAAATAGATTTTGCCTTCTCCGGTCTGCCAATCCCCTGCCCCCTCCAAACTCTTCAGTCCTTTATGGACGGCTTGGGTACCTGGAGTGGTCCGACAGCACTACTCCTGGAGAAGGGAAACAAAACGCTGCGAATGTCAGTATGCTGACGGGAGGCTTCCTCCCGCTGAATGCCAACTTCCATTTTCCACGCTGCTGCTGCATTCCCGTTCCTAGTGATACAGTTCATTTGTATATTGGGATCCACAGGTCCACGTGTGAACTTAAGGCAGCTTGCACTTACGGAAATGTGACTGGTCTAGCACAGACCAGTCGCAGTCCAGCCACTTAGCTGTGGCTAACTTACCTTCCCCTAGAAAACAGCGCCTGCCTGCCTTCCAAGGGCATCCTGGCCTCCTAGCAATTCACGCCCTGTTTCTGCATTGCCTCTCCCAATGCTCTACAGAACTCGCTCTTGCCACAGATGGCTCCAGAATGGCGTTCTGCTGCTTGTGAGGCACTGCATTCCCCCAACCCATGCATTATTTGACCTTGGATCAAGGACATCAAAGTCACTGCTAAATTGTAGATTTGTCATTTGCAACTCTTCGTTTTTGCCTTGTTTCAGACTCAAATCCTGAGCGGACCTGGCATCCCTCTGACATGCTGATCACGTTCACTTGTGTCTGGAACTGTGTGTCTGCCTCCTTTATCTGGATTGGATTGCTGCTCAGACCTGATAACCAGGCTGACCAGGGTAGGTAAAGGCATTTGAATTTAATTTAAATGGGGTGAAAAGTCACCGTCTGATTTTAAACAGGGAACCTGACCCAGAGTAGCAGCTGATTCCTTACCCGGCTGGTTTCAATCACTTACCTGCCCAGTCCCTCTGGGCCTTGGAGTTTGTGACTCCTGGTATCAGAAGAACCAGGGCTGGGAAGTCAACCCTTAGTCAAATACCAGCTCCGAAGCATGCTAGCGGCAAGTAAGGGGCAAAACCACATAATGACTTTCAGCCACAATCCCATCTAAGGCAGGTGGCGATGGAAAGGAAGTATAGGCAGAGGAAACCAAATCACAGAATCTTCCATTCTCACTGCTCATAAAAAGTGAGTAGAAGCAATAGTTGAAAGAAAAAGGTAAAACACATCTGTTTTTTATGATCAAAAAGAGCGTGACTTCAGGACCAGCGGTGGCACTTTAGTTAATAAGCAAATCCTGGTGAAACTCCCACCAGACTCATCAAGATTCAGTAGAAGTCTCGTGGATATATCTCCAATACGGAGAAATATATTTTAGGGATATTTTCATCTTTCTTCTGCTGCTGTAATGGGGGGGCGCGAAGGAGGGTGACTGTTGGAAGGATTTAATATAATAATAAAATGGTACAGGGGAAGGAGGGGCCTGGTTCCTTGCCAGAAGCAGAGGCTTAAGCGTGTAGTGTTGGCTTGGGAACCACCTGAATCCTGGGCTCATCTTCCCAAAGGCATGGTCTCCATCCTGCTTTCTCTCTCGGGTTAAAGGAACAGTTGGGTAGGGCAGTTAGCAAAGTCTGAAAAGGAGAGTAAAACTCTGTAGATTCAATTTGTAAACCAGTCTATTTGGCCATCTTAAAGAACTCCGACCATTAGGAAATAAAATGGAATCTGGGATAAAAATCTCTTTGACGGGTGTGTTCAATAAATGAATGAAGGCATCGTACCGTTCCTATTTAAACATCTAGAGCCATTTCCGACAATTGCACTTGCATTAGAATCAGCAAGAAATTATTTTTTTATTCATTACAGCTTTATTAATTACGTCAACAACAGACGCATCACTACTCAGTGGTAAGAGTTTATTACAGAAGAGTGACAGTGATACTGCATACTTTCCGAAGGTGTGCCTTTTGTTAGTAAAAACTAGCGAGGGTGTGGTAGAACCCACAGTCCACGTAGAGTTACAGGCTTATAAAAACAAAAGCATTAGAGTACGCTTCATTCACAAACAATGGAAAACTCAAAATTCATGCATTACTTACTCTGATGTTCAGATTTGAGCCAGAAACAAAAAATAGTCTTATTGAGAATTTTGAAGGAATTCTTTTTTAAGAGGCTTTTTTTTTTTTCCTGTTTAACAATGATGTATTTCTTTACATGAATTTGTAGAGCATTGCAATGCAAGGCAAAACATTGGCTGGGCTTGAAGGAATATGGAATTCCAAATAATACAATTGCTGGATTTGTGTGAAGACCAGTAATTAACAGTGAATATCAACAAATGACATTGTTTGCTAAGTTGGGCACACAGGAAAACATAACACGCTCTGGCTCAGAGTCATAAGAAATTTACCTTTCCCATATTCAGAAACAAAAGACCTACCCTTGATTTAACCATGGTTGCAAATAAAATACTTTGTGCTTTATTTCTTTGTTTACTCAAAATTTTTCTCAAAATGTCATTACAATGGTGCATAAGACAAAGTCTACAGCATAATATTCACACCGTTTTACCCTAGCAAAGAATTAAAAAAAAACTATCACAGGAATTTCTGACAATGTTTTGGGAAAAAAGTGTGACATTTTTTGAGTAGCAATGGAATGTTTTTTTAGTGGGTGGAAACAGTAACAGCAGACACTCAGAAACATAATACTTTATTTTTTTTATTTAATGGAAAAATACTTTTCAAATGTATTGTGGTTTATCTATAGAAAAAAATCAGTTTGTAGAAAAGTGAAATTATTCGCTAGGTTTCAGAATCATAAAATTCAGACAAAAACTTAAGCAATTTTATTTACATGGAGAATGTATTTAAAACTCTAACATAAAAAATTTTTTTAAAAATAATAGTTGTGTTGAAGTGGTCAGGCAATTAGGGTTTTTCTTTGTCTTTACAAATATTCTGATATAGATAGATAGAGAACTATAGATAGTTCTAAACCCCAATTTATATCAATGGTTTTCCATGTATATCTTTTCAGTATGGGAAAACATTTAAAACAGAATCAGTTACTCAACTCAAAACTGTAAGGCATCATTTTCTGTACTGCATTGCTTAGGGTCACAGACAGATTGCTGATATGATGATCACTATCTATTAAATGTCCACGGCACTTTATAAAACAAACACCCAGACATTTTTATGCCAAAAGTCCATTCAGTGAAAATAAAAACACCCACATGAATTCCTAGTTTACCATTTCCTTTTTGCAGGACCCGCCTTAACATAACATCACACAGGAAGACTGCTACAGAATTCTTCATCAGGCCATGCAACCTTTGCTATAATTGGTATCATAGCCAATGACCCAATATTCTGAAGAGAGTGGAACACAGAAATCAGATAATGGCAAGTGGTTCCGAGGCTAGCTGGACATGAAAACTACCTTGAGAGCTGTTTTTGAAAATCATTATAAAGCCAAAAAAAGTATAGAATTGTAGGAATTAAAAATAAGTCCCCATCTCTTTCCCTCCCCCCCCCCAAAGCAAACCATTTCCTAGAGATAGGCACTGTCAACAGTCCAATGTAAATCTTTCCAGACATCATGTGCGCCTATAGAAGCACGTAGGAGGTATGTGGAAATAGAATGTATCCACACTCATTTTTAGATAACTCTAATGTTATTATGCATATCACTGTTCTGCAACCCTTTTTTTTTTAACGTTTGCTTCCTCACTTAATCTGAGGCAGAGACTAGAAGTTTATTCAGTAAAGACACTGAGGGGTTCCAGACCACAGATTTCTAACAGAGCCAAAGCATCTCAGGCAGAGTCTTGGGAGGAGACAGATGGCACCCTCTTCTTTACACAGGAAAGAGGAGGGTGAGAGTCTTTTGCTGGGTGAATACCCAGCAGTAAAATTGCTGGACAACATCGTATTTCTATTTTTAATTTTTTTTTTTTAGGAAACTCCCCTATTTTTTCCGTAGTGGCTGCACCAGTTGACATTCCCACCAGCAATGCATGAGGCTCCCTTTTCTTCACATCCTCGCCAACACTTGTTATTTCTTGTCTTTTTGATGCTAGCCAGTAAATACAACATGGTTTTACACAACGAAAAGTCAGAAAGATATAACCGATGATCTCAACAGCAAGAGTAAAAATCAGGAGTTTCCTAGGACTACTAATACAGTTATTCAAGATTATAAAGAGACAAGCCTGTTTATATTTTCTAGATGAAGATATTTTGTAAAACTCAATTGATTTGAATAATCACTTTCACAGTTAGCAAAAACATATTTAAAAACATACTCACAGTAATAAAGGAAGGCTTTGTTAACAATAAAGAATTGTGTAGTTGTTTTCACATTGTATGTAGTTGTATAAATGTATATATTCAGGGTTGCCAGATTTAGCAAATAAGAAAGCAGAGCATATGCTTCAATTTGAATTTCAGATAAACAAATGAATATTTTTAGTATAAATGTGTCTGAAATATTGTATATGTTCTTATGTATTTAATTATTATTTCATGTTTTCCTGAAATTCAAATGCATTGGTACCTGCTATATTTTATCTTGCAACCTGGTTGCAAGCCTGCTGGCAAAATCAGTTAACATCCAAGCAATGCCTACTTTTTACGTTAGTGCCTTTAGGAAAATCACATCAAAGAACTGTAAAATAAAGATCACTGAAATCTTACTAAACATAAGCTTCTACTTAAACAGAGATCACCATTTGTATTATCAGATACCACTGTACCCTAGTCAATTAAAATGCAAATTGAGGCTATTTTTCCTGATGAACATACTTCAGTGATGAATAAAACTCATGAATAACTGATTAATGGTGAAAAATGATATATGGGTTTTAATGGCACTGTTAGATAAGTTAATCAGTGAAATTGGAAACAGGAAAAGGAACAAATGGCTGTATAATTATAAGATGCTGTATGGATTATACCACAGCAAGATCTCTCCTTAAGGGATTTTGGTACACAGGACTATTTCGAGGAAGTAGAGGGGCACGCATAATCACATTACATGTTTCCTTCTCTACCTAACCAGCAATTTTGTCCAGCTGGAATCTAGTTAAATAAATTTCAAAGTCTCCCTTGAGGAAAAAGAAAAGTCACAAAAAGGGAGAAGGGGACTAGTTTCTGCTTTTGCTTCAGAAATTGGGAGAGAGAGTACAGAGTAAGTGTGTGTGCCTATCAGTTTAGGAATAACCAATGGGGAGAGGAGGAGGCAGGGGCGGGGGCAGAGGATGGAGTAAACCTCTCTATTTTCTCCTGTACTTCTCCCACAATGGACCCCTCAAGACAAAGGACTGATGTTGTCTATAGCCTAAGGATGGCTTCAAGCATAAACCAAGAAACTCTAAAATATGGATAGCTATCACTTATAACTGAGATGTGAGAGTTTCAGGAGGTATAGATTTTAGGGAGCGAGGGGGAAGTCATTTGGTACTTTAAAAAATTACAGATCTATCTTGACTATAAACAATGTGTGCAAGAATCATCCCAAGATGTTTCCATGCATCCATTTGTGAAATGCACCTGTTCTTGTGGCTTTTCGACATTGTCTCCCAATCACCTCCCCCTTCACTCTGACATCCTGGCCTCAGACGGGGCCTGTCCTTTAGAGCCCAGGCACACTTCCCACACCTTCCTTCTAATTCACCACCAACACTGTTGAGAACCTAGAGCTGGCCCTCATTCCTGGCTTTTCACTCTTCTCTGTATGAGTGCATTTGGCTCTGGCCTGTAGCTCTATGAGACTCAATTATATGAAAGTTTTGTTCCAAGTAAAAATTAGAACATAAAAGTCTGTCTCCTAATTTTGACATATTGGTCATCAATTTCCAAGCTGGGGAGATAATCTTACATTTAAAAGTCATGGGTTTATGGGGCACCTGGGTGGCTCAGTCAGTTAAGTCAGTTAAGCCTCCTGGTTTCGGCTCAGGTCATGATCTCAGGGTTGTGGGATAGAGCCCTGCATGCCTCTGAGCTCTGGGCTCAGTGTGGAGTCTGCTTGAGATTCTCTCTCCCTCTCCCTCTTCCAATGCTCCTCCTCCGACTCGTGCTCACTCACTTCCTTTCTCTCACTCTCTCTCTCTCTAAAATAAATAAATAAAATCTTTTTTAAAAATAATATAAAGGTCGTGGGGTTATGTAAATAAAATCCACTTCCTTTCCATCAAAAGAGAAAAAAGATTAACAATTTGAAAACAAACCAAAATAGAGAAAAAGCAAAATTCTCTGAGTGGTGACGAACTGTAACGAAATCATGGGTGACTGGGTTATGACTATAGTTCATCACACTTGGTTCTAAAACTCAAGCGAGAGTGAAATCAGATTTATGTAATACATCCCACGTAACTGATATGTCCCCCTAACGACATTGTCTTTCTTTGTCAGCGCAAGAAGAGTCTGTCTTATTAAAATTGTCTTATTGAAATTGTTTTTACTTAAGATCAACTTCTATGACAGTAGTTTCTCTAACATAATCTCCTTGGAAGGGGAGGCAACCGGGAGCCCATCGGTAGAGGCACGACGGATTCATAGTTGCCCAAGAGAATATCAAGAACAGGCACTGACACTTCCCAATTCTTCTCTGAGAGCTCAGATTTTGTATTTTGTAGCATAGATTTTCTATTTGTTTTGCTTTAAAAAAATAATTTTTAAAACCATTTACTCATTTCTTCACACCAACGCTGTATTCCTCAGAATTTCTGTCTCACCTCTACACGTTGTTTTATCATTGCCCATTGCACATAAATAAATCATTTCTTCACTCCATTGCCTTCCAATACAATTTCCTGAAGCTCATTGTTCAGCGAAGGGGGCTATATTTTTTAACACCAGGCACTTTAATATTGACTTGAAGTAATTAGTCTTTTTTTTTCCCTAGTAAACAAAATTGGGTGTATCTAACATACAAAATTTACGTAGAACTTTCAAATGGGAGTAGACCATAAAAACTCTATTTAACCTGAAATCCCGAGTTCAATAACGGCCCCTTTCCAACTCTCTCATTCGCTTCCCATGATATTGATTTTTCAACTACTGTTAACATTTTAAATTTTTTTTTAATTTTTTTTAAACTTTATTTATTTGACAGAGAGAGAGATCACAAGTAGGCAGAGAGGCAGGCAGAGAGAGAGGGGGAAGCAGGCTCCCTGCTGAGAAGAGAGCCAGATGTGGGGCTCGATCCCAGGACCCTGAGATCATGACCTGGGCTGAAGGCAGAGGCTTTAACCCACTGAGCCACCCAGGTGCCCCTACTGTTAACATTTTATAGCATGTATTTGAAATAACAGTATGATAAACAACCACGCTGCACACACTGTGACATTTAGTTCAATTTTGGAATGCATTTCCAAAAAAGGATATGCTCCTGTACAGTCATGATACCATTATCATACCTGGGAAAATTAACGATAACTTAATACCGAGTCTATTTTCAAGTTTCCCCAATTTTCTGCAAGTGTTTTTTATAGCTGGTTTTATTTTAGTTTGTGTTTTCAAATAAAATGTAATATCTATGCAACTTGACAATGATGTGCTGATCTTGAATGTGAATATATAAACATAGATTCCATTTACATATTTCTGGCTATTTTGTAGGTGATGGGTGTACTTCATATTGCATCCCACCAAGAAGTACATAATGTTAGATCATTCTAAGACATTTCACATAAGGCAGAGACATTTCGTGTAAGGCAGAGATAGCCAGATCATTCCATTGTAGGTCCTTTTAACTTTGTGATTAGGAAGTACAGCAAGTCATTTATAACTTAGGAAATGTTCTCCTAAAAATCATCAGCTATGCAAAATTACAAAATAAAAAACCACGGGGTTTATGGGGATATGGGGTCAGAGGCACAAATCACGAAAACCGCATCAGTGACACACTAAAAAAACAAAACAAAACAAAAAAAACAGTGAAAATGACAGGAAGTCAGTTTTACACATGCTAAATGGGTAAGAAATACATAAACACTATACAAATATGGCATTTTCTCCCCAAAAGCCTGCAGTTTGCATGTGGGTGTCAGGAGGATGGATCTGGTAAATGAGATCATGCATAAGCAAGTGTTATGCCCAATTTGAGTTATGCTCAAACTGTTCCCTAATACATCAATCACATTGGAACTAAACTGTGGCTTCAAAACAAGCATTATAGAAGAGGCAGCCTGTGGGTCGATGCTTTGACAGCATATGAATCTCCTGATTCCCGCCAATCCTTCTCTTCCTGGTTGCAGCATCCAGTGGTCATTCCCACCTGAGTCAATGATTTCAATGACAGTTGCAACGTAGTGATTTTCAAATTCCATCAGTCCTTCTACATTTATAAGCTTACAATCTATGCAAAGAGCTTTTCCGCTTCTATATAGAGGGTGATCTGTGTTACCTCTTTGTGCTACACACAAGTCTAATCCTTCTTTTGCTCTCTATCCTTCCAGTGTTTTAAAACCATGATTTTAGATTTTTCTCAGTCTTCCTGTCTCCCAGTTAAAGATCCCCCATTTCTTTATTTCTCATATCACATGCTTTGAAATTCCTTTACCATTCTGGTCCCTATCTTTTGAATAAGCTCCAATATGCATCCAGAAAATACAGTTTTCCGAGTGGATTGAGACAATTGCCTTCTTCACTCTGAATGTTATGATGCTAGTAATGCAGCTGAAGGTCAGCGTAGCTTTGCTAAGGTCACATCTTACTGTTGGCTCATATTTTCACCAAAATTGCTGAGCAAAATTTCCTCCAACCACACTTGTCCGATTTTGTTTTTAAACTAGGATCAAGAACTTACTGTGTTTGATGCCATTTTAGTAAATTCGATCCAATTGTCCAAATGTTCTATTCAGTTTTATAAAGTAGCTATAAATCTAAGGGGCTTTATATATATATATATATATTTTTTTTTTTTTTAAGATTTATTTATTTATTTATTTATTTATTTGACAGAGAGGAGAGAGATCACAAGTAGGCAGAGAGGCAGGCAGAGAGAGAGGGGGAAGCAGGCTCCCCGCCGAGGAGAGAGCCCGATGCGGGGCTCGATCCCAGGACCCTGAGATTATGACCTGAGCCGAAGGCAGAGGCTTTAATCCACTGAGCCACCCAGGCGCCCCGGCTTTATATTTTTATACAAGTCATTAACAAATTTGATCAGCAAAGGGCTGAGGACAAAGCTTGCCCTTGATTACGATCATTTGACATTTCTTGATTATAATCATTCATCCAGAGTTCAATCTATCAAACTGCCCTTGCCTCAAGCTAACATTTCTCTACCAAATCTTCAAAGATATCACATGAGGACCTTGTCAAATGCTTTGCTGAAGTCCAAATACTTTGGGTCTGCAGTGTGGCCCTTAATAACCCCTTTAGTCACACTTTTTAAGAAAGAAATAAGGTTAGTGTGACATCACTTGTCATTAGCGAAACCATGCCATAGCCTCATGATGCTGGTTTCCTTTCCAAGAGATTCATAAACTACTGAATATCAAGCAACTCATTCATCAAAGTAACAAAAGAAGATGTTTTTAAAAAGTAAACATGAAGTAGATTTAGGGAAAATTATCTTGAAATTCAGATAAAAAGCGAAGTCGTAATGCTTGCTTCTTTAAACTTTCTAGCGTGCTTCCTGACCATGAATTATTAGTTTTGCAGAAGCATGAAAATATAATACATGGCAATAAGTGCGATTAATTTTAAAAGAAAGCCTTGCATATTTAGTGCATATTTAGTGCATAATACAATGCATATTTCTGATGCACTGTAATATGTTTAATTTTTATAGATTTTTAACAAGTCATTATTTTCAAGGCTTTGCAATATTCTAAAGGAAAAAAAAATGTTGAAGTTAGTCCTGTTCTTGAAACCTGCTTTTAAAAATTTAACATCATTACCTTGTAACACTGGCTGTGCAGCCTCATTAAACAGCATTCCCACATTAACAGCTTTACGTGATGTTTGTTAGGTCTATAAATCTATGCAGAGAGAGAAGGAATCGGTGAACAGGGTCCAACCAAAGGGATCAATCAGTAATTTCGTGGCAGACAGTCCTGAAAATAGATTGGTGTGTGTGTTGAAAGTTTAGCATTGCTGCTGTATTCTGGAGTGAAAATTCATGCAGTAAAATTGACCTAATGTTAGTTCATAAAATTAAACACGAGTGAGAAGTCCAATGACTATTTTTGTACAGACTTAGAACACTAAGCTGGCAATAAATTTTCCTAGACCTAGAACAACACCATCATTGTCTTTGAATTCAAGTAGGAAAATCACTTAGTGCAACACCCAAAATTTCTCTTGTGAGTTAGCGCTGCTGAAAACCAACAGAGTGAGGTATGAGGTTGAAATCGTAGAGACATAAATATACTCGAACTGATGCACTTAAGTGTCTGTTCTGTTTATTTTAAGATATTAAGACAGTTAAAGAGCTAATATGCATGCTTAAGCTATCGGGAATTCAAAGTGAATATATAAATAACTTTATATTAAAATTGGAATCCAATGCTAGGCATATAATCCAAGAAAACGAATATGTTTAATATTATCACAACATGTGAAAGGCTCATTTCAGTGTTAAAAAATAGAAAATACTGGAGCGCCTGGGTGGCTCAGTTGGTTAAGCTTTGGACTCCTGATTTTGGCTCAGGTCGTGATCTCAGGGTCGTGAGATCAAGCCCTGGGACAGGCTCTGGGCTGGTCACAGAGTCTGCTTAAGACTCCCTCTCCCTCTGCCCTCATCAACCCCCCCTAAAATTAATAAATAAATCTTTTTTAAAAATAGAAAATATTGAAGTCCATTTCAAATGGAATAGAAAAATAATCCTATTTCTTAAAGGATAATTTAATTACTTTCTTTTCTTGAAGAGATAATTAGCACTTTGCCTTTAATTAATTTGAATTTCACTAGGAATTCCAGATCTAAATATTACTTGGTAATTTTCATCTTCTGCTGAAATACTGATTTTTTTTCCTTGAAATATCCAATAATTGTCACATTAGGCAAGGAATAAAATTCATAAGACAAATGATTCCTTCATTTCTTTCCACATTAAAAACAGAAATTGTAGTCTGCTTTTTTCAGTGATTTTTAAAAATCTTGATAATCACTATGATTATTAGCATTAGTGTTTATTATGCTAGCCCATATTTTAGGGAATTCTGGAAGATGTTTCATACAAATGAAATTAATTTGTTAGTAGTAAATTATACAAAATACATCTTACTATGGAAGGTTCGAAGTGGCTTTCTTATGAATTTATTTATTTCTCTCCCTTTCTCTCACCCCATCTAAACAAATTCTATTAATTACAAATTTAGCTCTGGCTCAGGAAATTACTGATCATGCTTTTCATCTATGTGTAGTGAGCTCTCCAGGACTATAAAATTAGTGGGATAGAACATTGTCCTGTTTCTGTGCCAATTACTTTTAAAATAAACATCTTTGAACTAAAATGAGCATTATGCATATGATTTAGAAAATGATTTTTAAAATTAGAAGAAAGTCTTGGCTTAGTTTCCGTAATGGTCTAACATCACCCAAGTCTATTATCCTCTTCAGATTGATGAGTTCCATTGTGGATGACATTTAATTAAATAAGAGAATGCATATCTTATTAATATGAATGTTCTTATTTATCTCTTAAGAGGAAGTTCGCAACTAAAGAAAGTCACATTTTAATGGCTACATTAAATAATATTTTTCAGGTTGGGGAATATAAAAAGCTTTTGATGTGTGACTAGTTTCCAAATATTGTGTTGCACACAGTTCATTTCACAGACTGATAGATTAAGATTCAACCTTTTTTTCTCTTTTATTCCTTTTCGACATGAATGAAATGTCTTGTGATTCTTAGATATGTCGGTCATGTTTATCATACTTATCTTTCCGAAAATACTTTTTTTCTTTTCTAATATAAAAATATTCAGGTACTATCCCCAATGTCACATGGTCCATAAAAGCAAAGGTATTCATAGAAAAGAAAATTCCGACATGATTTGTTCTGAATGTTATTACCTAATGCATTGTCGCATTTTCTATCTGAGATGGATATCAGACAATGAATATACTGTATGCATTGGAGTTGGAACTTCGAAGAATAAATTGCAAAATAAGAAAGAAAATAGGAATGTAGCCACTTCTAAAACATTAAAAAAAAAGGAAACTAATTAAGACCCTTTGTTTCACACGCACACATGTAAAGGACATGTGTGACATAATAATGAGTTTCAAATATGTGAAAAAGATTCTATATGGAGAGATGGAAACTTGTCTGTGTTTGCAATGAGTTTCACAATCAGAAATGAGCTCCTGCGGAGGGATTTTCACTGGCCCAATAAAAGGTCTTTACCTTCCTCCCACATTGCTTACTAGAAGTAGTTTAATAGAAGGATAGATAACACCAATTTAGGCATTCATAAACTAAAGAGAAAGAGAGAGAGAGAAAGAATGGCATTAATATGGATAAGCAAAATGCACAGGTCATTTAAAATTTATAAGTTAATGATTTTTTAAACATTTTCACAAAACCTGATAACGACCATAAAATAGCTTGAGAAATAACAAAAATAGCTAATTTGAATTTTATTTCAATTTCCAAATCTTAGCCTCTGTGAGGATGCTAATGGCCTCAAAAGCAGGCATCCAGATTGACATTAGTTAGTTAATTATGTTCTCAGAGAGAATACCATTCCACGGTGTTATTTCTAAGATATTTTAGAAGGTGATGAGACTCTGAAATTATAGTTGAAGTGGCATTAATAAAGAAGAAAGTAACGGAAAGTATTTTAACATGTAGGGGAGATAAAGAGGAAGCTAAGTAGGGCAGATAAAAGAATGGTGGTATATGTGGGGGTTTTCCTAGGGACGCAGAACCACTATACATAATCTTTGTTATAGAAATATGGGTATGTCATAAGGCTTGACCTTGCACAATCACGGGAGCTGGTTAGGCGGTCTCTGTCAGGTCTTTCTATCTGCTCTTTGGTCTTCCGTCAGCAGGGCCGTAGGCAGGAAGGGAAGACCAGACCCTGAAAAGTGTCAGGGAGGCTGGAAGTCGGGAGCTGGAGCTGGAGCCCACAAAGACAGACTGGAACTGCTAAGTGCCTATCGCTCTTTGCTCGTGATGCCGTGTCCTTCAGGGGAAGCTGGCACTTTCCGCCTTCGAGCTAAACACACACCTGGCCCGGGCATCAGAGAAGCGCAAGGAGAGCGAGCAATACCGGCCCTACCAACAAGGCGAGCCGGCCGGTAAATGAAACGAAATGGGTGAGCTGCCCCAACGCTGCGCCTCTCCACTGAGCTCCTGAGCATCGAATAATATAACTGCAACTTCGCTTCCCTTTTTCAAATGTTGTTGTGGCTCCCCCAGCCTCCCCCCCACCAACTAGAAATATACAGAGACCAGAATTCTGAGAACTGTCCAGCCCAGCCAAGTGAGCATATTGTCAGGCCACCAGAGTATGCTTAGGGATGATCCAGAGAATGAAACGACAGCCTGGTTCTAAAATGTATGCTCCAATAAAACTTCTCCAAGCTACAAACCTGAATTGCATCCATTTGCATGCTGTGCAAAAAAGAGGTGCTATAGCAGAGTGCTGGCAGAAACAGAAGGCAGACCCAAAGGGTTTAACCAAAGAAAAAAAGCCTAAGAAAGAGACGATACACAGAGTGGCAAGCAGAGCTAAGGACTCCCAAGGGATGATGACACTCAGGACCCAGCCGCCACACAGAGCCATTACCACGAAAGCTGCCCGGAGAGGCAAGAGGAGGGAACAACCCTGGTGTGAGAGGGAGGGGCTAGAAGCATCTCCCAAAACCTAGAGCCAAGGAAGGCAGTCTCTGCTCTGGGTCTCCCCTCGCAGGAGGTTTCCCGACGTTGCTGGACCTGCCAGGACACCAGCGGGCAAGGAACCTGAGCGATGCCATCACGGAGGGCAGCCTCTTAGCACACAACGCAGAACACAGAAGGCCGGAGGCTGGATCTCCGGGAAAACGGAGTCAGCAGCACAAGCCATCGTTCTAAACCAAAATGAGCCTTTTCGTAAGCAGGATATGTTTTTAAATGACTTTTGCAGTCCTTACCGAAGGAGTTACCAGTCAATCATAGAATCCTGCGATTATTACTAAGGATGACACATTTTAGGGAAATGCTAAATTACTCAAAAGGTAGATGTCCCTCAGGGTCTTTCTACCTGTCGTGGTGTGTTTTATTTGCTGTTTAATGTCACGCTCCCTAAGACACCAGGACACTTGGAGAGCATGTGCAAGACCCAGGCAGGTGCCCCCCACTCCCCTTGGTGTATGTACATCTCACCAGCTGCTGGATCCCTTCTTCCTTCCCCAAATCTCTCCACCCCCAGCATCAAGCCAGCAAGCCTCACATGCTTTGCAGAGAAATCGAGGCGGCATCTCTCCTACCCAGGGGCCCGCCGCTCCTACCCAAGGATGTTGCAGCTTCACTGAGGGACTCCCAAGGAACCTGGAACCGGGGAGGTTTGACAGAGCGAAAGTTAATTGTTGAGGGGCATTTTGGCCCCTTCCTCAGGAACGCCCTGGGACAATCCATGGGCCAAGGTAGGAAGAACCTTCTATTTAGATCTATCCTTTTCTGCTTCCTCAACTTTTTTTTATGTGTGTGTGTGTGGCTGGCCTGTCCTCAACCTATCCAAAAGTGAAGCCTATTTCTCTGTACCACTTAGAAATAAAGACTTCAGTATCCTCCAGCCATTTGTTGGGAATAGAATGTTTATCCCGCTGCCACTCAATATTTAGCAGCGACTCAGCTGAGAGATACTCTATTTATAGCGGGGAACCTGTCAGGAGCCCACTGAGACCTGCGGAAGGAGAACTAAGTGTTTGGACTGCTATTGTTTGCTCCCCCATCCCTGTAGAACTGTTTTCAAACACGACTGAACCTGAAAACAGTCAATGACAGAAGGAAATCTGAATCACACTGATGTTTCCTTAGTAGTTCCCCAGGTCTTCGGTGGCTTTCGCTTTCCAAGTTAAATCCTGGAGTTGCCAGATTTTTCCTGAGTTTACGCACATTCAGCAACATTGTAGAGGGAAGCTCTATTAGAAAACCATTTCAAAAGCTCTCAGTCAAAATTACTTTTTTTTTTCTAAGATTTTATGTATTTATTTGACAGAGAGAGACGCGGCAAGAGAGGGAACCCAAGCAGGAGGAGTGGGAGAGGGGGAAGCAGGCTTCCTGCCGGGCAGGGAGCCAGATGCGGGTCTCAATCCCAGGACCCTGGGATCCTGACCTGAGCCAAAGGCAGACGCTTCACGACTGACCCCCCAGGCGCCCCCAAATTACTTATTTTTAATAGATGTTGGTTTGCTCTTGTAATGAAGCATACACTATGTGCCGATGGAAAGGTAATATTTAAATTGGTGTTACTTGATCGTCGCTCATTTATTTCCTTATATAACGAAGACTTGTCTTTTGCGGAGTGCTTTTCCTAAGCTGGTGCACAGCCTCTTCTATTTCTGGGTCTCATTTGAAGTCATACTTTTTCAAGTTGACAACCTAGGGGTAATGAAGGGAGAGGGGAAAGATGTGCGCAGCTGGCTGACTTAGCATTTATCTTGTGATACTTATTAATAGATAGTTAAAAGTTAACTCTACCTTCCCAGCTCCTCTTGATCAAAAGCTTAGGAATGAGATAGCATTGAAAACTGGTTTGTTCCCCTCACTCTCTTTCCCATGTAATTATTACATAGTTTCTTCTTTGCAAAATATGGTTACCATGGACATGGCAAGGTGATTATCCTGGAGTCAACAGTAAAGAGAGAATGGGGAAGACAGATGAGACCAAGAACATGGTCAGGGCATGCAGCTTCTGTTTATGAGGACATAAGGTTAAGAGATTAAGCAATTTATATATTTTGAACCCTCACAAGTGGATGTTGAATATTATTTCCTTAAAATGGTAGTACTTCATTAGGTTATTTATATCAAACATCCTGCCTATTACAAATTAAATCATAATAAGCCAGGTGAAAATGAGTGAAGAAGAGGGGTAAATCAGGGTAAAAAAACATTTCCTTCACAAAAAAAATTTTAGTGAAAAGAGCACAGATGAATCTTTATTGTAAAACATTCAATTATTATTGGCTACTGAATAAGTTCAAATACATGCAGAGGTTTGGTGGTTAAAAAATAATGATCAGTATTCTCTGCTCGATGTTGCTGTGAACCTAAAACTGCTCTAAAAATAAAGTTTATTCAAAATTCTGAAAAATAAAAGACTAAAAACGAGGACAAAAATACAGGGGCTCACTCACGTACCTCTTGGCCACCTAGAGGTCCCGTTCATCCCCATGCTGAGCATCACAACTCTCTTTCCGTGGTAAAGGCATAGTGTGTCATGTTAAGGAGGCACGCTAAATCAGATGATGCGAGTTCAAATCCTGGTTTTGTCACTTAGAGTTGCATGACACCAGCAAGTTATTTAACCTCTCTGTGCCTTATTTTTCTTATTTGTAAAATGGGGTATAAATACTTCTATACTACATAACAAATCACCCCAAAACTTAGTGTTTTAAAACAATAAACACATATTATTTCCGTTTCTTTGGGCCAAGAACCCAGAAATAGTTTGGTTGGGTGGGTCTGGTGTGGGATGTCTTCTGATTTCAAAGGCAAGACATGGTCTGGGCAGTGGGTCCTTTGAAGACTGATGTGGGGCTAGGGTTTCCAAGATGGCGCACTCAGGTAGTGCTTGCTGTCGGTGAGAGGCCTCAGTGCTTGTCTACTTGGGCTTCTTTGTGGGCGGCTTGGGTCTCCTCACAAGATGGTGATGATTTAGCAAGACTCCCCCTGCCTGTCCTGTCTCCATTTAGTAATTTTCCATCCACTGGCCCCCTTCACTTTGCTTGTGGGCTGTAAAGCCTCAGCTGTCTTTATCGTGTACAGAGGGAAGCCAGTCTCTCTCCGCTGTTACAGTCGTGATCACAAGAAAGTCTCCCTTACTGTCTTAACAAGCATCAGAATAATTTTTCTCTTTAACACCCCCTAGGGCAGGGTCCTTTGTAAGTTACCTGCTCCTGGCTCTGTCTACAGGCCCACAAAGCCCACAGGTGGCTCCCCTACCCTCGGCCTGCCACACTCAGAGGTGCTGTGAGTCTTTTGTTCTGTTTTGCTACTGGGTCTGGCAGCCCTAGTGTGTCCATATCCTTCAGCATTTTCATGTGTGAACCTGACATCAGGCCCCCAACAACCCCTACCAAGGCCACAGATCAGATTCTCTGGTTTTCTTGAAACTTGTCATCATTTGGCTTTAAATGGGGAGGAAACAACTCTTTTTTCCCTCATGGAAGGACAGAACACACAGCCTCTTTTCTTTTGTACCCTGAAGCTGGGTGGATTGGTTAATTCAGGCAAAACAGGTTTGGAGCCGCTCCTTTTGCAAGCCTGGCATAGATTAGCACTTAATGTGAGGGTACTTAGCACCCATTGTTCCCAATCTCCACCAAAACTCCTCCAAAGGGCCATGAAAATAGATCCTGGTGGGAAACCGTTCACTGAAAACATTTTTGCACTTCCTTCAAAGAGAGTGCCTTTTGATCTCAAGTCCTTTGACCAGCCACTGCTGAGATGTGACTCAGGATAGGAAATTTTACACATACCAATACCAAAGGTATGTTCGTTTTTGTTATGCAACAAGATGTTTGCATGACCAATATTTTCCCTTGCCTGAACACACATCTCCTCCTTTTCAAATATGTCTGCTGTTAAATGAAAAGAGTAAACTTACTTCTATATAAATTTTAATTAGTATGAATGCTTTACTAGCCATTGACTGGTGGCCTTATGTATTGCTACTGACATTCTATATATTTGTCTTGGGTTGCTCGATAAGGGATATAAGACTACTTTTTTTTTTTTTTTTTTTTTTTACAGTTCCAATGTCTGCCCCTTGCAGTATTTTCTCTGAGATAAATATGACTTTCAGCACATTTAAGGTACTCTGTAACCTGTGACTATTCTCATTCTCAAGAATGTAGCTGCATAGTAAATTCGAAGACCGGAAAATTGTTGCCAATGCAGCAGTTTTTAACTTTGGGAGGTGGTTAGTATATGCCATCCCACGAAATGCCACTTTGGCATATTGATAGATGCTTTTGAGCTGAAAGTAATTGGAAATGGCAGACGCTGGAGGAGCTCTTTGCCTTAGTCCTTTCTGCCTAAAAGCAGGGCACATTTCCCTCTGTGAAGGTGTTATACATTTTCATCTGTAGAGTGTTTTTCCCAGGAGGATCAGAGAGGTACTGAGATGAGAGGAGAGGAGAGAAGAGGGGAGGACAGGGAAGGGTAGGGCAGGAGAGGAGAGGAGTCTGGGTAAAAATCCTTACTCTTAATGACTATGCCTTTCCTAGTCCCCTTCCCACGATTTATTGCCCTTGAGCCCAGTCCCTCTTCTTCTGCCTGGTTATTTCTCTACAATTTATTGTCCTTTCTTAAAATTGTATATAAGCCCAACTCTAAATGCTTCTTTGGGTTTTTACTTTTTTTTTTTTTTTTTTTTGAGAGAGAGAGAGAGCACGGGGGGGGGGGGGGGCGCATGAGTGGGGAGGAGGGGGGAAGGGAAGAAGGAGAGGGAGAGATAGAGAGAACCCCAAGCTGACTCCATGCCCAGTGCAGAACCCTACCTGGGGCTCCATCTCAGGACCCTGACATCATGACCTGATAGGAAATCAACAGTCAGTTGCTAAGCGATAGAGCCACCCAGGTGCCCCTGGGTTTCTACTTCTTTTCCATGAAACCCCTATGCACATAAAAATTTTAACATCAATGAAAAAATATATATATATGCCTTTTTGCCTGTTATTCTGTCTTTTGTCAGTTTGATTTGCAGGATTATAATTCAAGAGGTCAGAAGCAAAGTTTTTCTTCTTTTACACTTTGGGCTTATTTCCTTTGAAGAGATAGCAGCAGAGACACAAAAGTTCTGGTAAGGAATTAGGGCTTTTATTGATGGGTTCAGGACATCCTACCCCAAACTATGGCACCTTGACATACTGAATATTTGAAGCTGAAGGAATCTGAGAAATGGCATGGGCAGGAAGGAGTTTCTGAGCTTTGCCCAAAGCAAAGTTCATAAAACATAGGAAATAATGCCAAAGGTCATAAAACATAGGAAAGACTTTCCGACCTACATGTGAAGCAGGTTAGAAGTGTCCTCCGTGTCCCAGAGGAAAGGAGCATCGTTATCTCCAAAGATAAAGGGACACTGAGAGGAGTCTGAACACCTTGCTAAGTTTCCTCCAGTTTGCTACACTCAAACTCTTTGCCCTCTGGTGTCTTGCCATGACTTTTCGTTGTCCCTCATACTTAGTATGGAAACACTCAGGTTTCATCAATTCTTCACATCTTCATTTCCTTATGAAGAACTCCATGTTGCATAAACTTTATATTAAATAAGTTTGCTTTGTTTCATTTAAAGGGAGTCATACTAGCCCGAGTTCAAGGGGAGGAGAGTGTCAAAGAATTTCTGGATATATTTTATAATGACCAAAACTCCTTCATCTTGCTCTTCATTTAGTTGCACTCTCCTGTTAAACTCCTAAGGCTGACCACATCGATTCAGTTTACTTCTATGACCTCCAACCCAGGCCAAACTGCCATCACCCTTCACCTGAGCTCCTACTCTTCTTACTTCTGACCTTGTCTGGGGAAAATGCGCTCTCCATGCAGCAAGGAGACAGTTTGCACCAACCCCTGGTTAAATCCCCTTGTTACTTCCCATCACTTTTAGAATAAAACTAAAGCTCCCTACCTATAAGGCTGAAATGATTTTCAATACCTCCCCCCCATTCCACCTTCATCTCCTACCTACCCATTACCATGTTCTAGCCACACCAGTCTTCTTTCAACCTCAAATAGGCCAAATTCTGTCATACCTCGGAGGTTTTCCCGGAAGGCTTCCCTGCCTAGATCTTCACATTTTTTTCTCATCCTCATTCTTCAAGTTTCAGAGCAAGGATGCCTTCCTCAGAGCAGCCCTCCTGGATTGACTCTTATACAAGTGCCGCCAACCCTCCCCTAACTAGATAGTAGTTACTATCTACCTCATCGCCCATTTTATTTCTTTTGTAGCACATTTGTAATCTAGATTTTTCTGTTCATTTGCTTAGTTACTTAGTGTCAACTCTTCCCTCCTGTCTCCTCCCCCATTGCCACTAAATTAAATCCTTTAAGAGCACTTTCACATCCTTATTCCTTATCTACACACCAAGAACTATGCCTAAAATACAGTGGGTGCTCAACTAACATTTGTGGAAATATATCCTGAGCTAAGAGCTACCCCTGGAACGTAGATTATGTCCTGGGACACAGATGCTCAATAACTACTCATTGGATATTGAATGAGTGGAAGCTGCCATCTTGCTCCTTGCAGCTCGCCAGTCTCCATGATTGGGTCTCTGCCTTCTTGAATGAGAGTGTGTGTTTATACCCAGATTTCCCTCATGCAAGAATCTGTCAGTGGCATAGGGCCCACCCGAATCCAGTATGATCTCATTTTAAATTGATTAGGTCTACAAAGACCCTATTTTCAAAAAAAGTCACATTCACAGGTATGGGGGTTAGGACTTCAGTCGTATCTTTTGGGGGATACAATTCAACCCACACCAGTATCTAACACCATACTTATTATACTGGGGGCTCCCCGTACCTAACACACTCCCAATACCTAATACCACACCAGTACCTAACACAATACTTACAATGGGGACATTTTCCTTTCAACTTCGACTTTTCTCTGACCCCTACTTTAGTTTCCCTGCTTAGATTGGAAGCCAGCATGTGGGTCTTCCAAAGCCCTTCCTCCTGGGGGCTGAGTCCTGATGTGTTCATTGAACCATGGGGTTTCCAGTTGCTACTCATTCCTCAAGAGCCTACTACTAATAGACTAGGACAGCTTTCATATGACATATAGCATATTGGATCACTGGGAAGATTCTAGTTGTATAATTGAATTGTATTACAAGCTTTTTTATTGGGTAGAGGAGATAATCTGGGAATCTAATGACCATTTATAACATTGCATTTTTCCTTAGAAACATCGAACTGTAAATTGAATTTATAAATTACAAAGAAGCTCTTAGAATGGAATTGCATAGGTAAATTGGGGAACACCTAGATATAAAAAGTTAAAAATGATGCAAGAATCAAAAAACAGTATGATAGTAATACATAGATCACAAGGTAATGATACCTGAAAGTGCTATTGCTTCTGGGAAGGTATTTGTACTTTAAGAACTTCAAATCTAAAGGAACAAAATTCTAATATAGAATAGAATATTAGTCAATGCCATAGGAGGCACAGTATTTTTTTTTCTTTTTTATGGTTTGCCAGGACTTTCTAATGCTTTAGAATCACAAACATAAGTAGAAGTTTATTTTTCTGTAAATGTTGGCCCTAGATTTTGAATCCAGTGAGCCAACGACTCACTCGGTCTTGCCATGGAAAGGGGATTCTCTAAGAAATGGGATTCTGCACAGCTAGCACGTCACCCCGAGCCGTGATGGCAGTTCCAGACTACCCTGAGCAGGCCATAGGAATTCCGGCTCTCTGCCTACTGTAGGGAAGAATTCTAGCACATTCGTCCATTGTTGGCTTAACGGGGACGGGGGTATATACAGGGTAATTCTCTGCAACGGAACATACCTCCTAAATTTCTAGGAGGGGCAAATTCATGCCATCAACTTCTCATAAGAATGGGTATTTGCTAAATTTTTTTGCACTAAGTCGACAGGATTTTACCTTACACAGTGAAAGATTCCTAAGCAGTCAGAGGGGCCCTGGATCGTGGAAGTGGAGAGGGGAGGAGAGACTGAGGTATTTCTTTAAATTGTCTACGAATAGGAATCTTTGATCTGAAATAGAATCGTGTGAAGCTAGGCCTGAAGTGCTGTGGACTCATTACACAGGAACAGCGTTTGGTCGCGGCGCCGCCTTTCTGACTCATCAGGTATCCACAGACCTTCTGCCTGGTCTTCAAAACCCTCAGAGCTCAAAACAAACAAACAAACAAACAAACAAAAAAAAAAAAAAAAAAAGCAAAAAAAAAAAAACCCTCAGAGCTCATCGTTCTGGGAGGTGGGCTTCACTCCTTTCACTTCAGCCCGTTCACAGCGAGCAGAATCCAGCTGCTGATCAAAATAGCACAGACGTTTCCCCAGAAAGCAGGTTTTGGTCTCTTTCCAAAGGACTAACCAACCACCCTATATCTTGAAGTGGATCTTTAAAAGGGTTTTGAAAGCCCATTTGTCACTGAGCTATTCCCAAATAGATGGAGAGAGGAATGGAATAGTCATATTTGTTTATCAAACATTTGACTCTCTATGTGTGAAAAAGCTTTACTCAAGGTACTAGTAGCATAATGCAGCGATGAATAAGACAAAGCATCTGCAGGGGCGCCTGGGCGGCTCAGTCGGTTAAGCACCTGTCCTCGGCTCAGGTCATGATCCCTGGGTCCTGGGATGGAGCTCTGCATCAGGCTCCCTGCTCAGCGGGGAGCCTGCTTCTCCCTTTCCCTCTGCCTGCTGCTCCCCCTGCTTGTGCTCTCTCTCTGTCTCTGTTAAATGAATAAATAAAATCTTAAAAAAAAAAAAAAAAAGACAAAGCATCTGCACTCAAAGGAGGAGAGAGAATTGTTGCAATTTGGGGCGAAGTGCTCTAAAAGAGGTTGAACCCAAGGTGGGGTTTCTGAATAGGCTGATGTCACTTCTGACTGGACAGATCTGAACCTTGACTGATGATAAGATTTTCAATAAGCAGGGATGCCTGGGTGGCTCAGTCGGTTGGGCGCCTGTCTTCGGCTCAGGTCATGATCCCAGGGTCCTAGGATCGAGTCCCGCATTGGGCTCCCTCCTTGGCGGGGAGCCTGCTTCTCCCTCTCCCTCTGTCCACTGCTCCCCATGCTTGTACTCTCTCTCTGACAAATAAATCAATAAAATCTTTAAAAAAAAAAAAAGATTTTCAATAAACGGAAATAATCAGAAGGCAGGGGCAGGTGAAATGGAAGAACATTCTCGGCAGAGAGAAGAGCATGAGTTAAGGCAGAGGGCTGGAGCTATCTGGAGATGGAGTTGCCCCGTGTGGCCTAGCAAAGGGTGATAGAAAGAAATGGACTGTGAGGCTGGAGAAGCAGGTTGGGTCCAGTTCTCAAAGAGCTTTGATGTTGGGTAACTGAGTCACTATTTTACACATTAGGAGGAAGGCCGGGTGAACACGGAATGTATTATGTGAGCTGGAACAATTTTGAGATGACAAGTGGCACTATGAACATCTGTGGCAGAACAACAGTTATTACGTGGTACTGGTTGGGGCAAACTGGGACCTATGGTCACCCTGGTAACGAGGAGACGCTGCAACGAGAACCTGAACTGGGGCGAGACTTCCAGAGAACAGCCCCATGGGGCGGGTGGGTCTAGGAGTTCTGCATTCATTCGCCACGTACCACCCCAAAGTACCACAAACTGGGTGCTTAACACAGCAGACATAATACTCTTCCATAGTTATGAGAGCTCAAAGTATCACAAAGTGTTGGTAGGGCCTTGCTGGCTCTGAAGGCAGGGGAGGATCCTTTCTGGCCTCTTCCTAGCTTCTGCTGGCTGTCAGCTATCCTTGGAATTCCTTAGCTTCCTTGGTTGTCTCACCGTAATCGCTGCCTTCCTAGCATTCTCCCTGTGTGTCCTTACCTTGTCTTCCCCTACACATCTGCCTTTGTGTCTCTGCTTTCATAAAGACATCAATTCTGTTGGACCAGGATCTCATCCTCCTCCAATATGACCTCATACTAACTCAACTACATCTGCAAAGATGCCACTTCCAAACCAAGTCACATTCTGAGCTTCTGGGAAGGACATGAATCTTTGGGGACCCTCTTCAACACAATATAAGTACCAAATGAGGGACTTGAATGACTGGGGGATAGCTCAGGATCCTTAAAGACAGGAAGGCGGGAGGCAGCAGAAGGGCAATGGGAAGGAGAAAGGAAAATTGAGGGTGTGGAATTCTGCTCACTTAGGCAACTTTCCCCAGGGGCCCAGAGGGTAGAAAGCTGCCACTGTATCCCATTCTGCTTCCACTCAATTTTCTCAAGTCTGGGCTCCTTTTTCTCCCCTTCTGGAGGAAGGTAAGACATTTATTTCATACCAGAAATCAAAGCAGACTGGAAATCCGGGGATGGCAGCTCAAGTCATGACTCAGCTGCTTTTAACTTTGTCATAGTGGACAAGTCGTATGATTTCTGAGTCTGCTTCCTCCTCCATAAAATGAGAATATTGATGTTGACCAAGAAAGGTCTTCTGGCTCTAGAAGCTATGACTTCAGGAGGAAAAGGTGGAACCATGCTCCCTGAATAGGAGAGTTTCAACAGGACCCTTTGTTATTATCATTTTTTAGCAACTACACATATCTATCAGACAGCCTTTTTGGTTGCAGAAAACAGAAACTGGTTAGCAGGAGCAAAACGGAAGTTTGTTATAAGGCTTTAAGGGGAGGACACAAGGAACCATCTGGTCCAGGGACCGTAATAGGGTGGGTCCAATCCCCTTCTCCTCCCCTCCACCCTCCTTGTTCGCATCACTTGCTCCAGGGTGAGAATCCTGGGCAAGAGTCTAAACAGCAGTCTTAGTCCTGGGCATGCCTCTCAGCTGTGCTGAGTATAAGCAAAGATAAGATTTCCCCCAAAGGGAGATTAAATTGCTGATAGAGGAAGGCTTGGATAAGAACACGTGTCTACGGCCAAGAACTGTTTGGAATTCAGGCAAGCAGGAAGATTTTAATAGTGTATTCAGCCACTAGTAACTCTAAAGTTGTTGCTGTATTACTAATATTATTTTAATCTAGGGGTTAAGAGCTCCTATTCTGGAGTCAGAGAGACCAAAGTCTGAATTTCAGCTCTGCCCCATAGTAGCTGTGTGAAAGTTATTTCCTACTCATACACAAGAAGGCTCATTTTCATCATTTGTCATGTGGAGATGATAATACTGAACTTAAAGATACTTGTTAAAATTAAAGGAGATTATATATTCAAAAGCACTTAATGTAATGCCTGGCTCATAAAATATACATTACCTAGTAATGATAATCCTTCTGGACCAGGCATCAAATTAAGTGGTTTTTATGCATTATTTCATGTAATCTTCACAGCTATCTGACATAGTTCGCCTCCAAAGCCACTCCCCCATCCCCACCCTGCTTCTTTACAAGTAGAAACTGAAATTACAGCTGAGAACCTTGGTTAAAGTCACACAACTGTATGAACTATCAAAGCCAAGATGCTGACCAGCTGACAGACTCAGAAGCCCAGGGTTTGATCCTATCTGCTGGAATAGTCAGTACATTGCTTGGCTCAGTGCTCACCAGGCCCGCTGCACCGCCAATGGCTACTGGTTTCTCTGGATCAGATAGGTGATAGATCACCAAACCATACCGTGCATTCTCCTTCTGAGGGGCCTTAAAACAGGAGGGGGTGGGGTTGAAAAATTTGCTTCTTATTACTTGTTATTACTGTTAACCTCTCTGACCATTCTATTTAGTTTACATTCGCTGCGACTAGATATTTGAGAATTGAGTAGCTATTTACATCAGGATAACAATAACAGTGCAGGTTTATTCATAAATACAGGTAAGAACTGAAGATAACACCGGTGAATCTAGTGAATCACACACAACAAATGACATCAGCCTCATATATACTATTCAGTCATAAAAACCGATCAAATCACCTGATAATCCAATTTTTAAATTATTAATCTAGATTTTGTTTAGATGACTATTGTAATTAGACATTTATAGTAATTAAGATCAATTGAACTTTTTTTTAACTAACAGCTTTATTGAGATGTAATTCAGATATAAATTCACACTTGGAGACTTCTCCCTAGCCTCATGTTTTTTAAAAGGTCCTATTAAAGAAATACAACTTTTAAAATCAAAAATACCTCTTTTAACGACACCTATGTTTAATAGCTTTTCATCAAAAGAGAAATGATTTTTTTTACTGTGGCTTCTCATTGACAAAAATAAAATCTGCTATTATTGCTATACGTCGGTGGCACATTCAGCCGATTTCCAAAGAAATGAGTCAAGTTACCAATAGGAAACTTTTTACATCACACTACCGTGAAATTCAGCGGCACAAACAATAGTGAACTATGGTATAAAACATTAAAAGTACTAAATGGAAAAGTAGATGGCTTAAAACAAGCGATAAGTTTTCGGTTAGCAAACATATTTGACGAGTAAGCCAGGGAAGGGGTGGGGAAAGGCTTCCCTACAGTGGCCCTGCTCCGACAGGCGTGCTCGGCCGTCCTCGGTCCCTCTTTCCCGGCGGAGACCACGCCGGGGTCACCGCGCCAGGTGGGCGCCCCTCGGCCGCCATCCCCGCCGCAGGGGCAAAGGGAGGGCCGGCGCCCAAGGGCCGCGATTTTCTCCTCTGCGCTGGCCACCCGAAGAGGGAAGGGAGGGACGAAGAACTAGCACGGGAGGAGCGGCTGGAGCAGCCCGCATGGGCTGGGGGGACGCTGGGCGGGACGCGGCTCGGACTCCCCCACTCCAGCAGCCGAACACCCCTCCTCGACCCACGGCCCCCACCCCACCCCCACGACTCCCGCACGCTCCCAGACCCCGCGCGCCCCCGGCCCTCAGACGCCCCTCTCGGGCCTTTCTGCCCCGAGCGTCCCCGGACGTCCCCGTGCCCTCCGCGCGCCCCGGCTCCCCCTTCCCGACGCCGGTGACCCCGCGCGTCCCCGCCCCCGGACGCCCCCCGCCCGGCCCGCCCCCCGCGCCGCGACGCCCGCCTGCGCCGCGGGCCGAGTAGAGGGCGCGGGGCGGCCCGCTCGGCTCCTCCGCTCCCGCTCGGCGCTCGGGCCCAGGCGCCGCCGCGCGCCCCTCCTGGAGAAGGAGGAGGAGGAGGAGGAGGAAGGAGGAGGGAGGAGGAGTTGCGGGAGAGGAGGGACGAGCGCGGCAGTCGCGCCGGCGCTGGGCGAGGAAGCGGAGCGGGCCGCCGCCGGGTGAGCGTCTGCGGCGCCGAGTCGGGGGCTGGGTCTGGGCTTTGCTTTTTGCGCCCTCTCCTCCGTAACCCGGGAAACTGGCCGGGGGGCTGCTGCTCCCCTCGGGGCGGCGGGGGCGGATCCGGCGCGCGCTGGGCTGGGGAGGCCGCCCGGCACTCCTGCAGCCGGGGGTCCGGGCGGCGCGAGGCCCGGGCCGCCGCGGCGGGTGCGCGGGCGGGGGCCGGCCGGCGGGGAAGCGGCGTCCGGGAAGCCGGGCCGGGCGGGGAGCCGGGTGGGGAGCCGGGCGGGGGAGGGCCGAGGCCTGCTTCCGCCGAGCGCCGGCCCGACCCCTCGGCCTCCCGTCCGCGGCGCGCCGGGCCGGGCCTCCGCCTTTGTTGCCCGCAGCCCCGCCGGCGAGAGGCCGGGGCTCGGCGAGGCCTGGGGCGGCGGCGCGGGGCCTGCGCGGCTCGCAGCCCGTCGCCCGGCCCCGTCGGCCCGTCCTCAGGCTCGGGCTCGGGCTGCGGTCCAGGGGCCGGAGGGCGGGCGGGCTCGGGAGGGCCCGGGCCGCGCTGGTGCCGCCGCCGCCCCCGCCCGCCGGGAGGTCGCGCGGGACCCCCGGCGTGTGCTGCTCGTGACGGTGCTGCTGGATGTGATTTACTCGCACGGAGGTGGGGGCTGTGGGCTTTGAAACGGCCCCTGGAACCGAGACAGGCCTTAATTTTCTATTTGCTTCAGGAGTTGGCAACTTCAGGGACACCATTGTGGCTCATTATGTAGCACAACTCTTGACATTTCTCGGTGGCAGGTCCTGGCACAAAACTTGGAATGCGTGCAGCAGGCTGGATGCCAACTTCACATTTAGTCGGAATGTGAAATTTGGGGTTCCCGTCCCCACTTTTTGGAATTAAGGGCCAGGTGGGAATAGGTGATAAAGCTCAGGCTTCCGGTAACCAAATAGATCATGTTGAATTCAGTTCAGCAAATGTTTCTTGAACGTCTCTCCTGGATGAGGCAACATGCTACTGGGTGTGAGGACGGAGAACGTAGTAATCACAATAAAAATGTGAATGAGACATCACACGTTTCCCCAGTACGTTTTTAATTGCCCGGATTTCTTGGAATACAGATATTTGTAATGAAACAAAAGTAAACTGCCATCTACTTCAAGACGAGATGTCTGAGGTGTTCTCAACCGTGGCAGGCATACGTTTATCTTGACTTTTCAAAACCCAACAAATAACGTGAAGTCCACTTCGCTCATTTGAATGAATGAATTTTAAATGGAATACTTAGTGCTGTGGAGAATCCTCATTATTTAAAAACATCCGTGGTATTGTTTACCAAGTTTCACAGATAAAGTGGGACAATGTAGCCTGTGATATTTCTCTTTTCCTGTGGGTTTTCTAATTTTTCCTCACTGCTGCATCATCTTCGCCGATGCGGTAACTTTCAGAATCTGTCTCTGTTCTAAACACAGTTGAGGTTCTAAACCTCAACCCTTTGGTTCCAGTACCTTCCCTAATGTTTTCTCCTTGCCTTTGGGGAACCTGGCTCACAGACTGTCCACTTGATAACGATTCTCAGAAGAACTTATCTGGGGTTTGGCAAGTGCTTTCCACTCTTTGATCTGATTAAAGATGAGCTGTTAACCTTTTTAGGTCTCCATGTCTTTGGAAATACTTTTTCCCTTTATTATGATCTTTAAATGCCTTCTAAATTGGTGGGAGGTACCTGGCACTGCCCCTTCCCCTTCTTTTAGTGGGAAGATAGGGCAGGCCTTAAACATGGCCCTCCCAGAACCCAGGGGCACACCCTTGGGTGTCACGTGGCACCATCCCAAGGCAGCACCTTGCGGGGAGTGGGAGGGAAGGGGTTTGGGTGACCTTGACCTGGGAGGAAAAGCTCTGCTCTGCTGACTGGATTCCTACCCATTTTGCCATCCGGAGTATTCCTTTTAACAGCCCTCTTTTTGGGGGAGCAGAAGCAAGTGTCTGCTTAAGACTGTCTTGTTATGTAACTTCACTCCTCTGAGAAAACTCTGGTAGTTTTCTCCACTGTGGTCAGTTTTCAGGAAACTTGTGTTATTAATAGCAAGTATCTTTGGGGCGCCTGGATGGCGCAGTCAGTGGGTGTCTGCCTTCTGCTCAAGTCATGATCCCAGGATCCTGGGATCAAGCCCTGCATTGGGCACCTTGCTCAGCGGGGAGCTTGCTTCTCCCTTGCCCTCTGCCTTCAGCTCCCCCTGCTTGTGCTCTCTCTCTCACTGTCTCTCTCTCTCTCTCTCAGTGTGTCAAATAAATAAAATCTTTAGAAAAAAATAGCAAGTATCTTTTATTTTGCTCATAGAAGTAATTGTGTGATCTTATTTAAAAGTCACAATATAGTCAGGAAAATGGAAATATTATGTCCATTTCTGAATTTGTGGCAATTACTGTTGTTCTCTCAAAAATGTGCAGTCATGTGGAATGGGTTGATACACAAATATGTTGAATATGAGGTCAGATACCCCATGTTATTTATATATACTATAACTGATGGATGTGTGCACATAGATTTTAATACTCAATAGCGGTAGGTAGGTAAGTAAATGACCTAAGCTAAGATCAGTTTGCTATTTTGTTTGTTGAATCTTTTATGGGAAGTGAAGATTATTTCAGTACTTGGTCCCCATCCCTAATCTTTTTCCAGTTTTAGAAATGGCACATCTGTGGTGCCTGAGTATTTCTGTAAAATTACTCCTTTTACAAGGGAGAAATTTATAATACTAGTGTATGCCATAAAAAGGGGGAACTTTCTTCTATGACTAGATTGAAAGAGTAGTTCGGACAGTAAAAACGAAAGAGCATTGGGACATGTTTTAAATTGTATTGACAGTGAAATTGTCATTAATGTTTTTGTGGTTAATTTGTTGTTCTGTACAGTATGTTGGTTTAGCAAGTAGTGAAGGCTTTAGAACTAAGGGCATATTTTAAACTAACTTCAGGGTCTCTGATGCATACAAACATTAAATTTTACTTAATGGGGCAGTTATTTTTAGGTGGCTGTGGTCTTACTGATGTCTTAGGAATGGATGTACTTACATAAAGTCATTTAAGATTTGAATTCTCGTGTTGCAAAAGGTCTTGAGGACCTTTTGGAGGTGTTTGATCTTTAATATACATTACTAGCTTTGTGACCTTGAACACCTTTTATATCCCCTCCGAGTCCTCCTCCTGTGGGGCTCAAGTGAGGATAATAAATCCACCTGACAGTTATTGTGAATATATATTTTATTTAAAGTAAAATCCAAACCCTCTACCATGGGCTATAAGATTTCTGCCCAGTTCTTCCATTCATCTTGAACAACCCTGTCTTCCTCACCACAAAGTTAACCCTCTAGCCTTTCTATTCTCTCACATTCCAGGCTGCTTCTGGCCTCCTCATCTTTGACATGGTAATTCTTTTGCCTAGAATGTTGTTCTTATGGTTAGTTCATTCTATCGTAATGCCAGGTTCACGGCATCAAGGAAGCCTTTCCTGACTACTCTTCCTTATAGGTCCTTCAGGAGTCCCATCTAATCGGCTTGTATGTTTTCATCATAACATTTACTGCAGTGTATAACTATTTTGTTTATTTCTTTTGGTCTTTCTCCTCCTCAAAGTCCCACGTGGGCAGAATGTGGTCTGTGGTTCTGTGTCTCCCTAACACATCCCATGGGGACATGGTGTACAGAAAGTGCTTGTAGTTTTTACGTTGTGATGTACACATTAAAGGCAAGGATGTACAGTGTAGATGGTAGAAATCTGTTGGCTCTTCGTGTTGCTTATTTATCCCCATCTGAGCTGATCTGCTCAGCTGAATAAATCATAACACTGATAAGACCAACATTCTTGTAACTTTAGGGCCCAAGTCACCCTGCACAGAGAAAACTGTTTTGTTTTTGAGTCAGCTCTACTCCCAACATGAGTCCCAAACTCACGATCACAAGATCAAGAGTTACATGTTCTAGTGACTGAGCCAGGCGGGTTCCCCAGGGACTGTCTTTACCTGTAGAGCCATAACGTGGGTCTGAGCTCGCTCAAGTGTCCAACTGGCCAGTCACGAAGATGCACAGGCCTTCATCACTTCTGGAGTGTAGTTCTCTCTAGTGTGTGGGGAGTAACAACTCCAAAGCACATTTCCCTTCATGTTAGCTCGCATAGCTTGATAAGGTAAACCTGTGGTTATCTGGAACCTCTGGCATCCTCAGTTATGTGATGTGGAATTCAGCGGGAGGGGAAAAAACCTCATTTGGAATCAGACCAGTACAAGGCCTAGATAACTAACTGGCTGGGGAAAGCGGTCTTTCATAGGGATGCGGATCTAGGTTTGAATTTCAGCTCTGTGACTTTATAGGGTAGGTTTTTAAAATAAATTCTGTCTTACTTGCTTTATCTGTAAAATAATAATAGTGCCTTTCTCAGCATTGTTGTGGAAATTGAGAAAATGCACATAAATGTATGGATTCAGTGCCTGGAATATAACAAAT
>CM052889.1:6279072-6298960 GCA_028534135.1 Potos flavus | reverse complement strand
GGGGGCGCCTGGGTGGCTCAGTGTGTTAAAGCCTCTGCCTTCGGCTCAGGTCATGATCTCAGGGTCCTGGGATCGAGCCCCACATCGGGCTCTGCTCGGCAGGGAACCTGCTTCCCCCTCTCCCTCTGCCTGCCTCTCTGCCTACTTGTGATCTCTCTCTCTCTCTGTCAAACAAATAAATGAAATCTTTAAAAAAAAAAAAAAAAAAAAAGAGTTATAAAAACAGCATTATTGGGTCAAAGAGTATGAATATTTTTTTAAGAGTTGCATAGAACCGTTTTTTTTTTAAACAACTATATTAAGACATTTTCAAGTAATGAATATCATCATTTAGAAAAATCTTTGCTAATTTGAATTGTGAAAAGTCATTTCTATTTTAATTTCATTTCTTTGATTCTTTATCAGGGTCAATGTTTTTTTTAGATTTACTTATTTATTTTATAGAGGGGGGGAGGGAGAGGAGAGTGATCCAGTGAGTCGGAGGAGGGACACAGGGTGAGAATCTTTCAAGCAGATTCCTCACTGAGCCGAGAGCCTCATGCAGGGCTCAGATCTTAGGATCTTACGATCCATGAGATTATGAACTGAACTGAAACCAAAACCAAGAGTTGGAGGCTTAACCTACTGAGCCACCCAGGTGCCTCAGGGTCAGTATTTTTTTTTATGAATGTGTTGAGCCACTTGGTTGTCCATGTGCAAAACTGTAAATTAATCCTTACCTTATATAAATCAATACTAGATTAATTAAGGGCTTACAGGTGAAAAACAAAACTTCAGTACTTTCATAGGAAATATGGAAGAGTATACGACTTCAGTATCAGGAGGATTTCTGAAGACAACAAAAGGAGCAAACAATAAAAGAAGACTGACAAAATCAACTAAAATAAAATGAGAAACTTCCTCAAGGTGACACAAAAAGAATAAAGTCAATACACAAGTACTCTATAGCTGTAGGAAAAAGGAAGTACATGATCCCTATGAACTGATAGGCACTGATTTCTGGGGGTCTAAAATGTACCTCCTCTATCTGAAATCTTTTTGTTCTATATATTTAGCCACACATTTTAACATTTTTCTCACACTAGGAAAAACAGAGAAATGTTTAAAAGTCAAGCTGTTCTGCATTCCAACCAGCAATGTATGAAGGTTCCAGTTTCCCTATGTACTTCCTAACACTAGGTCTAGTCATTCAGATGAGTATGTACTGGTGTATCATTGTGGCTTTAATTTATATCTTCTTAATGACCAGTAATATTAAGCACCTTTTCTGTGCTTATTAGCCGTTTGCACGTCTTCTGTCTTCTTTAGTAAAAGATGTATCCATGTCCTTTGCCTATTTAAAAAATTAGGTTGTCTTAATTCAGTTGTAAAGGTTTTTTATTTGTTCTGCATAAAGATGCTATATCAGATATGTGATATACAAATATTTTTTCCTAGTCCGTGACTTTCTCTCGACGTGTTTTGGAACACAAAAGTTTGTAATTTTTTTTTTAAGATTTTATTTATTTATTTGACAGAGAGATCACAAGTAGACAGAGAGGCAGGCAGAGAGGGGGAAGCAGGCTCCCCGGTGAGCAGAGAGCCTGATGCGGGGCTGGATCCCAGGACCCTGAGATCGAATAAGTTTCTCAGTTCTTGCATGCTGTTAGTTTATCTCCAAAGTGCTGAAACGGTTGCTTTCTACAGTTTGACCCAACTTCGTGGTTGCCTTTTGCAGAGAGGATTTTTCAGCCTTCTTGTGCCATTGTGCCAGAATCGAGTTCCCCTGGGTAGATACTTGTTTGATGTCTATTCTTAGATGACGAAACTGAGGCCTGGATGTGCACGGTCATTAGGAAATGCTGGCTGTGATTTGAACTCAGGCAGCATGGTTACAGGGTCTGTGCTCTTAGTCACTAGGCCCTGCCCTCCCATTCTAAACAGAAAAGGTGGTAGTTTCTAGACCATGCACCATGGGTCAGCACTCGTGTCTGTTACGTGGCCCCTTCCCTTGTGACTTTGGGCAGACTGTTAAACTTTCCCTTTTTTTCCCAGATTTTATTTATTTATTTATTTTAGAGAGAGAAAGAGCATGCACTTGAGTTGGGGAAGGGGAGAGGGAAAGGGAAAGGATCTCAAGCAGACTCTGCTCTGAGCACAGAGCCTGATTTGGGGATTGAACTCAGGACCCTGAGATCATGACTTGAGCCGAAACCAAGAGTCAGACACTTAACCGACTGAGCCACCCAGATGACCCAGACTCTTAAACTTTCTAAGGTTTAGCTTCCTCTTCTATGAAATGGAGATAAAGATATAAAGATAATAACTTCTGATAGAATTCTTATGAGGATTCAAGAAGATTAATGTACTTTTTTTAGGATGTAGTCACCTCTGAATGGGCAGTGGTTGTGCTGATATTGGTAATAGAAGTCGTATGGGGGCAGAGGTAGTAACAGGTGGCAGGACCCCTCCTTTTTCCTCCTGGGTATCTCTCCTCTGAATGGGGATAGCATCCGAACTCTGTGCCTTTGCAACCTTTCCCTCAGTCTTCTGCAAATGTCTGCTTGCTTCTAGTCTGTACTAGAATCTAAGGCCCTGGAGGGTAAGGTCTTTTTCATTTTTGTGTAGGGCTGGCAGCATGTCCTTATACTTTTCAAGGAAGAAGTACAGTGTCTTATCAGTGTCAAGACAAGGATGTCACCTGGAACGATAAATAAGGCAGGAGAGGGAGGCACAGAGGTGGTATAAGTTAAGGAAACTTACAGAAACCATAGTGAATGTGATGAGAAGCACTTGCCATATGGGGCAAACCCCAGGGTGCCAGGGTTGTCCGACGTCAGGGATTTGGGTTGGATAGGGTGTTCATTCCTGGTATGCCTAAGGAGTGGAGCCCGTGGAAGAGTCCCACCTGTGAACAGGGAAGCAAAAGACTGCACTATGAGAGTGAGGTACCTGGAATGACACAGGGCACGAAGGTGAAGAGTTTGCATCCTGAGATGAACAGCGACGGAGAATCGGGAACGGTTTGGGAAGGTTTAGGGAGAGATGGATTTAGGAAAACTGCTGAGACCTTTGACCCTGAGGGCATCAGAGTCCTGCTTTTCTGGATAAGAGGTGACTGAAACACACAAGTGCATATTTCACCTAGACTGGCTATTTTCTTTTCTCATGGTGTGGTGAGGTGGTTGTTTCGTAGTAAAGTGAATTGTGCTTACTGGTTACAGAAAGATGTAATACAGGATTCCCCCACTATCTGAAAGTAGGGCGTTCCTGTGAAACCTTTTATGAGCCAAAATGGTATGTAAAGTGAAGAAGCAGTTACCATTAATTGTATGGGGAATGTTTTAAGCATTTCCAGACCCCGAAAAATAACCTCTTTTAGGCTTTTCTGATACTTTAGAACACATCTTGCCAGCGGATGCCCGGAATGAATCGAGGTAAACACACACACAGCCCCAGGTCAGAGCTCTGGCGGCTGGAAGCGGGGATGCTGAGTGCAGTTCCCCAGGCAGGAGCTGGGGGGCGCCATGCTCACGGCTTGAGGGAGCGCAGCCTCCCACCCTGCTCACTGCCAAACACACGCTGAATGCTGTTTCTGCTCTTTGCCTTTTCCACAAAAGCCAAAATCCTCTGTGGGTTTCTTTTGGTCAGCAAAACCGGGTACTGTTGTAGGTCTTTTTGTAAAAGTTAACATGGTGTAAGGCGCAATTCAAAAAGCAGACGATACCTGTATAGAAAGCAGCAGTCTGTTGGTATTCCTGACCCCTTGCCCTAGTCGCTAGAGTTGGCAGTCATCGATACTGGATATTCTTTGAGACATTTACTATATACATGTAGGCATATAAATACGTACACAAATGGGATCATGTTTGCATTTTATTTTGTAGCTTGCTCTTTACCAACAATGTATTTTGGACCTCTTGGTTTATCTGCATAACATTCCATCCTATTGGTGGATTATAATTTATTAAAGTAGCCCATTGATTTTTGTTGTGTATTATTCTTGTTTTCTGATATTTAGGTTAGTTCTACATTTTTGCCAAAATAAATTACTCAGTAAATGTCTGTATAGTGAATAAATGGGCTCATTCTGTAGAATTAGTTCTTTGACCTTAAGCACACCCTTAATCTCTGCCTCAGCTTCCCCGTTTATACAGTGTGAATACTACTGTTTTGACTACGGTTAGCTGCAAACACATATACAGCCTAATATGCGCTAGGTGATGTTGTGAGGACACCACATGTATTAACACATTTAAACCTCACAACTGACTTGAGTGGTAAGTTCTGTTATTTTGAAGATCACACAACTGTTAAATCGTGGACCCAGGAAATAAAGGAACTCATGCTTTGTGGTTCCAGAGTGCTTCCCACTGTGTTAGACTGCTTTGTGTGCAGTACTGAGTACACAGGGTTTAAGGATTAAGTGAGATGCAGTATATTCAGAAGGCTTAAAGCAAAGCCTGGCATGTATTAAGCTAATGTGTGGCCTATATTTACCAGTACTAAGGTAAATGATCAAGTAATAGTAGCTTTTAAAAATTTTAATGCTTGGGCGCCTGGGTGGCTCAGTGGGTTAAGCCGCTGCCTTCAGCTCAGGTCGTGATCTCAGGGTCCTGGGATTGGGCTCTCTGCTCAGCAGGGAGCCTGCTTCCCCCTTCCCTCTGCCTGCCTCTCTGCCTACTTGTGATCTCTCTCTCTCTGTCAAATAAATAAAATCTTTAAAAAAAATTTTTTTAATGCTTTAAGCTTTGCACAGTGGCAGTATCATAGCCGATGAGGTTTATCGAAGGCGCGATTATTGCTAATTGAAAAATTTTAATGCTTTAGGGAACATTGTTTTCCATATGTCATTGTTTTTGGCATGAGCATATATCCAAAACGCAAATTCCTGATCACATAATTACTTCATTAAAGCATATGTGAATTTAAAATTTTGATAAATATTTTCAAATAATTCTCCACAAATTGTACCAATTTATACTTCAGCAATGAGTTATGAGTGCTCAGTTTTTCATACCCTTGCCAACACTGTTATTGATTTAACTTTTTCAAACTCATAGGTGAGAGATACTATCGTTTTGCGTTTCTTTTCAGTGCATTTTTATTTTATTTTATTTTATTTTATTTTATTTTAAGATTTACCTATTTATTTATTTGACAGAGAGAGAGAGAGATCACAGGTAGGCAGAGAGGCAGGCAGAGAGAGAAGGGGAAGAAGGCTCCCCGCCGAGCAGAGAGCCCGATGCGGGGCTTGATCCCAGGACCCTGAGATCATGACCTGAGCCGAAGGCAGAGGCTTTAACCCACTGAGCCACCCAGGCGCCCCTTTTAGGTGCATTTTTAAAGTTGAGATACAATATACCTACAGCGAGGGGCGCCTGGGTGGCTCAGTCAGTTAAGCATCTGGCTCCTTGATTTTAGCTCAGGTCATGATCTCAGAGTCATGAGATTGAGTTCTGTGTTGGGCTTGCGCTCAGCGTGGAATCTGTCCCACTCTCTCTCCTCCCCCCTCCCCGCGTGTGTGCATGGATGCTCTCTGTCTCTCAAATAAATAAAAATCCTTAGAATATACCTATAGTAAAAGTCAGCCTTTATAGTTTTGTTTAGTTTTAGCAAGTATATTCAGTCATGTAACCACTACCACAATCAAGATATAGAATAGTTTCCAGCACCCCAGATTCCTTTAATTTCTTTGTTATGAATGAATTGAAAATCTTCTAGGGTGATGATTGGCTACTTGAATTTGTTTTCTCCTTCTCTCGCTTGCTTGGTTTCTCTTGTTTTCTTGCCTTTCTTCCTTCTTTCCTCCCTTCCGTTATTCTTTCTGTGTGAACTGTTCTTTTGTATATTGTGCCCATGTGCTTATTGGATTTTGTGCCTTTCTCATACTGATTTCTAAGAGCACAGTCTGTGTTACAGAAATTAATCCTTTGTCACGTGTTTGCAGTTTTCCTCTAGTTTATCTTTTGGCTTTAGTTATGCCATTCTTTTGGCTCTCCAGAAATTTATAAATTTTGCATTGTTGGATTGTCATTCTTTTCCTCTATGGTTTCACGGTTTTATGTTATGCATAGAAAAGCTTTCTGCAGTGCTAAGATTATTTCAAAGATTTTTCTCCAACTTTTGTATTTTTTTTATGTTTGTGTATTTGATCCTTCTGCACAGTATTTTTGTCTAAGAAAGTAAAAGCTTTGCTTTCTCCACCACTCCCAAATGGTTATCCAACCGACTCATCATTTCTTGAATAATTTTTCTTTCCCCCAGTAGTGTAACATGTTCTGTTGGGCACATACTCTTTTGATGTGTGTTTTGGTCTATTTCTTGACTTTCTAGTCTTTTTTTTTCCCCCTCCAGTTTTAAGCTGTATGTTTTGTTTTGTTTTGTTTTAATTTTTTTTAATTAAAAAAATTTTTTTTTTTTTATCTGAGAGAGTAAGTGAGAGAGAACATGAGAGGGGAGAGGGTTAGAGGGAGAAGCAGACTCCCTGCTGAGCAGGGAGCTCAATGTGGGACTCGATACTGGGACTCTGGGATAATGACCTGAGCTGAAAGCAGTCACTTAAGCAACTGAGCCACCCAGGCGCCCTAAGCTGTGTGTTTTAATATCTTGTGCAGGTCATTCTCCCTCAGTTGTCCTTTAGTGTTTTTTTCTTACTCTTTTTCCTTGTTTATAGGTCCAATTTCAGTTATCATTTTATCTAGTTTCTTGGCAAATATCATTGATGTTTCTTTGGGGTCTTGAGGAATGTTTTTTTGTTTGTTTGTTTTTTAAGATTTTATTTATTTATTTGACAGAGAGAGATCATAAGTAGGCAGAGAGGCAGGCAGAGAGGGAGGGAAGCAGACTCCCTGCTGAGCAGAGAGCCCGATGCGGGGCTCGATCCGATCCCAGGACCCTGAGATCATGACTTGAGCCGAAGGCAGAGGCTTTAACCCACTGAGCCACCCAGGCGCCCCTTGAGGAATGTTTTGAAAGGACTTAATTGTTTTATCTAAGAATAAGATGTGTCTTTCTATATATTTAAATCTGTTATGATCATCTAAAGAGTTTTAAAGTTTTTCATGTAGTTCAGGACATTTTTAAAAAATTAATTTCATCTGGGGTGCCTTGGTGACTCAGTCGGTTAAGTGTCTGCCTTCGGCTTGGGTCATGATTCCAGGGTCCTGGGACCGACCCCCAGTTGGGCTCCTTGCTCAGTGTGGAACCTGCTCCTCCCTCTGCCTGCTGCTCCCCCTGCTTGTGCACTCGCTCGCTCTCTGTCAAATAAATTAAATCTTGGAAAAATTAATTTCATCTTTTTTGAAACTATTATAAATTGAATCTAGTCTTTTATTATATTTGGCTACTAGCTTTTAAAAAATAATTACTAGTGATTTTTACATATAAATTTTGTAAGCAGTCACTAGAGTGAATTTTTTTTTCTTTTTTTACCTAATAGTTGTTCAGCTGCATCTGTTGTAGTCTAGGTACTCACTCATGTCATCTGTAAATAATGACAATTTGCCTGCTCCTTTCCAATGTTTATCCTTACTTCTTACTCTTGTCTAATTAATTAGCTACTATGTTGAAAATAATGTTAATTAATACTTGATAATTGGCATCTTTTTTGCTGGCTTTCAGCATTTCTTTATTCATATGACTCTTAATTTTGTTATGTTATCACGTGTTAAATGTCCATCTACTTCTGTTTTTAGTTTCTTGAGGGGTTAGGATTGATTTTTTTCTTTCTGATTTTTTTTTTTTGAGTGTGTGTATGTGATTTATAGCTGTAGTCATATGATTTTGCTCCGTTGCTTTATGGTAAATTATAACGAATTTACAAATAATCAGCTGTGCTGGCAATCCTGGGATGTACCTTACATAGTTGAATTGTTTCCCCTAACCCTCTGGTGTTTAAGATTTGTATTTCAGTATTCATAAGTGAGATCAGTGGGTTTTTTTGTTTCATTTTGTTTTGTTTTTAATGTATTGTCTTTGTCTAGTGGTGGTATCAATATTCTTTGGCTTCAGAGAGAGGTTTCTTTGTCTATGTCCTGAAGTAGTTTAGTGAGTATTGTATTTCGTGTTTTTAGTGACTTGTCCCTTTTTCTTGCCGAAGGAAGAGAGGTTCTTGGTAGTTCTTTGAGAACTTTCTCAAGTTCTTTGACAACTATTAGTCTCTTCTGGATTCCTGCCTCTTGCGAGGCAAATTTTGGTAATATATATTTTGCCATAAAATTACCCATTTCAGGGCGCCTGGGTGGCTCAGTCGTTAAGCATCTGCCTTCCGGGGCAGGGTCCTGGGATCAAGCCCCGCACCGGGTTCCCTGCTCAGCGGGGAGCCTGTTTCTCCCTCTCCCACTCCCCCTGCTTGTGTTCCCGCTCTCGCTGTCTCTCTCTGTCAAATAAATAAATAAATAAATAATCTTAAATATTAATAATAATCTTAAATAAAATAAATAATCTTAAATAAATAATCTTTAAAAAATTACCCATTTCATCTAAATTTCGAATTTTTATTGAATTTTCAAAGTACTCTTACGTATTTTTATTTCTTGTGGATCTGTAATTAGTTCATTTCTAATTCATATAAATACAGTTTTCCTTTTTCTTACAACAGCCAGTTGTTCATCAATTAAGTTGTCATTTGACCAAAGAATCAACTCTTATGTTTACTACTACTATTTTTTGTTTTCTGATTCATTAATTTGTGTTTTCATCTTTTGAGGGGGGAGTTCTCATTGCTCACTTCTGAAATTGAATGCATACTTTGTTTAATTCCTTACTATTTATTTTTATTTATTTATTTTTAAATTCCTTGATGTTTAGTTTTGTAAGCCTTTAAGGCTTAGAAGTTTTCTGGGGGCACAGTTATAGGGTCTTGCAGAATCGCATAGTTTTTTATCTGTAGCATTTCCATGATTTTAGTTTATTAAGATTATACCATTTTTGTTCTCTTTGAGATTTCCTTTGCTTCAAGAGGATGTTTGGTCATTTTTATTTTTCTGTTTTCCTTTTCGAGTTTTTATTGTCTTGTCATTTGAGGTCATTGAGGTCATTTATTTTCTTTTTTTGTGGGGGGGCAGGCAGAGAGAGAGGAAGAGAGAATCCCAAGCAGGCTCCTCACCCAGTGGAGCCCAGTGTGGAGCTCCATCTCATCATCCTAAGATCAGGACCTAAGCCGAAACCAAGAGTCCGATGCCTAACTGACTGAGCCACCTAGGTGCCCCTAATGAGATATTTCTGACTTTTCAGTTTACTGATATTTTCATTGTGGCCTCATATATTATCACATTTGGTAATTATACCATAAGTTCTTGAAAAGCAGATACATTTTTACTTTTTAGAGTGCAGAATCCATATATTTAAGCGATAATTATGTAATTTAAATCTATATTCTTCATTTTCACCTATTTTCTTGGGCTGAAAGAGATATTTTAATGTTCCATTTTATGTGTAAAGATTTTTTTTTAAAGATTTATTTAGAGAGAGAGAGAGAGATGGAGAGAGCATGTGTGGGAGAGGCTGAGGGAGAGAGAGAATTTCGAGTGGACTCTCTGCTTAGTGTGGGGCCTGTCTCGGGTCTCAGTCTCATGACCTGAGATCATGACCTCAGCCGAAACCAAGAGTCAGACACTTAACCGACTGTGCCACCCAGGCCTCCTTGTGTGTAAAGATTTTTGGCATTTTTATTTTCTATGTGGATTATACTTTATGTGCCCTTTCTTATTTGTATGACCATTTTCACTGTCTTGTTATTGTTACACTAGCTTTCTTATTGTTGTTAGCATACTCCTTTTTTCATTCTTTTCTGTTAGAGAATTTTTCCTGAAGCAATTAAGATTGGTGTTTGTCAGTTAATTGAAAAACTTCGCTTAAGTATGGACTCATGTATTTTAAACATTTCATTTTTAATTGAAACAAGTAAATAGGCACTCTTTCAATAATTTCCATATGTAGGACTGGTGCCTTTTTTTTTTTTTTTTTTTTAAGATTTTATTTATTTATTTGTCAGAGAGAGAGCACAAGCAGGCAGAGTGCCAGGCAGAGGCAGAGAGAGAAGCAGCCTTCCTGCTGAGCAGAGAGCCCGATGCGGGGCTTGATCCCAGGACCCAGGTGCCCCCTCTTTGTTCTTTTAAACTGTCTTCACAGATAGTTTAAGCTGGTAGTTCTAAGTATGGTCTGTGGATCCCCTTTGATAGTGAGAGCGTGCAGAAGCAATGGTGGATGCAGTTGGTGGTGCCCTTCCGTGGCCACGGCCATGGCCTTGGCTGTGATTTAAATTTTCATAGCAGTCTCCTGATCTTTACCTCTAAGCACTTATAGTAAAAAGCAAATCACTGTTACGTTTAAGAATATCATTGAGGAAGCTGTAAAAATTGTTACATTTATTAAATCTTGACCCTGAGTACACATCTTTTCAAAATCCTTGTGATGAAATGCAAGTGTGCAGAGCATGCTTTCTCCCACAAACTAATGGAAAAAGGATGTCTCAGGGAAAGCACTCATGCTGTTGTTGGAGATGCTGAAATACAGCTACTCTTTCATGAAATACCACTTTCACCTAAAAGAACTGTTGACAGGGGCGCCTGGCTGGCTCAGTCGGTAGAGCATGTGACTTTTGATCTCAGGGTCATGAGTTCAAGCCCCACACTGGGCAAAGAACTTACTTAAAAAAAAAAAAAAAAAAACAAAAACTAAATAAATTAACAAAAGACCCATTGACAAACTATGGTTTTCCAGCTTTGAGTTTTCAGTAGATACAGTCTCATAAATTCACAGACAGTATTGGTGTCAATGATAAATCCAAGCTCTCAAGCAAAAATCAGAATTGTGGAGAACCTGTGTCTCCCATTGTTAGTTTACTGCTTCCTAGTGCTTAGACTTTCCTGATGGGATCAGTCAGTGGTGATGTTAACAAATGGGATTTTTTGATATTGTATAATGAAATCACTAATATGATATTATAAAATAATACATACCTGGAAGATTGATTCAAAATGCAAGCTTAGACCAATGGATTTGATTGTAATAAAGAAGTTATCGAAATGGTTTCAGATTTCCCAGTGCAACTAACTTTTTAAGAAACTATCACTTGTTGATTTTTGGTATAATATCACAGGAAAGAATATCCATGGTTATATGAAAAGATTATTAAAGAAAATATTTCTCCCTTTCCCAGCTATGTATCTGTAGGAGGTTGGATTTTCTAATTACGGTTTAACTGAAACAACATATTGTAACAGATTGAATGCAGATGGAAGCATGAGAGTCCAGCTGTCTTAAGTCAGACAGAAAAACGATTTATAGTAATGTAAAACAGTGCCACTTGTCTCACTGAGTTTTTATTGTTTGGGTTAATATATTTATTTTTCAGGAAGATGTTATTTATGTTAACATGTAATGAGTATATTGTCATTGAAAAATGAATAAATATTTTAAAATCTCAGTTTTAATTTCTAGCAGGATAAATTTCAGTAGATAAAACCCACATAGACAGAGCTTTTGGTGGTCTTAAGTAATTTATAAGAGGATGAAGAGGTCCCCAGACCAGAAGGTTGGGAACCGCTGAGTTAGCAGCGGGCTGGCCCTGTGGCAGCCTGTCACGGCGGAGGGGGTGTGGGGGGAGCGTCAGGGTAGCCACGTTCACGCTCCACATCTGCTCTCTCCTCATGACAAATTACTTAACGTGGTTGGGCAAGTTTTAGTCTCTCTGAGACCTGATTTCCTCCCTTGTAAACTGGCAATAATAAAGCTGTTTTACTTGTTGAATGTTAAGTAGTTGATGTTGTATTTTAAATGTTTTCATTAGGTGTTTTAATGTCAAGCATGACTATCTCCAGTCATTCCTTTAAAAAGAAGCTGGGAGATTGTTTGAAGAGGTTAGCTTCTGCCCCTATGAATAAAGTATTCATGTCTAAAACCTTTTCCTTTGAACCTTTATACACATTTTCAAATATATGTGTAAACTTAAAATTTTACAATTAGAAAAACAGTAAAACTAATTCAGAACATTTACTTAGGCATGATGAGACAGATGGTAATCCTATAAAAAGATGGCATATATTTTTGGAAGTGCAAACAGAAAAACAGATACTCTTAAAACTTCCAGAGTGATCTTTGCCTAGAAAATGAAGAGAAGAGATAAAAGGCCATATGGCCTAATAGACCTTTTTATAGTTTTTTAATGTCTAGGATTGATTTTTCGTTTATTTAATGTTAATGTTGAGTGGCATATGGATTGGTAGTAGAAAAAGGAATTATTATCAAGTAGATAATTACCAAGTACTTTTACTCTGGTTGCCAGTCTCTTTTTTCTACAAAAGGGATGCAGTAATGGGAAGCAGAGCCATTTGAACCCTAGGTTTAGTGAGTTTAATTTAACCATGAATACGTGTCCCTTCAGAATCAGTTACCAGTTCTGCTGGGGCAGTTGTCTACGTCATGTTGCCTCTCACTGTGGAGCAGTGTTCTTCATTTCGCTGCCGTGTTCACTCAGCACGTTTTTATTGAGTGCCTTTTTGGGGCCAGGTGTGTGCTAGGTGCTGGGGTAAAATGTCAAAAAAAAAAAAAAAATTAACCTGGTCTTTGCTTTCATGTCTGCTGCGGTGAGAGTCATTAATCACGTAGTTAACACAGACAGATCTGAGTACACATCCCAGATGAAAATTCTAGGCAGGAGAGGTATGCAGTCCTGTACTTGGGGGATTTCACCACTCAGGAAGAGCAGAATGTGGTCCGTTGAGGAACTGATGGATAAGCTGAGGTGTGAAGGAATTAGTTGGAGAGGAAAATGAGAACATTTCAAATCAAAGAGGCAGTATGTTAAAAGTTCTGTGTTGCGTGAAAATGCAGTGAGTATGAATGCTTTCAGTGTGACTGGAGCAGAAATCAAGTAAAGAGTGGCCACACCATGTTAAGGAGTTAAGTAACTTTATCGTAAATAATGGCAAATTATGGCTTGAGGTGAAGGTGGGCAGGGTATCTGATTACCACACTTGATTAGGTTTGTGTGTCTAACATTGATTTAGTCGTACTTACTGAGCACCTCCTATGCCCTTGGTATGGTCCTCGACGCTTGGGGGGCAGCAGTGGATAACGCGGAGTTAAAATCCCTGCTTTTGTGAAGCTTATGTTCTTTAATGTCTCTCGGAGGGGAGAAAGCATAATAAATGAGGAGTGTTATTGTATGCTAAAAAAAAAGTACCACGACGCAGTGAGAGGGTTTGTATTGCAGTTTACCTGCCGGTCGGGGCAGATCTCGTAGAGAAGGTGACAACGGAGCAAAGACTTGGAGGAAGTGAGGGGTCAGCTGGCTGGTGTTTGCAGCAGCACCAGTGCCCTAAATGGCAGCGTGTTGGTGATGTTCTCAGAGTGTCAGGTGGAGGAGAGGGCAAGTGTAAGAATGGGAGAGGCACATTATGTTGGGCCTTACCACTGTCAAGACCTGTGCTTTTTCCTGAGGCAAATGAAAAGCATTTGGGGTTTTATTCTTCTCTTAATTTGTTGATTGAATTACAGAAAAAGCAGAGTGTCTGTGGACAGATTAGGGTATATTGCCTCTGTGCAGGCTTCCCCGATCCTCCACCATACTCTTTCTTGTTCAGGCCTGCTTTCCACATCATGTTCTGGAGCTGTCTTCAGTTTCTGTACCTACTTTTCAAGACGTACCTAATTATGGATCTCTAAAGTGTAGGCTTATAGTATGTGGCATGTCCTCCAGATATTTTCCACCCAACCCACTGTATTAGCTGTGTCTGCACACCTTCATGCACACACAGACACGTGTTTCTAACATAATGACTAGTGTATTCATAACTGCGGACCCAGAAGGGTTTGCAGCTCTAAATGTTTCCTGTCAGAAGATCATGTTTCAAATGATTAGCAGTTTTTTTTTTTAAAGATTTTATTTATTTATTTGACAGAGAGGAGAGAGATCACAAGTAAGCAGAGAGGCAGGCAGAGAGAGAGGGGGAAGCAGGCTCCCTGCTGAGCAGAGAGCCTGATGTGGGGCTAGATCCCAGGACCCAGAGATCATGACCTGAGCTGAAGGCAGAGGTTTTAACCCACTGAGCCACCCAGGAGCCCCAAACGATTAGCAATTTTTAATGAAGTTGAATGTTAATGTCACTAAAATTACATCACAAAGTAGGGCATTATCAAGAATGACTTGTAAATGGAAATTAGATATTAATAAAACCTTTGTATGCAGTTGACTCATATTTGACTCTCTCCAGTGTTCATATGTTGAACCTGAAATTCTTTCAACCCATCTATTGCTGAGAAATTGAAGAGTGTGGTCTACTAGGGGAACTTGGATAATCCTCTCCTAGAACTACACAAGTAGTTCCAAGTGACTGTTTTAATATCTTACATTTTATGAAGAAACTGTTCATCTATTTTTTGGGTAAGGTAATTGGAGACCCTGGGTTTTGTCTTTGATTTTGTTTTTGCCATCCCAAGTTACAGTCCTAGTGGGTTTGTATATGTATGTATGTCGAGGTGATGGTATGCGGGCTCACAACTGGGAAATGCGTATTTAAACTAGAACATGTTGATATTTGAAACCTTTTTCTTCTTTTTTTAAAAAGATTTATTTATTTTTAGCGTGGGCGCATGTGCACACAGTGAGGGAAGGAGCAAAGGGAGAGGGAAAGAGAGAATCTCAAGCAGACTTTCCACTGACCACGGAGCCCCACCTGGCGCTCAGTTGTACAACTCTGAGATCATGACTTGAGCCAAAATCAAGAGTCAGGCCCTTAGCCGACTGAGCCACCCAGGCGCCCCAGAAACCTTCTCATTCCTCTGAACGCTCTTAGAGTCAGACCCAAATACCTTGATGTGCCGTTTTATGCCCCACTCCTCACCATACACGGAGGCACAGCTGGATTCTGTGTTTGCATCTGCAGTTCCCACCTCAGCCCAGAGCGTGCCCCTCCCTTAATCCAGAAAGCTGTTCTCTTCACCTCAACCTTCCTTTGCATGACTGGCCTTGGCCTAAATATTGGCTTGATAGAGAGGCGTTGGAGGGGTCTTCAGTACTTATGGAATCTAGAGCAGGAACCCTTGGTATTCTCTGATTGCTTCCTTTTCCTTCATGGTGTCTATCACAGTTGCTAATTACCACGTCTCCCTTGGTTTACTTGTTCCCTGTCTGTGCTGCCCAGACGGCCTCTCCCAACATAGTGGCCACCGTGATGGCACGAGCCACTGGGCTATGTTACGACCAGGGGCTATTCTTTCCACTTACAAGGTTTTCTCTGAAGACCGACTTTTTGTGGGTCAAGACTCCTCTGAGGATCTGATGATAGTGATGAAAAGAACAAGGACAGAATGTTTGGTCTGAGTTCAGGAGTTCGTCAGAGCCACTAAGACCTGCTTGTGGATTTTACCCACACCCTTACCTCGGGCAGTCAGGGTGCCGCTGGGAAGCAAAGTTAAGAGTCACCAGATGCCCTCCCCTGTCTCTTTGTTTACAGTCTAGTCTGACAGCTTTTAATCGTTGGTCACGTTCAGAGTTTACTGCTTAAGGATACTGTATCAGACTGTCTCGGGCCAGCCTTTTCCTATCATTTCTTTGACCTCTCTTGGAGCTCACAGATGTCCTCTCTTAGTGTTGTATCAAACAGCTTAACTTCTCTTGGATCTGATAGAGTACCTTACACTTGGGGGGGTAGGGGGAAGGACGTTAGAGAGCTTTATGAATAATAGCGTCCAACAAAAAGGAAGTCTGTAATACCTACTGTAAGATTCAGATACTTTGTACAACTTTTATTTCCTGATAATAGCATAATTCATGTATCGATAGTGCCGTGGTGCTCCATTTTTCAAAAGCAAAATTTTTTATTTTTTAGATGTACTTCTGTAACTATGTGAAAGTAAGTAATCGGGGGGATGGCATTGAGTATTTTTACTTCTTTCTTTTAACTAGTATTTATTTGGTAGAATTTTTTCAGTAGCCTTTACATGACTGAACACAGAACACGTGCCATGCGAAAGTATGGGAATAGATTCTATATGGTAGAACTGTTATGATCGGCAGGTATTTTTCCATGTGGCCTTTTTAGATGGAATTGGCAGTCCTGCGTCATTTGTAATAGTGACTTTTGATTTTGTAGATCAGTTGCTCCATTTTGATAAGAGGAGATTTAGCCAGTTTTGTACAGTGTGATTTCCCTATCCCATCATTCCTATCATTTACTTAATAGTCAAGGAATATTTAATTGGTATCAAAGAATTTAAGCAGAATATAGTAAATATGTAATGGTAGTTCCTGGTTAGGAATAGAAAAATGAATGAGACACGGTCTCTATCTTCAAGCACTACAATCTGCGGAATAAGATATGAATAGAATGCAAGCAATTCTAGGTCACTATGTGACATACTATTAAATAAGTGCAGGTTGAGTATTTGGAGTTCAGAGAAGGGAGAGAGAACTCCTTTCTCAGAGCAGCTTTCAGGAAGAAGAATATTTTTTTAAGGAATTCTCTGAAAGGTGGATTAGGAAAAAGAAAGAGAACGTTTATCAGGAGGAAGGAATAGCATAAGCAGGCACAGAAGCAGGAAAACAAAAACCTTTGTTATTAAGATCCAAACTGAACTAACACTTTATACTATATTACTAGAAAATCAACTGGGCTTGAGCCCATGCGTCAGGTTTTAGGTTGATGTACATGTTTGAGATGTTGAAATGACACTCCAGACAGACCATATATAAGCCATTCTGGAAGTTGATCCATTGACCTAGTTCGTGGAGAATTTGCCGATTTTCAAGAATTACTGCAAATAGTACTGTCTTTGCAACATCCCTGTTACTGGGGTGGAACATGTTTGTTTTGTCTCATGTTTGCATCTTTTAGTTTTATGTTTTATAGCTATCGGTAATCAAGTTTTCTTAATCTCTGTGTGAATTGATGCCGAGTTCTTTTATGAACAAAATTGGATTCATCGTGCTAGTGAGCCAGAAAATTATCACTAACACAGGAGGTTTTATTAGTCTTCAGGTCACCATTTCAGCCTGTTAAGACAAATAAATGCAATTTCTACTGCTATGAAGAATTGTACTTAAAAGTTCTCTCTGGGGAGGTCCTGGGATCGAGCCCCGCATTGGCCTTCCTGCTCAGTGGGGAGCCTGCTTCTCTCTCTGCTCTGCCTGCTGCTCCTCCTGTTTGTGCTCGCTCTCTCTCTGTCAAGTAGATAAAATCTTAAAAAAAAAAAGTTCTTTCTGATTAAGAGAAATTAATGGATGCTTTGGTGTACTTAGGTTGTCCTGTTTTTCCTAGCTTCACAAAAGAATTTCACAGATGACATCTCAGTCCCTTTGTGGTATCTTTTGAACTGAATGAAGTTTTATTATTTTTTTTAAAGTTTTTATTTTTTAAAGTAATCTCTACCTCCAACTGACATGAGACCCCAAGATCAAGAGTCACATGCTCTTCCCACTGAGCCAGCCAGGGGCCCCGATTTTATTCTTTATCCTTTTTGTGCCTTGTTTAAGACATTTTATTCCTATTTCAAAGTCTTAAAAGATATTTTATATTTTGTTCCAACTAAAATGAGATTTTCACTGTTAGATCTTTAATCTACTCAATTTATTTTCAGTGCTGGTGTGAGGTATGGAATCCAGTTTCTCATTTTTTCAGATGTGTAACCAGTTGTCTTCGCGCTGAGGACTAAATTGTGTCCTTTGCCATTGGTTTGCCTTCTGTCATGAGTCAGGTTTCCATGTATGCATGGACCTGCTTCTGTGTGTGATAGTGTTTCTTTATTTGCAAAGATTTCTGCAAATATTTCCATGGTGCACACATATGTAGTAGTACAGCATTATTTTATGTTACTCGAGTAGTATTTAGTTGCAGCAGAATGCATGACTGACTGACTTTCAGGCATTTTTAAAACTTCATACTGTCATGAAAGATGTGCACATCACAGTGTACAGATTTTCATGGAGCTACATACGCTTGCCTTCCTAAAATATTTCTGTAGCAAGGCAAGTTGATATGATAATTAGTATGGAAACGCTAAGTGTGGTAGGTTTCGTGACATCATTGTTGACAACTCCCAGAGTGGTCACATAGTTGGGGGTGCGGGGTGCCATGGCCCAGGCCCAGGACTTGCTCATCCACAAGCCCATGGATTGGGCTCATGTGATACAAACACTCAATACTGATTTTTACCAGAAAGCCACTTTATTCGTTTTTACTTACTATTTATTATTTCCATGATATGCAGGATATTGGCTCCTTTCTATTGATTTTTTTTCTTGTTGACCTTTTAAAATTTCAACATGGTTTTATACATATTGTTATTCCCAAGCGAAGAGCTTATTTTACTTTACTTGTATTTCATATCAGCTTCTTTCTAATGGTCGTAATTCATCTTAATCACATATTAACAAAATCTCTAAATTCTGCTGCATGGCCCTGTTATACTTAGAGATGTACCTATCACAACCACAGTGTGTGGATTATTGTTATAAGAAGAGATTACTTATTGGAATCTGTCTTTGGCTACAAAACCTATGTGGTCTACTCAGAGTGACTTGCCAACTAAAGTATATTGTCATTAGATTCTCCATTTCGTGTTTATGAATGGCCATTATTTTTGTCAAACAACTTAAAATTGTTAATAACTTAAATATTACATGTTTATGCTTAGGTGCAAGATAATGGTACTTAGATAGTGAGTTCATCTAATAGACAACTTAATATGTTTAAAAGTAACTGGCCCTCCAAGTACTTACATGCATTTTATTTTTTACGACTTGCTCGAAAACATAGTACGTGACAGTAAGACTTTTTAAAATTGCTTTTTCCTTTATGGAGATGATATTGTTGATCCCCTGATAGATTGTCTGATGTGAGTGGCTTTTATTAAAAATTATTTCATTCAGATTCTATGCACATAGTAACCAAATCCTGTCTATCTGTAAAGTAAACGTTTGCAAGATATCTTTCCCCTTAGTTCCCACCATGTTGTTATCGGTATATGAATAATAGGTTTGTCTTAAAATTTATGCATTCATACATCTCTCTGTGCTGCTGGATTATGAGGCCATAGACGATTTATTAATCTGCATATGACCGTACAGTGCTGGGTATGTAGTAGGGACTTACGAAATGCATAGTGAATTCATGAATGTCATCAAGCTTAGAGCTATAGTCTTCTGCCAAGAAACAGAGTGGTGCTAAACTGATGTGTGGGGAGATTGGAATCTTGCTCTTAGTTTTATTAGCATTTTGCTCAAGTCAAGCTAATCATCTTATTAGGACATTATACTTTGATGGTTGCCGAAATTGCAGAGCTTGGACGAGAGGAAATAAAACATTATGTGTAGTTTAAAACAGAATGTCTTTGCAAAGCAGTTACTACTATGACCTGTATTACTTCTGGGGCCAAAATTTTTCCCTATAAAATGACATTCAGAAAGCCTTTACAGAATTAAAATCCTATCTTTTCAATGAAGGAATGTTGTATGAGATAGTTTAGAAAATATATTTTTGGATACAGAAGTAAAAATATGTCAGGGGAAACTACAAAAAAAAAAAAAGAAGAAGAAATAATCATTCCAGAAATATGCTTCATAATCTTCTTCAAAACACTCCCAACACTTAGACCTATCTGGCCTTCCCTGGGTGTGCCCCAGACGTGAGTGTGTCTCAGGCTGTGCTGGGCACCGGGAAGGTGAGGTGGAAGAGCCTTCTTCTCAGGGAACTCACGGGCATAAAGGGACATCTAGACTTTTTTCCAGGTTCTCCCAGATGATAGGATTCTTTTTATGTATTTTTACAGATGTTTAAATATTTTGAAAGTGTGTATAAACTGTTGAGGAATCAGCCAGGCTTGTTATTCTGCCAGTTGGACTTGGTGTCGTTGTCACTGAGCCTGTGCTGTTGGGGACGCAGGCCTGCGGCGGGGGAGGCGGTAA
>CM052889.1:6232473-6278972 GCA_028534135.1 Potos flavus | reverse complement strand
GGTGGCGGGGTGGGGGGCGAGAACACCCCGCCCTGACAGCGCCGACCTTGGTGCCGCCACACGCGCATCCTCCTTCGGAAGCTAAAGGCTTGAAACGGAGTAAAATAAAACTTGTGTGGAAATATTTTGTAATGTGACCTTTTTTGTTGTAATTTTATGTTTTATTTTTTAGAGAATGGCTCCAAAGGGTCTATGAAGCCGGAAAAGTACGTAGATGCAGCATTGCAGCCTGTCCGGATGTGTGAGGAGAGCACTCCGGGGAGAAAGTGAGCCTCTTGGAGTAGGGAACTAGGCATAATGAAGAAAATCAGTCTTAAAACCTTCCGAAAATCTTTCAACTTGAATAAAAGTAAAGAGGAAACGGATTTCATGGTAGTCCAGCAGCCGTCCCTCGCCGGCGATTTCGGGAAAGATGAGTCCTTATTTGGTAGCTGCTACGGGAAGGATCTGGCCAGCTGCGACATCAACAACGACGACGACAAAGGCGGCAAAAGTCGCTCCAAAAGTGAGAGCCTCATGGGCACGCTGAAACGCCGGCTGTCTGCCAAACAGAAGCAGAAAGGCAAGGGCGGCTCGGCGTCCGGGAGCTCTGCGGACGAGGACACCTTCTCCTCCTCGTCGGCGCCGCTGGTCTTCAAGGACGTGCGCGCGCAGAGGCCCATCCGCTCCACGTCGCTGCGCAGCCACCACTACAGCCCCACGCCGTGGCCGCTGCGGCCCACAAACTCGGAGGAGACGTGCATCAAGATGGAGGTGAGAGTCAAAGCCTTGGTTCACTCTTCCAGCCCCAGCCCAGCCCTGAATGGGGTTCGGAAGGATTTTCACGACCTTCAGTCTGAAACCGTGTGCCAGGAACAGAGTAATTCCCTCAAGAGTTCGGAATCTCAGAACGGAGACTTGCATCTTCACCTTGAGGAACATGTGCCTGTCGTTATCGGACTTATGCCTCAGGACTACATTCAGTATACTGTGCCTTTAGAGGAGGGGATGTACCCTTTGGAAGGATCGCGCGGCTATTGTCTGGACTCTTCTTCTCCCATGGAGGTCTCCGCGGTCCCTCCGCCAGTGGGGGGGAGCTCCTTCGCCGAAGACGAGAATCAGGTAGACCAGGACCTCGTGGTGGCCCCGGAGATCTTTGTGGACCAGGCGGTGAACGGCTTGTTGATCGGCACCACAGGAGTCATGCTGCAGAGCCCCAGAGCGGGTCATGACGACGCCCCCCCACTCTCACCGTTGCTACCTCCAATGCAGACCAATCAAATCCAAAGGAACTTCAGTGGGCTCACCGGCACAGATGCCCACGTGGCTGAAAGTATGCGCTGTCATTTGAATTTTGATCCTAACTCTGCCCCTGGGGTTGCAAGAGTGTATGACTCAGTGCAGAGTAGTGGTCCCATGGTTGTGACGAGCCTTACAGAGGAGCTGAAAAAACTCGCGAAGCAAGGATGGTACTGGGGACCCATCACACGCTGGGAGGCAGAAGGGAAGCTGGCAAATGTGCCAGATGGCTCTTTTCTTGTTCGGGATAGTTCTGATGACCGTTATCTTTTGAGCTTGAGCTTTCGCTCCCATGGCAAAACACTTCACACGAGAATTGAACACTCCAATGGTAGGTTTAGCTTTTATGAACAGCCAGATGTGGAAGGGCATACGTCTATAGTTGATCTAATTGAGCATTCAATCAGGGACTCTGAAAATGGAGCTTTTTGTTATTCAAGATCTCGGTTGCCTGGATCTGCAACTTACCCAGTCAGACTGACCAATCCCGTATCACGGTTCATGCAGGTGCGTTCTTTGCAGTACCTGTGTCGTTTTGTTATACGTCAGTATACTAGGATAGACTTGATTCAGAAACTGCCTTTGCCAAACAAAATGAAGGATTACTTACAGGAGAAGCACTACTGAAAGATTATGAGAACCCTGCATCTTGCACTTTGGGAATAAGAAAAAGAGATTGAAATACAGTTTACAAACTTTCATTGCTATCAAAATCTTTTGCTGCCATACTATTTCAGTTTTATGTGTAAAAGTAATTCGTTTAGGGGTGGGGAAGTGTCAGCAAGGTGTCTTGGGTTTATTTTGGTTCTTTAAAAAGGGAAGTCTTGCAGTTTTGGAAGTGTGAATTATCTTTCATAAATGTGCAGAATAATCACAATGTGAGTTATCAGATTCTCCTTAACCCCCCCCCCAAGTCCTTTGCTGCTATCCACTGTGATTTTTATGCATTAAAAGCACATTTCATGTGTATTCAACCCTAAGTAAAGTTGAATGAAACTTACAGAATGAATATTGTTATGTCTCTTTAAATGGCCCGTTTTCAAAGATCGTGTTGAATAAACATACCCGTATGAAAAAACGCAGAATTTACACATACACTGAAAATGATTTTTAATCTCATACTTCAGAAAGATTTATTTAGAACTATGATTTGACATAATCGTGGGTATTGGAATGCAGATCTGCAATATAACTTCTACAACACTTATTTCTAAATTGTTTTTGAGGTTGTACTATTTTTTGGTTGTGAAAAGTTGAATTTTTCTGTTGCCTTCATTTTCATCTTGTTTGTCTATTTTAATAAATGGCCTTACATGAAAAAAAAAATCATACGTGTATACCACCAATTTAGAAATTGTTGCCTTTTCTGTCATTAAGCTCTGGTACAAATTGGAATAACATAAAAAGACCTATGGGACTAGAACTATTATTGAAGAGATCCTAGATGATCATAGTTTCCTGTGATAGTAATTTTGTTGTGTTAATTATACTTTCCTTTGGTAAAGTGTTTTATCTGTGATTTCTTTAGCTTAGCCAACATTTTCTTTGGGTGAACTTGATGTAGAACTGATTTTCATAAAGAACTAGATTCTCTTGCAACATTTTAAGTTTATATAAAGTTTTAAATTGATTTGAATAGAAAACCTTGTTTTAGAGTTGGGTTTATATTCTTCTTTTACGTAGTCACTATTAAAATGTGCTAGATTTGACTCTTCCTTCTCTCCACCAAAAAAAACACAAAAAGCCTGATGACTTTAGTTGAAAAATTGTGGAACTTGTGGAGCCTCCTGTAAGAAGAATATTAAAACCATATCAGGTATATGGAAGTCTTGTTGCCCACCGTATATACTGCCATTTAAAAATAAGTTTTTTTGTTTTGTTTTGTTTTAAATTTAGCTAAGTCTTAAGTAAATTGGCAGGTAGCATTAGTTGTTTTATCTCTGATTCAGTTGCTTGGGTTGGGGGACAGAAGGAGTGTGTTATCCCCAGTACTTTGGTTATTTTGAAATTCAGTGTTTATTCACTTCAGTGAGTGTTTTGGAAGCACCCCATCTAGAAAATGTTTCCATCTCCGATGAAACATATAATTTAAGACATTTCTTCCTTTGCCACTCAGTTTTCCTCTCTCTTACCCCTCAATTAAAAGTAAGAGTAAAGGTCTTAGGTCACCCTTAATGGCTTTGTCATTCAGACACGCCAGTGTCCCTGTTTTTTGTTGCTGTTGTTGTTGTCGTTTCTGTTTTTTAGGGTCAGAACTGAGAAATACCAAGAAAAGGCACAGTAATATCGTGTTATGGTATTTTGACTTAAAGGGGAAAAGGTACTTAATTTTGGTGGAATGTTGATTGTACCTTGTCGCAAAGATTCCTCTTTCATTTTCTGATATGTTTTCACCTAATAAGATGGATTATGGAGTATACTGTAATAATATAATTTAAGTGTTCACTATAAGCTATTTGGATTAAGAACTATTACAGAGTTGTAAACTTATCAAATTAATGCAAGACATTTAAACTATTTTTTTGCAAAACTATTTATTTTTAAACAATTTAAAATATATCTAGGGTGAGTTAAAAGTCCCTGTGCATCTATATTAGATGGCAGGTATTGTCACAGAGTCACTGTGTATTAATAATAAATGTTGAAATGGCTTCTCCATGTTTTTAGAAGCATTTACATGTACTCTTTGTGAGATCATGGTGCACAGAGGTCTTTGGACTGCCCTGAACCCTGTCTTGTCATGTGGGCATAGCCTGCTCCCCACGTTTTCCTCATGAAACCATGTGTTCAAGATCTAGCTATTTAGTTTCAAGTTAAGATTAGTTTGATTTTCATCTAAATGTTTTTAAAATTGTATTTTGTGTTTTATGGAGGGCAAGTCTTGATGCTACTCTAATTCAGAAAGCCAATTTTTTATGTGCTTTTGTATAGTCATAAAATACTTCAAGGTGAAATGCCCTCTAATCCAGTTTGAAATTGCTAGGGTCTGATAGTGTACCGATAAAAATAAAAGTATTTGCCAAGAAATTATTTACAAAGGAGTATTGGAATATTTTCTGCTTTTGTGCAGAGAGAACCATTTGGCGTAGGCAGCACAACATAATGTGAAAGACTGGCTTTATAGGATCCTAAAATAAAATAGTCTTTAAAAATGGAAAGGGGAAAAGAGAGAAATCTCTGTCCTGTAGTTTGGCCTAGATACCATTTGGGTAGATTTCTGGATTCTACTGAATGGCAGTTTAGATGGCGCAGGAACAACCTATAAGTGATTTTTAAATATGTGCTTCTAAAAAATCTGGGCTCAAGGCAAGAAAGAGAAAACAGGAAAGCTATATCCTTTTGCCATAGTAAATGAATCAGAGTCGTTTTTTTTTTTAATCGAAGATTTCATCACAAAACACGATGGATGCCGGAAGCTAATTCTAGGCTTACTAGGACACTATTAGGCATTTTTATAAATAATAAGAAAGCATAGAAAGTACTTGAAAAATATCTCACTCTTTCTCTTTCTAAGGAAAACTGTTCTCTCTCTACTTGGTGCAATAATCTGAAAATCTAGAAGGTCAAAAACATATCACAGGAAATGATCATAGAACTAAAAATAGTTTTTAAGGAAACCAGCTACAAGGGTAACCATCTCGCTGTTGAAGGAAATCATGTGCCAAAAGGCTAAATCATTGGCATATAGGAAATAAACACAAAGTATAATTTCTGAGCCAGTATTACTGAAACAGGATAAAAATTACTAAAATCTTAAATAGGTTATACGCGGTGTCCCTGCTAGTGCTACAAGTCTAAATATCTTAACAATGCTTTCAGAAATGCCAATTTTAATCATTGTACATTTTACATTATGAGAGATAATTTGCTTCATGAATGATTCAAAATAATATATATTAAATCCTAGTGGCTTGTCATCAAACGTGACGTCTTAATTTGAAAATGAAATCACACTACCAGCAATAGACAGTTTGTTGAAAACTCTAATAAGGAACAATTACTAGTTCCATAAATAACTTTAAAATTCCAAAATAAAGTATTGGTACGTTAGTAATCACAAATTTGGTTCTTTTGCTACTTTTTAAAATCCTATTAAGGGTTTTTTTTAATAAACATTCTTTTTATTGGTCAGTCATAATATGGTGAATGTGTAGTTGCTGTTTCTGAAAAGTGATCCAAACTCTACATCCAGAGATGATGAAAAATTCTTATAGAATTTTGTAATAAGTATACATGTTGGATTAAAGAAATTTTATAGTCGTTGGAGTGCCATGAAATTAATACTTGCAATCCAGATTGCTGTAGTTTACACTTTTTCTGTATGTTTCAAATCAGGTGTGTACCATTTGTACTGAGAACACCACAGAATGAATTATCCAAAGTCCATTGATTTTAATATGTGTTTTGGTTTGTAAACAAATTATAGTAATTTCTTGCACATTTTTGGAAATTAATTGTATAAGAATTTATGTATCTGCTTCTAGATACAGTGTGTAAATAAAAATTTCGTTCACAAGATCTGCCTTGTAGTCTATTTAATAACCTGGATACAGAGTCTGAGTTTAATTAAATCAGGTTAACTACTTAGTTTCTGGATGCCCCACAAACTGGGCAGAGGCTGGAGGGTAGGGACCATCAAATTTAGTAAAAAAAATATTAGGAAAAAGTGAAATAGCTTTGCTCGTGGGAGACATGAAATGAATTAGGAATCAGCTAATGTTACTACTGTCCTAAAAGCCTTCAACATAGAGGCGAGAGTGAGCAGGCAGAACATCTAGGAGACCAAGATTACTTAAAATGAGCATAGTAACAAAACTTCACTGGAAGAAGGTTGTGCTGAAACATGTTTTAAAAAATTTTGACTCTTGTTTTCTTCTTTTGCATGACTTGTCTTGCTAATGGGTGACGTACACCAGTTCGTTGTTCCCAGTCTCCCTGCCCCCGAAGCCTTCTCGCCAAAGTCCATGGCCCAGTAGTGCCTGGGCCTGACGCTGGCAGAGAACCCAGTCATACTGGCATCGGAGTAAGTATTTGTTTCTGAACATGGCTGACTTTGCACCCAAACTCCGGGGGCTACACTTTTAGTCTTCAACTGCATTTTCCTTAGTACCAGGCAGCTTTGCCAGCTCCTCTAAGGAGTTAGAAGAGGGTCCTCTTGGGAAAGGCTCCCTTAGATTGTGAAAGCCAAAGGGAGGTTGGCCGGAGCAGGGGTTATTTCTATACGGCTTGTGAACAGGGCCAGTTGTCTTGCCTAGGGGTCACTTCGGGTCATCAAATCCTGCCCTGGGCCTAGGTCACAAGTGAGTTTATAAAGTGTTCTCTTAAATGTATGAGATTCAGGGTGCCTGGGTGGCTCAGAGGGTTAAGCATCCAGCTCTTGATTTTAGCTCAGGTCATGATCTCAGGGTTTGGAGATCAAGCCCCATGATGGGCTCTGTGCTGAGTGTGGAGTCTGTTTAAGATCTCTCTCTCTGCCCCTCCCCCTGCTCTCATACTTGCATGTGCATGCTCTCTCTCTCTCTCACACACACACACACACACCACATATTTTTCCATATATGTGTATGGAATTCTACCCAAGGATCTTATTAGAGAAAGCCTCTTCCCTTGTGCAAATAATCTGCTTTCTGGCCCTGCCTTACCCCTAACAATTTTTTTTAAGTAGTCTCCATGCCCAGCTTGGAGCCCAATGCAGGGTCAGAACTCACAACCCTCAAAAAAAAAAAAAAAAAAAAAGAACTCACAACCCTCAGATCAAATCCTGAGCTGAGATCAAGAGTCAGACACTTAACTGACTGAGTCATCCAGGTGCCACAATTTTAAGAGGTGGCATCTCTGCCGCCTTCGACTGAGAGCTCATTCTCAGGCCACCTGTTTACCTCCTGCATTTGCCACAATCCATTTCCCTCTCCTCACTGTAGACCTTGTTTTCTTGTGGATGGCCAGTGGTAAGCACCATTTGCCCCAGAGAATTACCATCCTCATAGTGGCTGTGGGGTGTAACAATTACCTGGAAAACAAAGGGATGTATATCTTGTAATACAGAAGAATCCATTGCTCTGCAATACATGGGTTCTGGAATCTCCTGGAATCAATAGGTGAAACTGGAGAGCTGGATTTTACATCATTCGTCTCTTAATCATGGCAAACCTAAACTGTGCTAATGTATGTACTGCTAACTCTTACTTAACATATATTTTATATCCTCGAAACAGCCCACTGTGAGGCAGGCACCTTAGCATCATAAAAAAAGAAAAAAGATGCAAAGGTGAACCTTGTAAGGTCACAAAGATACTAAGTTATAGAACCAGCTTACAAACTCATGCAATTTGGTTCCAAAATCCATGCTGTCATCCAGTATGATATACTTCCTCTACTTGGTGTTTTCTTTTATTTTTTATTTGTTTGTTTATTTATTTAATAGATTTAATTTATCCATTTGACAGAGAGAGACAGCAAGAGAGGGAACCCAACAGGGGCAGTGGGAGAGGGGGAAGCAGGCTTCCCGCCGAGCAGGGAGCCCGACGCAGGGCTCAATCTCAGGACCCTGGGATCATGACCCAAGCGGAAGGCAGACGCTTAACAACTGAGCCACCTGGGTGCCCCGGTATTTTCTATTATTTAGAGTATTTATTTCTGATTGTCAGGGAGAAACCTTAGCATAAGCAAATGAATTGCCTACCGCTTTCTCCTCCAGGGGACTACTCTAGCTTAAACAAAAGATGTTCTGTCTGGGCACCGGTAACCATTTGTGGGGCCTGACTTGTGTATCTTAGGGGCTTTGTCTTTTAATCCTGACGAAGGGAACATGGCTTTCCCTTGCATGGCCTTGGAAAGGTTCACTTAAAAGAAAAATGCCTGATGTGCTAATGAAGGAACATGATTAGGTGGAGTTGAATTGTAACTCTTGGGAGGACTTTTCCACGTGTTTGGTGCATAAAGGAAAATGTTACTTCTGTTTTTTTGCTAATGTATTTGATGAGATTGACCTGAGACATTCACTGTGCCCTGTTGTGCTAGGAGCCACAGCAGACAAAAGAATCCATCCACCCTTTCTCATTTCCTATACCCATGCTAAGCCGATTCTCTTAAACTTCCTGTCATTTTGTAGTAAGCATATCCTGAACAAGAACTTCCTTCTGGAAGTAGTTCTAACTATACTTACACTCTCCATTCTAACTTCTTGGCCTGCACCTAAATGAATAGAAAAAAATCACCATCTCTGTTCCTACGGTAATCGTTATGATGAATTCAAGGTAAATTCCCTTCCCCACTTCTGGGAAATAGCCATTTATATTATACCTAGCCCAGTATCATTAAAACAGAACTAATCTCTGTTATAAATTTTGAATAGTTGTCCTAAACTCTATCAGCACATATGACTATCCTGGAAATTTTAGAGAATTTGGACAATTAACTGAAACTGAAAATAGCTAAATCCTATTTAAAATGCATTTCAGGGGTGCCTGGACGACTCAGATGGTTAAGTGTCGACTCTTGGTTTCGGCTCAGGTCGTGGTCTCACAGTCCTGAGATCGAGCCCTGCACTGGGTTCTGTGCTCAGTAAGGAGTCTCTCTCTCTAAAACAAATAAATCTTCAAAAAACAACAACAACAAAACAACGCATTTCAGTGTATCCAGTGGTATAAGTCTGAAGGCAATGAATTCTCTTACCTTTTGTTTAACCGAATTATCTTCATTTTACCCTTTGTTTTTGAATGATGTTTTCACTGGGTATAGAATTCTAGGTTGCCTTTTTCTTTTGCTCTGTGACTACTTTTAAAATGTCATGCCATTGTCTTCTGGACCCTGTTGTTGCTGATGAGAAATCAGTTGCCATTTGCACTGTCCTTTCTCTGTAAATTATGTGCAATCCTTTCATTGCCCCCCCACCACACAGCTTTTAAGATTTTTCCTTTTCTTATTTCTTTTTATATTTTAGTTTTACTTTGTGTCTTTATTTTTCAGTATTCCAATTAACGATGCGCTGAGGTGTGGTTCTCTTTGTATTTATCCTACTTGGGTTTTATTGTACTTCTTGGATCTGTAAATCATTTTTTTTTTTTTTTCCTTTTGCCAACTTCAGGAAATTTTTCATCATTATTTCTTTGACTTCTTTTTCTATCCCTTTCTTGTTCTCTCCCCGTAGACTTCCAATATCATGTGTGTTGGACTGATATTTTCCTAAATATCATTGAAGCTCTTTATTTTTTCAATCATTCTCTCACCGCTTCAGATTGTATCATTTTTATTGATCTATCTTTGAGTTACCTAATCCTCCCATCTGCGATTTCCAGTTTGTGGTTACGCCTAGCTAGTAAATTTTTAATGGTATTCTTTGATCTGCTTTCTATTTGGTTCCCCTTGGTAGTTTCCATTTTTCAGCTGAAATTTTTTCATCTGGATCCATTTCTTTTTTTTTTTTTTTTTTTTTAAGATTTTATTTATTTATTTGACAGAGAGAGAGAGAGAGAGATCACAGGCAGGCAGAGAAAGAGGAGGAAGCAGGCTCCCCGCTGAGCAGCGAGCCCGATGCGGGGCTCGATCCCAGGACCCTGAGATCATGACCCGAGCCAAAGGCAGAGGCTTAACCCACTGAACCACCCAGGCGCCCCTCATCTGGATCCATTTCTATTGTGTTTTTTCCTTATTGCCTGATTCGGAGTCCTTTGTCCCTGTTTTTGTTGTTTGTTGTTGTTTTTAAGCATTCCTGGTAGTTTTTGTTTGGATGATGAACATCATGGGTAAAACATTTTAAGAACTCTGGACTGTTAACTATCTTCCTCCAAAGAGGGCTGATTTTCTTCTGGAAGGCAGCTAGGAAATTGGCAGATCATCTTGATTCTTTTGAAACTTGATTGCAAGCATTAAGTCTGGTCTGTTTAAGGTTGTCCCCTTAGTTTTATGACATAGCCACTGCTTCTCAGCCACTCTAGAATCTCAACTTCAAGCTTGAATGTTTACCAAGATCATTCTCCCTTGAACTCCGACCTCTGTTTCCCCAGTAATTCTTAGCTGCTAAAGGCTCTGTTTGACTCTTTAGCCACCCTGTTGCTGTTTTTTTCCCCGGGTTCTTTATTTATTTTCTTCTTCAGGAAGGCTTACACTGTCCATGAAAATTTTAAGAGTCAGACAATGACTTGGAGGGGAGGGTTTGTGTGAAGATCCTTAGGATTTTTCTCTGTAATTCTCTTCTTTCTTTGGTTTTGCCCAAGTCCAAAATGCTTTGACAGCTCCAAATACTGACTGTTGTCTCTTTATCTGCTAAGACTGCCATTCAGCTTGGACACTTTTCCTATGTGCTGCCTTTTGGAAAATGGGCTTAGGGAAAATGACAGGGTAAATGTGGACCTCCTGTGTTCTCCTGCTTTGAGCATTGTAATCAGTCAAACTTAGGTTGCTCTCCAGTGCCTTCTTCATGTTTTCGTGTAGTTGTTTTTGATGAGATAGTTAATCAGATATGAAATGGTTTGTCATGGCCAGAACCGGAGATCACTATCTAACATACTACATGTCTATTTGTTTACGTGTTTATTGTCTGTCTATCCCCCATTTCACCCCATCCCCCTCCTACTAGAATATAAACTCTATGAGGACAGGCATATTGTTCAATATCCCCTGATCTAGAATGAATCCAATATGTAAAAGGTGTGTAATAAATGTTTATTGTATTCAACAGTCAATCATGGAACTCAACCTAGCAGGAAAATAGCAGCCAAATAAAATTCAGAGTGAACAAATGGTAGTCACTTTACAAAATGTAAATTTTATTATGCTTTGTATAGCCTCAGTAAACACAGTAAAACTTGCCTTAAATAAAATTAAGTCTTCTGCAGGGAGCTGAGACTAGCCATTACATTCTGTAATAAGGCCGACTCTGAAGACATAGGGCCTGATCCTGATAAGAAAATCTGTCTTAGCTTGGGCTGCTATAACTAAATACCATAGACTGCATGGCTTAAACAACAGGCATTTATTTCTCACAGTTCTGGAGTCTACTAGTTCAAGATCAAGGTGCCAGCAGGATCCATGTCTGGTAAGGCCTCTCTTGTTGGGTTGCTCACAGCACCTTCTTGCTGGGTCCTCACATGGCCTTTCCTCCATATGTGCAGATAGAGAGGAAGCAAGCTCTTTAGGGTCTTTTAAGGACTCTAATCCCGTCATGGGAGCCCCACCCTCATGACCTCATCTAAATCTATTACCTCCCCAAATTCTCACCTACAAATACTATCACACTGTGTAAGGTTAGGGGTTTAAATATGAGTTTTAGGGAGACACAGGCATTCAGTCCATAACAGTTGAGGTGGCTCAGATCCCAGTTGGTAGCTGGGAGACCTATTTCTCCAGCTTTTTAACCCGAAGTCTGTTGCCCCATTTGTATAGCACCAGACTCCTCTCTCCATGGGATCCTCACTTTCTTTGGGTGTTGTGTGCTTAAGCTGAATATATTACCCAAAAAAGACTGTATGCTTATAGAGCCATTTAAAGACACCTCTCAATGTGAGCTCTAAATTACTGTGTTCCTCTGTTTACTAATTCACCTTCACTAACTGTATGGTACAGTTCAGTGCTAACGAATTCATTGATTCGTTCATTCATTCACTCAGAAAGTATTTATTGAGCTCCTATTATGTGCCAGGACGGTAAAAGTAATTGTAAGGGAGATGAGTGTCAAGGAAAGATACGGTTCAGTTGATTTTGTTGGGGAGATTGGTTATCAGGAAGCAGAATGTCGGTTCAGTTGATTTTGTTGGGGAGATTGGTTATCAGGAAGCAGAATGTCGTTTACTCCATCGTTAAAGAAGGAATGCCCTTACTTTCCCAAACCATAGATTCTAATTTTGTGGCTTGGTGGGTGGGTCTCAGGAGCTCAAACCTGGAAGTTTGTGCTGTCCTGAGCCTGTGGTCAGCACATCAACTTTATTCTCTCAAGCTTTTCCATTGAGAGAAGTGGGGAACCTAGCGGCTGGCAGCCCTGGGGTCACATTGTCAGAGTTGTGTCATCAGCAGAGAACTGGAATTTCTTTCCACTAAGTTCCCACAGAGAGATCCTAGCCAAGACTCCACATTGCTTAAACTGGATCACATGTTCATGCTTCACTGTGGCCAGAACGATGGGTCATATGGCTACTCCTGTGGTCAGGAAACAGGAGTCTGTTCCGAGAGTTGCTCCCTCCTTACTCAGTGGAAAAGGTGGTATCTGAATGTTTCAGTCTAAGGAGATATGTTAATGAATAAAGAACATCTGCTAATAAAATAAAAACATTTAAATATTTATAAAAATGTAGGCACTTTACCACGAATGGTTTTGTATTAAATATGAACACTTTATATGAAACATATTTAAATATTGTGGTATGTGTCACATTCTTTTTTTCTGACGTAATAGAGTAAGGTTACCTACTTACAGGCATAATTGTTTTGTTTTGTTTGTAGAATAGTGAAATTATCTGGACTATCAAGGAATAAAGTACCTGGAACGTAGAGATGTGAGACAGTATACCGGTGTTGACTATTTCTTGGAAATTATATGAAAACATTTGAAATCTTTTAGGTGTTATGTGATTTAAAAAAAAGAATTATTGATTCATTAATGGCTGAAAAAGTTTACTGATTGAGAAATTTACTTTCTGTGCTCACTCTGAGAGGGCTCATCTCTAGTTAGAAATTGTTGTGTTATATCTCCCAACTACCATTTATTAACTTTGTAAATCTGTTGATTATATCACTCAGTGCACATGAGTATGATAGAGATCAAAGAAAATGTATAAACCATGTCAAAATAAAGCCTTTTCTCTAATTGTTTGGGCCAAGGGAGTGAGAAGAAAAGGGAATGCACTATTTAGAATTCTTTTTTTTTTTTTTTTAAAGATTTTATTTATTTATTTGACACAGAGAGAGAGATTACAAGTAGGCAGAGAGGCAGGCAGAGAGAGAGGGGGAAGCAGGCTCCCTGCTGAGCAGAGAGCCCGATGTGGGGCTTGATCCCAGGACCCTGAGATCATGACCTGAGCTGAAGGCAGAGGCTTAACCCACTGAGCCACCCAGGCACCCCGCTATTTGGAATTCTTAAGTTAAAAATTCAATGATTTTTAAGGAGCATTAAGATGAGGAACAAAAAAAAAAAAAGATGAGGAAGAGAGAGAGGGGAGATAGTCTCCCCTATCTTAACTTTGCTACTGGTTTTACTACATTTAAATTTTAATAAATATTGTCTAAACTAAAACATATTTAAAAATTCAAAAGTATCTTAATTAAGAACAACTCTGATTAACAATCTTTTGATAGCTAGCAGTTTTCAAATAAATGAATTGCTGAATAGATACAAGATTGCCTAGGCATAAAATTTCCTATAGCACTGCATTGTCAATTTTCATTGTTTTCCTAAAAAAATTGTCTGTAGTGGTATAAAGATTCTGCTGTGCCCAGAATCAACTCTATAGAACATTTTGACTCATTTATGGAAATAAAGAAAATTATTTGTCTTACTGGATTATTTAAATGAGCAACTTTTATGATTACAATTTTAAGAATTTAGTATTGCCTAATGGGCAAAACTTCAATTTTTTTCCTCTTTTAGCTAAATGTCTAGTTGTAATGATATTTCTCACAGGCATATGACCCTACAATGGTATTTTGGTTGTTTAAAAATTCTAGACAAACCCAATCCATAACCAAGAGAACTTTTTCCCCTTTCATTGTCAGTAGATGAATCCACTCTGGATGGAAAACATCCTGTAATTAATTTACATTTACTTTGTTCTTGTGGCCTCCATCCCAGGAGTCTTTCAACCCCAACCCAGCCTTTGTTTTTATTCCAGAGATACCATTTTTACTAATTCTGTTTGCACTTGTTAGATACTCCAGTATCTAACAAAAGTCCCTTTTCAAAAACAAGAATTTATTTTTTGGGGTTGGAGATTTAATTCCAAAATATTTCCTCCAGTCTTAGCATATGACTAGATTAAAGCTAAAAGGAAATTTAAATCGCCAAAATTATTCCATTAAAGGTTAAAATGCCCAACCCCTTTGTCCTTCCTTTGGTACAGCACTGCTCTTCCTTATGGATCTCTAAATGAAACCATTGTAATGAAAAAAAAAATACGGCAAAGCATGAGGCAAAAATATATATCAGTACTTTCCTGGGACCTTGGGGCTCTCAATAAAATGTGCTTGCACGTCCTTAGATTACAAAATGAGTTTTTTTCATAGCTTTGATAACTTTCTGAGCTGGTCTCTCAATTTACCCAGGCAATGGCCTCATTTTCATGAGAGAACACCTTTTCAGAAAGCAACAAGATTATGAAATCAAACTTTGATCTGCATCCTTTGATTATGGGAAAAATATATATATAATTCACTTACTAGAAACCATGTAATTTTAGGAGTCTTCAGTTGGAAAGTAGAGCCAAGGCATGGACTACAGAAGTTGATATTTATACTTTGAGGTCTCACTCAAATACTGGCTGCTTATTTCCCCAGCAATGATGTTTGATGGTTGGTTTTGAATGCTTTAAAAAACGATTTCATTTCCTTTTTCTTCCCTCTTCTTTTTTCTTTTCTTTTTTTTTTTTTTTCCCCAGTACTTCCGAGGAAGCAGTTTTTCACTGTTTAGGATTTAAAGACAATTGGTGGAATCCAGAAATTCAGCAAATGCCAAATAGAAAGGGAAATCTAAACTTTAGTTTTTAGAACAATTTGGACCAGCTCTTGATTTTTTTTTCCTTTCTGCTTTCTATACTGAAATTCCTGCACATTTACATTGTTTCTAGCCATTATGGCTTTTCGAGCTGTCTACATTTGCTATGTGATAGGGAGATCAAATATGAATTCTGCATTTAACTAAGTTAATTAATGTGAGTTGTTAGTTCAAGGGCGTGAAAGTGTTCATCTAAGTTCATTAAACATGTAACTGATCAGCTACTAAATTGCTAACCTTCATCATTAATTGATAGAATCTGGATTTTAACCTTGCTAACTGTTTTAGTTGAAAGGATTTCTCTATAGAACTGGGTGATAAGGTTGTAACAGGGTGGGAATATATTTCTATTGTTCTCAGAGGAAGTTAAAATGCAAAAGGTCTAAATGTACAAATAACTTAAAACTCTTAGTAAAACTCTGGGTAAAAGAAATAAATATACTTATTTTTTTCAGTTTTCATTTCCATGTTAGCTTTAGGGTAAAAATTCAATTTTAATATCATAATGTTTGTTTCTATTCAGAACTTGTGGTAGACATGAATATGCTTGGACCCCAAGGTTGAATATATATTAAGATAATCTGTTGTTTTTCAATGGCATTTCTCACCAACTTACAGCTTAGTAACTTTTATTTTTTATGTAAGTAGATTACAGGATAAAGTTCTGGAGCACATTTGCTAATAGCCTATGTCTTTCATGATACTGAGTCAGATATTATATGCTTATAGCTCTCATTTTAGCAGTTAATCATAGACTATTTAACCGTTCACTATAAAACTGTCTGGTTTTCACAAGGAGATTATAAAAGCCTAGAAAATAAGGTTATAACATTACCATAATATCCAGTGTCTAGGACTTGATTACTTTCTTTAAAACTCGACTAAAATTAATAATGATTTTCATTAGTAGAAACATAGGCCAAAATTGTTTATGATAAATGTGACTGGAAAATTATTGAAGTCTTTCTTTTTTTCTTTATCTTGAATCTTTAAAAATCATGAGTCTTTTAAAAAATTTATAATGTATATATTTCTTAAATTCTTCATATCTTTCAAAGGGGATCATATAAATTTCTGATCTAAATTTTAAAAGGAAAAAGAACTGATAATTGTCATTATTGGTGATTTTATTTATAAGTATTCTAGACTCTAGAGAAATTTAGGTTATTGAGCAACAGACTCACAAAGAGGCCATTGAACCACTTTTATAGGGTGGAAGAAGGATGTGATATAGTAGGAAGAAATAACTTTTGTTTTCTAAAGCTTTTTGTTTCTGGCCTTGAGGGATGGTAAGTGAAAAAGAAGGAGAGAGTGAGACAGCCAGTGTTTTTTGTCTCTCTACCCCTGGAGGTAGCCCTCTTCCAGGAAGAGTTGATGCTTTAGAACAGCAGTGTTCAAATTGGTTAAGTATATGAAAATCAAGAGTTTAAGTACATGAAAACTATTCTAAAATATGCAAGCATAGATAGTTTAAAGGCAGCATTTCCCAGATCCTCAAATACCATCTGCTCTTTTATAAAAACGATGTGCCTGAGAACATACTTGTGGTGGAGATGTCATTCTGGTTAACTCCTCCTTCACAACTGACCTCTGTTATTCCATTGCTATAAGATACCATACAGGCCACTCCCCACACCATCCTCACTCAAATCTTAACATCATTTTAGAGATGAGGGAGGAAGAATTCCAACCCAGCATACTATACAAAACCTATACATTAAGCAAATATGAGGATAGCATAAAAAAAGATTTTAGGACATGCAAACTAAAAAAAAAAAAAAAAAAAAAAAAAATCACGCACCTTTTCTCAGAGAGTTACTGGAGCATGTGCTCCAGCAAAAAGAAGGAGTAGACCAAGAGACAGGTGATCCTCAACATAGGAGAAATGAAAAGGTAATCATGGAAGTGATACTAAAGGAATAATTCCAGTTCAATAGCTATAATATTGGACAGCAATCAATCCAAGTTCCAATGAAAGGGAATAAGGCCAAGGAGGGATGTTTTCAAGGAAGGAGAACATTTGATAGGTGTCTTGCTGTGTTTAAATGTATTGAGAAATGATTTCCAATTCTCATGAAAACTTCCAAGATGATCAATATATAGAAAATTAAGTGACTGAAGGAAAGATGACAAATAGTGATTGCAAATATACAGGAAAGAAATAATCATAGCATAACATGTTTTTAGTTATAAAAATATTTGCTTTGTTTAAGGGCACCTGGGTGGCTCAGTCCGTTAAGTGTCTACCTTCAGCTCAGGTCATGGTCTTGGGGTCCTGGGTTTGAGCCCCGCATCAGGCTCCCTACTTGGTAGGGAGTCTGCTTCCCTCCCTCTGTCTCTCCCCAGACTTGTGTTTTTTTCTCTCTCTCTCTCAAATAAATAAATAAAATCATAAAAAAGAAATTTACTTGCTTATAATAATGTAAACAGCTGGATAATGATTTAACCAGAAATTGTGGTATAATTCTTTTTGGGAGAATGGAGGAAGAAGGAATATGTATGTGTGTGTGAATGTGTGGGCACATAAAAGAGTTAAATCATTATCTTAATGTTAAGGCTTAAATTAAATAAGAAAATCCAGAAATTGTGCTATACGCTGGTAATATAACAAAAAAAGACTTTGGAATTGGGATGGGGAGTAGTGAGTGTGGTAGGCAGAACCTCCCAAAGATGCTTCTGTCCTGATCCCCAGAAAACATAACTATGTTAAGTAGCATGGCAAAAGGGACTTTGCAGATGTGATTTAATTAAGGATTTTGAGATTGGGAGATTATCCTGGGTTATTTAAGTGAATCCAATCACATGAACCTTTGAGGTCAGAGAGGAGAAAGAAAGAGAGAGATGTGGCCACAGGAGTGGTCATGACCCTAGGAACACGGGTGGCCTCTAAGAGTCAGGATCAATCCTCATCAAAGAAACAGGGACCTCAGTTCTACACCCTCAAGGACCAAATGTTACCAACAACCTGAAGGAACAAGGAAACAGATTCTCCCCTAGAGCCTCCAGAAAGGAAGTGCCTGGTGGACATTAAGATTTTAGCTTAGCGAGGCCTGTGCCAGACTCTGACCTACAGAACTGTAATATAATAATTATGTGTTGTTTGAAGCCACTGAATTTGTGGTGTGTGTTATAGCAGCCAACAGAAAACTAATACAATGAGGAAGAGATTTTTTTTAAACTTTGTAGAACATTTTACTTTTCATGTGAATAAATCTGTTTTAAATATGTAGTTAATTTTTAAAGCTTTAGTAAAATAAGAGTTGATATTTTCTTAATGTAATTAAAAACATAACTAAGCCAATAGTCGGCCTCCTTCTGGCTCTGTTTCCATTAGGCATGTTATATATGGATTCTGGTGGTTTATGCAGTTCCTGAAATTGCAAAAGGGCCCCTGATTTTCAGCCCATTTTGGATGTTCCCAGTGGTCTAAGCCCATGTCTATATAGTTGTGGTGGTTTAAAAGAGTGGCTGTTAAGTTTTTGGCACTAGTCAGAGGTGGGGGTTATGTGCCCTTTGCTTTTATCTGGGCTGGCTTGTGATGGTTTTTACCAGTCGATGGTAGAAGTGTAGAAGGTAGAAGGTAGAAGACATGAGGTGACATGTGGGTCTAGATTATAAAAGACCATGCTGTTTTTGCCTTATTCACTCCTGGAGCCCGGAACCACCAGGTAAAATGTCTGGTTACACTGACATCACACGCTGGGAGGTCACGCGTGGTGCTCTACTTAATATACCTAGCTTTACTGGTTTTTCAGCCATCCTTGTCCAGGCATGCGTGCATGAGTCTTCATGCACAGGAAGTCATCCTGGGACCCTCCAGGCCAGCCCATCTGCCAACTGAATACCAGAGTCATTGTTGTCAAGCCCACATGGAACAGAAGAATCACCCAGCTGATTCATACTCACATTCCAGACCCACAAAACTGTGCGATATAATAAAAAAATGATTTCTGTCATAAGTCAGCAACAATTTAAAGTTTGGCGATAGTTTATTATGTAATAATAGATAACCATAAAATATTTTATTAGAAGGCAACTTCTAATGGTAGCTTCCACACCCTCAACATTATATTTGGTCTTGCAGATCCTGGCTGAAACTCCAAAACCCATGGTGCTTGGTTCCTTACTGGGGGCCAAGAGCCAGCCCACAACCAAATCCTAACAGAAGCCCCCAAGATTTAATCTATGGAATCCAACAGTCTTCCCAAGAAGGGTCACCTTCTTATATTACTCTGTGAGCAAAACTCATTTCCCTGAACGCATCTCACAAAACAAAGTTACCCTTTATCTAAGCAAGGAAACCCAGAACTCAAGGACTTTAAGATCAACTATCTTGCTTAAAAAAGAAAAGGGAAAAATTTCTCATGTTTCCATGGCAGGAGAAACACCATCACCAATAATCAACCAGCTCTCCACCTTCATAAAATAAGATGTCTAGGGTTAGAATTAGGATTAGGTGGTGCGGAGAGGATGTTTAAATTTTACCAATTAAAAAAAAATGTATTGGTTAATTATTGCACTATATCCAGAGAATGTGTTTTACATTGTGTAATTTTTAGAATCTATTGAGATGTTCTTAATGTTTTAAGATATAATCAATTCTTTAACTCTCCCAAATGTTTATATTAAATAAATATATATTGAATATATATTTTTTTAAATCTGTTAATTATACTATTGAATTCTTCCAATAATAATAAATAATTATATAGTATTTACTCTGAATGAGACTTTGCTTTAGAAACTTCAGATAAATTAACTCTTCACCCATTTGCTTTTTCTTTTTTATTAAGATTTATATTCATTTACTTGACAGAGAGAGAGAGAGAGAGAGTGAGCACAAGCAGGCGGAGCTGCAGGCAGAGGGAGAAGGAGAAGAAGGCTCCCCGCTGAGCAGGGAACCTGACGTCTGGCTTGATCCCAGGATGCCTGAACCATGACCCAAGCCAAAGGCAGACGCTTAACCAACTGAGTCACCCAGGCACCCCCACCCATTTACTTTTAATGTGTATGTATCTTTATATTTAAGTGGGTTTCCTGTAGACAACATATAGTTGGGTCTTGTTTTTGGTCCACTCTGACAATCTTTTTTTTTTTTTTTCCGCTCTGACAATCTTTTAATTGGTGTATTTAGACCATCAATGTTCAAAGTGATTGTTGATATAGTTTGATTCATATCTACCATATTTGTTATTATTTTCTATTTGTTACCCTTTTTTTTTTATACCTATTTTTATCTTCCATTCTTTTTTCTGTCTTTTGCGGTTTTGGTTGAGCATTTTCTATAATTCTATTTTCTCGTCACTCTTAGCACATCAGTTGTGCTTTTATTTTTATTATTTTTACTTGTTTTTAGTGGTTGCCCTAGAGTTTGCCATGTACTCTTACAACTAACCCAAGTTCACCTTTAAATAGCCCTGAATTGCTTATTGCTTCCTGGGCAGTGTGAATGCCTTATGCAACAAAATAATCCTAATCCTCCCTGTTATCCCTTGAATCATTGCTGTCGTTTATTTCAGTTATAGGTAAGCATATACAGGCATATGTATGTACACAAGGTATAGATGTGAGCACACATAGCTGAATACATTGTTGCTATTATTTTGAACAAACTTTAATCTGTTAGATCAATTAGGAAAAGTTTTTATTTTACCCTCACTTATTCCTTCTTTGATGCTCCTCCTTTCTTTAGTAGATCTGAGCTTCTGATCTACATCATTTTCCTTCTCTCTAAAGAGCTTCTTTTAACATTTCTTGTGAGTCTGATCTGCTGGCAACAAATTCCCTCAGTTCTTGTTTGTCTGAGAAAGTCTTTATTCTTTACTTTTGAAGGATAATTTCTCAAGGTACAGAATTCTAGCTTGGTGTTTTTTTTTTTTCTTTCAACACTTTAAATATTTCATTTCACTCTCTTGGTTGCATGATTTCTGAGGGCAAGATGGATTTTTATCTTTGTTCCTCTACAGGTAACATGTTTTTTTCTAATTTCTTCCAGGCTTTTTTTTTTTTTTTTTTAAGACTTTATTTATTTTTCTGAGAGAGAGAGAGGGCACACAAGCAGGGGAAAAGGCATAGAGGGAGAAGCAGGCTCCCCGCTGAGCAGGGAGCCCGACACAGGACTCGATCCTAGGACCCTGGGATCATGACTTGAGCCGAAGGCAGACAATTAACAACTGAGCCACCCAGGTGCCCCAACCCCAGTTAACTCTTGAATAATAAATGTATTTCTAAGATATTTCTTCTCTCTCTGCTACTTTTAGTTACTCCATTTTTGCTTACTTTGTAGACACTATTTGAAAGTCACTCTGACTTTTAATGTTCTCATATATTCTTTTATATTGGTGCCTTCTTTTTATTTTTTTCTCAGGTCTCTTGTATTCTAAATGTTTGAGAGTAAAAAATCACTGGGGTACTTTAATTACAATGATTTGAATGAGTTGGTTTGATTTGCCTTTTTAATCTGTGTTCTCTCTGTGTCCTGGCCCAGCTTCTGGGAGGTGCAAGAAACGGAGTGACTCACCACACCGTCTGCTGTGTCATCAGGAAAGAGGGAGCCCGAGGGACAGAGGCTAGACTGGGATTCAAAGTTTCTGGATTCTGACCTCTGCCGGCTCACTGGCTTTCCCTACACAGGCTACATTTTGACTGTGGTTTATAGGTAATCACTTAATTTTATGTTCTTTGTAGCTTTTCCTTTCTTTTTTTTTTTTTAATTTTAATTTTATTTATTTATTTGACAGAGAGAGAGAGAGATCACAAGTAGGCAGAGAGGCAGGCAGAGAGAGAGGGGGAAGCAGGCTCCCTGCTGAGCAGAGAGCCCGATGCGGGGCTCGATCCCAGGACCCTGAGATCATGACCTGAGCCGAAGCCAGAGGCTTTAACCCACTGAGCCACCCAGGCGCCCCGCTTTTCCTTTCAAAAATGGCAATAATTATCCTTTATCCCTCCACCTCCCCACCAGGAAATGGCAAAGCCTTCATTATTACTAAAAACAAAATGTAATTGTCAATCTGTCCAGAGGTGTTTGCCATATAAATACAGAAAACAATTCTCATGATTTCCTTGGCCTTTGTGGCTGTGCCTACCTATAGGGTAAGTAAGCACTTTCTCAATGAAGGGGGCGTTTTGAAATTCCTTCCAAAGAAGTCTGGCATTCATTCTAAATTGACCTGGAGGCTGAGGAGTCCTGGAGTTGTTCCAGCTGGTTCGAACTCTGCCAGGTAAATATTTCCATGAACTAACAAGCTGTGGTAGACTGGTTATTCATGGACTTGGCTGTTACCGTTGTATTGTTTTTGAGTTACTTTTGTGTTATATTTTTAGAACCCCTATAATTTTATAGGTCCTGATGCTTAATCTGAGTCAGTATGTGTTCTTTTAGATGCAGAATACTAGAGCGGAGTGGAACAATCTACCTTTTAAGAAAGGACATTTATTGTAAATTTAAGAAGACGTTTAGAGGTAGGTGTTTCAAGAGCGGCTAGGGACAATATCATGTGGGTCCCATGCTCTTTCTTTCCTTTTGCTCCAACCTCTAGCACGGTTAGTTTTATCCTTAGGTTTGATGCTTCCTCATCACCAGATGGTTGCCAAACCCAGAGAGAGCAAGTCTTCACAAGGCGTATGAGTACAGAAGCAGGGAGCCTATCAAGACGGCACGAGAAAGCTCTTCTCACATACCTATCTCCTTTTATGCAGGAACAAAAATCTGTCCCCAAAGTCCCCCTACCTCACATCTATTTGGGCAGAAGGGGGTCTCATAGCTTCTCTGAGCCACAAGGGTGGCAGGAAAAGGGAGTATTTGGCTTTTTCAGTATCTACATTCATAGGTAGGCAAGGAGAAGGGATGAGGAGTGACCGACCCAAGTGCTTGTCACCACTAACGAGTTCTTTTTCTTTCTTTCCCTTCTATTCTGCTCATGGAAGTCATTGCCTGCCAACAGCCTACCACAGTCTTAGGAATGAACTCCATCAACTTACCATCATAACAGCTGATGCATCCCATCGAGGATGGAAGAGTGGGCTCCAAACTTTGTTACACTATTCCTGAAAGGTAATCAGCTTCTGTGCATGAGTGGATGGAACAGGTCTATTTACATTGCTTTGAAATTTACCCAGTAAAGCACCATGACCTGTGCAAGCAGAGGAATCGAGGGAAAGACTGCATGAGTCTTGATCTGTTTCTTACAACAGTGAGAAGGCAGCAGGCAGTCATTAATACTGCTGATTTTATAAATACAGGATGAACAGTTAAAGGGGAAGCAGTTCTAATTCTAGGAACTGGGTGTGAACAGTTTTATTTCCAGGCTCTGAATGGCCAAAGGTGCCTGGACTGTAAGTTTTCTGTTCACAGCACCGTTGGTATAGGTCCACTGATAGTTGGAGTTTATCATCTGAAAGAGATGGATCTCTCCTTTTAAATTATTTTTTTCATTGCCTTGCATTTATATTAAAATTTGTATTTTTTGGCTCTAAATAGTTAGAGAATGGCATGGGATGACCTTGTAGTAAGGCAATTATAATGCAATCAACTCTATGTACTATTTCTAGAGTAGTTTCCCATTGGCAGGAATAGAGAAGCTATTTATTGGCATCATTATCACGGAAGTGTGTCTTTGTTTTTATTGTATTCAATAAGATATGTAATTCAGCAGTTTACCTTGGAACAGAAGTATGATAAAGTTTGACCATAAAGACAAACTGTAAAGACAGTCAAACTTTATCACCAAGATGACAGGACCCCAAACCTCTGAGTGTGGTCAGGTTGTTGTAATGATGCGTGAAGGCGACCAGCACATCGTTCTGAGCATGATCTCCTTGATCTGAAAACAAAGGGAATCAATTGATATCGATAAAACCCAAAGACCTTTGGAAAATCTTGGTGTTTCTTGATTGATACTCTCTACTTGGGATGGACTTAGCTGAGAAAACCTGGTACAGGTGAAAGAAATAAAAGGTTTACTTTTTCCTGTGAAGAGTGTGAAGGTGGTCATTTTGGGGTCCAGAGTGCTGCCCTGGGGTCAGGCTCATGTTGCCCTTCTGCTCTGCTGTCCTTCAAGCAGAACTGCTGAGCATCTAAGAATGAGGTCAGCATTCCAGAAGGACAAAGAAGGAAGGATAAATGGCTATATCAGGACTTGTGACATTCCTAGAAATCCCAGGAAACGTGCATCTTGTTGTCATGAATCATGTTCCACAGTCACTGTTAGGTGCAAGGGAGTCCGGTGACTATAGTTTCTTAGCTGAACACATTGATATCGCTGAAAAGTGGAGATTCTCTTAAGGAGGATGAAATAAGGAAGTGATACTGTCTAAGCGACTGGCAACCTATGCCACACCCATCATTGTTGGCAAACCATGTCCGTGAGCCCACCGGGTAGGCATTGCTTTCAATGTCTATTGCCATCGTAAATGTAGGTGAAAGTGATCAGATGTCAAAAAAAAGTTCGCCATTTTCTTTTCTTTTCCAAGTAAGCAATGTAGCCTTCTAAAACATTTGTGTTTGCTCTGTTTTCTAACTTATGTGCACAATTTTACATATACTTCTGTTTCTTGGTGAGGAAGTGAGGGTTCATTTGGATGATGAAGTGAGTTCTGGAAAAGCCAAATTCGTTCGATTGCTAGAAGGGTCTAGGATTCATCTCAGGACTGGTGTGCTCCCCGCACTGTCCCAGTGTCCTGGCTTCCCCTCTGGAACCAGCCCCTCAATGTGGAGTAGACCTGGATGTGTTTTGAGCCTCAGACTGAGGAGTAGCTTCTGAGTCATCAGGTGGCCCATTTTCTGCCGTGCCCAATCCGGCTGTCTATCTGGGTCTGCAGGAACACTCTCAATGGTGTCGAAGACAGCAGGTCAGCAGTGTACTTAAACAGAGCCGGAGAAATACTGTAGCCCAGCCTGACTGCATCACAAATCCCAGGCTTTTATTCTAGGAGCCTGAAGTGTACCATGCATTCCAAGCCGATGGACCCAGTATGGAGTTTGCAGCCATAATGCAAATTGGAACATTTTTGTCTCCTAACTTGCCCCCTCCCTATTCTTTACTTCCACCCCACCCCCACCCTATTTAATTTTTGTCTTAGAGATCTTATTTGAATTTTCGAGTTAGCAAGACTTAAAGAAGTCACCTTTCCTAACTTTCCATCTGGAGGAACCCTAGAGGACCTTATCTGGGTGCCGCGTGTAGACATCCAAAGACGAGGCACTCACGATCCCACACGTCAGCCACTTCTGAATAACGTGTCAGAAAGCTGTTGGCTTGTATTGGGCTGACCTCTCCTATTAGATTTTACTATCTCACACCAACAGTGAAACTCCAACATCCCCTTTGACAAATGACAGAGAAGGCTATGGCATTACATTGCTAGGGCTCCCCTTTTGCAGAAGCTTTGTTGATATAGTTCATGAGTCTCTGGGGAGATGGGGAAATTGGAGGCGAGTATATATGAAGAGCAGCAACAATTCTGGGTCAAAGCTGAGGAATGTGATGGCTGTGAAGGAGAAGGAAACAGAACAGTGTCATTTGCCATTCTGTCACCTTTACAAGTAAAATGTTGAGGGGCACCTGGGTGACTCAGTTGGTTAAGTGTCCAGCTCTTGGTTTTGGCTCAGGTCATGATCTTGGGATCCTGAGATCGAGCCACGCATCAGGGTCAGTGCTCAGCGTGGAGTCTGCTTGTCCCTCTCCCTCTGTTCCTCTTCTTCTCTCTCTCTAATAAATAAATAAAACCTTAAAAAAAAAAAAAAAAAGGTAAAATATTGAGGCTATGTCCTTACAAGGATCCTGGATTTTCTCCATTTTCCACAACACTATAGAACAGGTTATCTTTTTTTTTTTTTTAAGATTTTATTTATTTATTTGACAGAGAGAGACACAGCGAGAGAGAGAACACAAGAAGGGGGAGTGGGAGAGGGAGAAGCAGGCTTCCCGAGGAGCAGGGAGCCCAACATGGGGCTCGATCCCAGGACCCTAGGATCATGACCTGAGCTGAAGGCAGACGCTTAACCGACTGAGCCACCCAGGCGCCCCTAGAACAGGTTTATCTTCTTCTTCCCTGTGTCCCTCCCTCCATGTCTCTCTTTCTCTCTCTCTCTTCCTTTCCTCCTCCCTTTCTTTCCTTCTTTCTAAGGCTATAACTATGAGTGTTTCAAGGAGAGGTTAATCCACCTGATTTGGCATGATGAGAGAAGGCGTCATGTATGAGGTGAGGCTTGAATTAATCTTGCAGGATGAGTGTTTCAGTGTTTGGGCAGATGGGAGGGAACAGATTGAATAAAGGCAGATGGACCAATGCAATAATTTTTATTGAGTCTGCTGGAGTGACTCAGTCATGATCACTCAGGCTACTATTTCATAAATATGCAGCCCGCAGGCAACCATTACTGTTCACGTTTCCTCATCCTTTACTATGGGGAGGGCAAAGCATTTACTAACAGGAATGCACAGTTAAAGTTGAACACTTAGTGATTCTCAGCATCTTCCCACAGAGACAGACATTACCGATGACCTTCCCAAGCAAGATGCTCTGAAGGAGGTTCCTTGTCCATTCTGGTCAAGCTACTGGTAACTTTATCCTTTTCTCTCTTAAAAATGATACAAAGAAGAGGGGAATTATGAGGGAAAACAAATATAGGTATGATATTTGTTATTTGAGAATTGTCACAACTGTTTGTGTTTTTTTTTTTTTTTTAAGATTTATTTATTTATTTGACACAGAGAGAGAGATCACAAGTAGCAGAGAGTCAGGCAGAGAGAGAGGGGGAAGCAGGCTCCCTGCTGAGCAGAGAGCCCAATGCGGGGCTGATCCCAGGGCCCTGAGACCATGACCTGAGCTGAAGGCAGAGGCTTTAAACCCACTGAGCCACCCAGGCGCCCCTCACAACTGTTTTTAACTAACCATGTAGATGATGGTAATTGAGGATTATCAGAAAGTTGAAGGCCACAAGAGAGTTCCTCCAAGTCTCTTTATCCAGATACTACTACAGTAAGGGAGTTAGCTACAATTACATTCCTTCCAGCTGGAGACTCACATGGATTTAAAAGGACAATGGGTTTTACAGAGAAAAAGGAGGAAGTCTCAGGACAGTCTTTGATTGGTCAATGTCCTATTTGGGAGGGACTTTCCTTTAGGGTGGGGGTTTTTGGAAGTGATATGGAACTGGGCGGAATGGGTAGTGGGCAGGGAGCTTCCTGATTGGCTTTCAGATTAATTTCACCATCTTTGATTGGTTCTCAATCCCCAGGTATATAACTGGGTCCTTTCCAGGATAGGTAGGCTCATAGGGGGTTTCCTGTTTGGACTGAAAGAGTATCTGGTTCTCTACTTTGGGTTCTGAATCTAGTAGAAGCCAGTTCTGCAGAATTGTTGCATAACTATAAGGTCCCTTTTCAGCATTTACCAGTGCCCGGTATATAGTAAGAAGTTAATAATATTTGTAGAGTGCATAACAAATTTTTTTAAAAACTTTCAAACATAAAAGTTAAAAGGACTGTACAGTGAATGTCCATATTCACTATCTTGGTTCTGTCGTTAAAATATTAATATATTTGCTTTATCAAATATCTCTCCATGTATTCACTTGACAAGAGGAATTTTCATATGACACATTTAATTAAGCTAATAAGAAAGCAGTTTATAGTCTTACTGCTTTCATGAGGAGAGATCTAGTCCAAGAGAATAATGAGTGATAGTTCCAGAAATGTCTTCATTGCCCTTATATACCACTGTGGTTTGCCAAATATGGGTGAGGCTCAGGTCCCGTATGAGGCTGTTAATGTTCCAGGACTTTAGTCAGTTAAGGTGTGGACATGCTAAAGTTTCATTCATTGATAGTATTATTAAGCCAGAATTTGCTTTCACCTTAAAAAAATAATATATTAAACTGGTAGGGAGAAATGCCCGTTAAAAAAATATATATACTAGGGATTTTAAGCTTAATGGAGCTACGACAATCAGTGTTTGTCATATGATTTTTTAAAGATTCATGGAAGTCAGCTTAATTCACAAATAAAAGTTAATTCTGTAGGTTAAATGAGGCAGGTAAAAGTTGAGTATGCCTGCTACATCAAAGTCTCTTAGGAGGCTAGTCATCAAAGTATATTTGTTTTTTCTCTGTTCTGTTTTTTTTTTCCCCCTTGAGAGTTAATCTACTTATGCATTATGACTCTTGAGTGCTAGATATTTTGTACTATGGGAAGTGCATCATCTGGCCTCTGACCACGGGGCCAGTGGGTATGAGTCGTGGACACCACTGGGAACCAGTGCATGGCCTTTCAGTAGAGAGGTAGATGCCTTGAGTTTGGGTCTGGGCTCTGTCCTTTGGAGTTGGGGCCTGGGTTTCAGAATCATAAAAGGAATTTACTCCACAGTGATATTTACTTTATAAGAGTGTGATAAAGAGTGAATGAGATACTGTGCGTAAAATGCCTGAGTCATAGCGACAATCAGTAAATACTAGTTGTCATCTGTTAAAATGCGGCAGAAGTCATATACTTAGGAGGAACGTTGAAATATGCATGTACTGGAATCATAGAATCCTTGTTTTGGGCCAGAAGTGACCTCAAAAATCCTTTACCCCAATTCCTCATTTTACAAATAAGAGACCTGAAATCCAGAGGCATTAAATAATTTCCCCCAAATAACAGTTGAAGTTATCCTGGAATAGGATGAAAACCACGTTTTTAAATTTCCTTAGGAAGGCTCTTCCCACCGTCCCAGGCAATTCTGGTTTGAGGCTACTGCCCGGGGCCCACCGCAGTGACAAGGCAGCGTCCATGGAGACACTAAGACCTGAATCCACCTCTTACTATGTGGCCTGGCTGAATTAGACCTTGGTTTTCTCTCTGTAAGTGGCTTTTGTCATCCTGCCAGATGGGGCTGCTCTGAGGTTAAATGAGATGATAGGAATGAAACACGTTGCAGGATGCTTTGACATATAAAAAATTCCCCACGATGGAGCTGGAGGAACGGGAAAAGGCGGTGGGGGAAGAAAAGGAGGAGGGGTTGTGAAGGAAGACACAGTCCCTGATTCTCATAGTAGATCATGAAAAACTTGCATCCTGAAAAGTCTGTGGCACCACTTTCAGGTGGAGGTGGAAGAAAGGCAGGAGCGGAGTAGAAAGGAAGGCGGAAGGAGGAGTAGAGAGCAAAGATGCCGACGGAAACCCACGGCTGGCACCAAGCACTCCTGTCACCTCGGGGGGGTTCGACGTTGGTTAAGGATCGAAGATCCCAGACGGGGTGCAGCTCGATTCCACTATGGGATCTGCACAAAGCACCCTCCACTTCGTCCCTATGCCTATCATGTTTTCGTAACTCCTACCTGAGTTTAATTTTGGGGTTACTTAGATACAAATCCTCGTCTCAGAAGAACCACTATTACAAAGGATTTTCGAGCCAGAACGTACCTCAGAGGTCCTCAGTTTCTGTGTTCTCATTGTACAACTGATGAAAGGTCCCATTAGAACAAATGATAGCGTGCCTCAGCGGAATCCCAGGTTACATAGGCTCTGGTCAGGCGAGACGAGGAACCAACCACCATGTGTGTCAATGATTCTGTGGGAGAATGCATTTATGGTTCTAGGCAACAAGAGTGCAAGAAAGTATTTGGCAGTGATTTAGTATTACGAGTTGGGTTTGCTTATAACGAGATGCCTTTCTACTATCCTTTATGTTTTTTTCCACCAGAAGACAGCATTGCCCAATTGTGCTAGGCTTCAGAGAACTCATTATTCAAATAGATTCTAAGTTTTTTAGGGCAGGGAATGTTTTCTAATCATTTTGCAACCTTTGGTACATTAGCCATGTAAACTGTAGGCCCTGAATAAGCTGCTTGTTCAAAGAGAATGAAATAACCTAATTTTTTTAAAAACTCGGGTGAAACTATGACAATAGACAGGCAAAGCAGACAGACCACTAGAGTCCCTGGGACAGTGAAGTGTGATGGTCAGGAGCACAGGGCGGCAGGAGAAATGTCTGTGATGATGGGAAGGTTCTGTCTACACCGTCCAGTGGAAGCCACGGGCCACGTGTGGGTATTGATAGCACTTAAATTGTGGCTAGTACACTTGAAGAACTGAATTTGTAATTGTATTTGATTTTTAAGTGAGTTCATTTAAATTTTAAATATGGCTACAGGTGATTGGTGGCTACCATCATGGGCCATGAAGAACATGGAGGGTCAGAGGGTAATGGTGAACACCGAGGCGAGTGGCCAGGGTTTGCATCCCAAACTTACCCTTCCCAGTCTCTCGACTGCTTGGTTCCATGGGGTCCCCATCTGGACGCGCTGTTGTAAAGACTGTGAGTCAATATACGGGGTCAGTACGTGGAAAGTCTACTGAGTCAATATATGGAATGCGTCGAGACATGGCAATGAATCATTCCCGTGGCTGGAAAAAAAATCTGTATGTGGGCTCTGCTCTGATCATTTACTTTTATTAGGAGGCTGTGAGATCCGTTAGAACTAACTAGATCATTAAATAATTGCTTGGCCTGATTTTTGTCCTCTTTGGACTTTCTGGGCCTCTATCACTCTACTAGTCAGTGCAGTCTGGGGCTCCAAGAATCGACGTTCCTGGGAGCTGGCAGTTTTGGCCTCTGTAGGCAATTGGTAGGTCTTTGGTCTAGCTATGCATTTCTCTCTGTGGGATATGTGGCCCTTCTATCCTTAGTTCCTGTATCTGATCGATGAGGAAAGTTCTGCATCATTTCTCAGATATACACATCTTAGAGCCACATGGGGGATATTAAATAATGTTTAAATAAATGATTGCGTTTCAAGTGTTTGGAACACATTTCCTCTGAACTATCATAGTCATAATATAGCAACAGTATTTATTGGGGTGTTTCTAGGCACCAGGCCAAGCGGTTTATAGGCATTATTTCAGTTGATGTTCAGAGCAACCCTATTACGAGGGAGGGTATTGTCACTGCTCTTTGAAGGGGACAGGATGGAGGGTTCAGGCTCCGGGTCACTTAGCCAGTGAGCCGCGGAGGCCGGCTTTGTTCTCTTGGACTCTGGAGCTTGTGTTCTGAAGGTCGCGGAAGAGCATGACGACAGACTCATTAACTCTTAGTGTGTTTGCCCATATGCTGGAAAAAACTCAATAACTGAGAAATCAGTTTTACACTCGGAAAAATCTTGGAAACAGGAAGCAAGACGGGTTGTGGTAAAATGAAGAGAGAAGAGTTTGGTCATTTATGCCCCTGTCGATCGGGAGACTTCAGTCATTTGCAAATTGCTCTGGACAGTTTTTCTTGAGAAACTCTCTTGCTCTAAGGTTTCCTTTTTTTTTTTTTTTTTTTTAATTTGACACAGAAAGAGATCACAAGTAGGCAGAGAGGCAGGCAGAGAGAGAGGGGGAAGCAGGCTCCCCGCTGAGCAGAGAGCCCGATGTGGGGCTCGATCCCAGGACCCTGAGATCATGACCGGAGCTGAAGGCAGAGGCTTCAACCCACTGAGCCACCCAGGTGCCCCTTGCTCTAAGGTTTCTTATGTTCTCGCCAACACAAAGAATCTCTCCTACTAAAATGTACTCCTCGTTACCCTGGTTAACAAGTAAAAATTCTCTTGCTCCTCGACAGCATCCGGTTGTCTTTTTTAAGCTATAAATCTCTGAATGTAAAAAGGAGGGGAATATCTGTGGATAAATATCTTGAGGTAAAACTGGCATATTTTTTAGTTGTCTCTTGCCTAGAAACCTGTTTCCAAGAGATTTGGGGCTCCCCGCACACCCCCGGCCTGTCTTCCTTCCTACCCTGTTTTCGGGTCACCCTGTTGTTTTAGACCTTCTGATTCATTCTGTGATTGAGCTCCGAGTACGACGCCCATGTTCCCTCTCCAACAACCATTTCTTCGTTCTTTCTGACGGAAGAGCCACATGAGTGAGACTGATTAGCTTCAAACAAGTGCTTACCATTGTTTTTTAAAATATACATATAATTGTCCAGCTCTACTCTTGCACCTAAAAGTGCCTGCTACGGAGTCTGAAGTTTCTCACCTGAGCTCTTTCAGAAAACCACACCTGCGCTTTGTCACATAAATGTAAAGAACAACACAGCAAAAGGAGGAATTTTCAACCCACCCCCCCCAACCACCAAATAATCAGCACTTAGAGCCGAGAAGCCCTCCTAATTGGAATCAACACCCCTTTGTTCTTGCATCTCTCTTTCTCTTCTAGTTGGGTTTTGAATGAGTGGCTCTCTTTTTCCCACCAGGAAACTGCCTCAGCTTTGCTTCTCAGCCCTGGGCTTCTCCGCTTTGTTCTCTGACGTTATCCTGCCAGATTCAGGGAATCATTTGTTTTGGTGCAAGACCCAAGTCGGCCCCATAAAGACCAAGAGTTATCACTCCCTGGACCTTGAGTAAGCTACCAGGGATTTAAATAAGGAAGTTCGTAGCTTTAGAAACTACGGGACGCCATCTTAAAAGCAAGAAGGAATCCAGTTAGGGGTTAAAGTTGTTAAAGAAGAGCAGAATTGAGATAAAGGAAGAAATCGGGTCCTTGATGACCCGGCCTTATCTGAAACCTAAATCTGAACTTTTTAAGTCAAATGGACCCATAATTCCTCTATTATTCAGGTGAGTTTGAGTTGCATTTTCCTTAACCGATAATGGGAAGCATCTTAACTGATGCAGAGGGTATAATCTACAGGCTGGGGAGCATAATAGCTCCTGGGCTTAGAAAGATGAATGAGACATATTTACCCTCAAAATATAGAAATTTATAATTTAAGAATCTTCTTCTCCCCATTTAATGTGTTTCTTCTTGCAAGGCAATGGGCAGAATTATTATTATTTAAATATTTTATTTTTTTATTTGACAGAGAGAGAGAGGAGGGGGAGCGGCAGGCAGAGGGAGAGGGAGAAGCAGGCTCCCTGTTGAGCAGGGAGCCCAATGCGGGGCTCAATCCCAGGACCCTGGGATCATGACCTGAGCTGAAGGCAGATGTTTAACGGACTGAGCCACCTGGATGCCCCTGGGCAGGATTATTTTTTATGATATCATCAAAATTTTTAATATGTATTTTGAATTGAGATATAGTTCATATGCCATAATACTCACCCTTTTAAGGTGAGCAATTCAGTGGTCTTAGTATATTCACAAAGTTGTGCAATCAGCACTATCTGACTTCAGAACCTTTTCATCCCTTCTCCCACCCCAACCACCCTCCCCACCAAAAAAACCCCACATCCATTAGCAGTCATTCCCCATTCCACCTTCCCTCCCCAACTCCTGGCAACCACTAATCAACTTGCTCTCTCTAGGGATTTGCCTGTTCTGGACACTCCACATTGTGGAATCATACAATATGGTGCGGTTTGTGACTTGCTACTTTCGCTTAGCATAGCATTTTCAAGGTTCCTCGGTGTATTGCCTCTATCAGCCCTTCACTCCTTTTTATGGCTGAATAATATCCCGTTGCCTGGATATGCAATACTTTGTCCACCGATTCATCAGCTGATGGACATTTGAGTTATTTCTACTCTTTGTCTATTATGAATAATGCTGCTATGAACATTCAGGTACAAATTTTTGTGTCAGGTGCGCCTGGGTGGCTCAGTGGGTTAAGCCTCTGCCTTCCGCTCAGATCATGATCTCAGGGTCCTGGGATCGAGCCCCACCTTGGGCTCTCTGCTCGGTGGGGAGCCTGCTTCCCCCTCTCTCTCTGCCTGCCTCTCTGCCTACTTGTGATCTCTCTCTCTGTCAAATAAAGAAATAAAATCTTTAAAACAACAACAACAAATTTTTGTGTGGATATATGTTTTCTTTTCTCTTAGGTTTATGTCTATGAGTGGAAATGTTGGGTCATATGGTAACTTTGTGTTTAACTTTTTGAGTAATACTAGACTGTTACCCTGGTGGTTACACTGAACAAGAAAGTAAGACTTCTCTTCTTATGGAGTTCATAGGTTCTAATGTTATAATAGATTGCAACTTTGAAATAAACTAGACCAGAGAGAAATCTTAAAGCATCTTGTACATGGTAGCCTTTCATACAATAGAACCTTCCTCTGAAATCCTTACTATGAAACAGAAATTTGGTCCCCGTACCTGCCCCTTCGTAAATAGTGATGTATAGGGGGTTTTTTCCATTATACACTAAGAGCCTTTAAATCGGGTGTTTCTAGTCCATCACAACTAAGAAGTTAGACATTTATAAATCCTGCTTAGCATCTGATTGAGAATTTATTATTACAGTGGGGCATTAAGGAACTGTTAGGTCAATAAAAAGCTTTAAAATTCTTTAAAAATTTTCAGAGACTCGAAAACAACAGATATTAGCAACATTATTTGGATTATAGGAATGAGAAAATATAATTAGCCATAAGTGGAAATAAAATCCATGAGATGACAATTACTGCTCAAGAAGAATACAGAACAAGAAGGTACAGAATGCATACTTAGTCCAAAGTGCATTTGCTTTTTAAAAATGATTTTATTGCAATCTTTAAAGTATGTTAGCATATCTGTGGTGCTGTATAAACAGTAATAATGACCCTGAACGTACAACAAACAAAATCCAGCTGACCTTTATCTTCACTGCCTCATTTCATGCTAGCTGTGACTTTCCCAAAAGGTATTTGAAATGGCCTTATGATAATTAATTTGTGACAATTAGAAAAAGGATGGAGGACAGCGCCAAGGAAAATTCCGCATATCGTGGTGGTGGAGGGGATCATAGAATTTAAGGATGGAAGAGACATTGAAGTTTTTCCAGTGTGCCACCCCTCCCTCCAAACCTCCCTCCCTGCCCCCCACCCCTAACCTTCCCCCTACCCCGCCCCTGCCCAGTTGCTAGAAAGACAAACCTGCTGTTGAAAGGTTATCAGTCTCTGGTTAAACATTCCTGTTCTAGACACATGAAGATATTAATTGTAACCCCATCTACAATAGTAAAACATTGGAGGAACCAAAATATCTCACACAGCAATAAGTCACTGTTATACAAGTGGAAATTATATCTGTGGACATTTGGGGAAGTGTTTTGTTATGATTTTAAATAAAAAAGCAGAATATAAACTTGCATGTATATTATGCTTAAAACTAACTGTAGACAGGAAGATGGAAGATATGCAAATAGAAATAATTGTTATGCTTGGATTATGAGGGTAATTTTTCTTTTCTTTTAAACATTTATACATTTTCTATAATTTTGCTTAGTCAGTGTTCTTAAATCAAACTAATAAAAGTAAAAGGATGGTTTTACTTTTTTTTCTGCTTAAAAACAGATAAAGTAAAAAGGGAGCTAACATTCTGTTGTGGAGATAGAAATTTGCAATAGCATTCTCCAGGAGTCAGAGGTAATAATCAAAAAATGTATATATAAAGTTTTAAGTTCATTTGGTGAAGCAAGCAAATATTCCACACCTTCTATCCTTTTTAAGACCATTGTAGCCATTTGTTGAATTTATGTTTGCAATTTAATATGAGCCAGGGGATCATTAAGAAGAAACGGTTTTAAGAGAAACCACAGCACAAGAGAAAAATGTTAGCCAATTTCTAGGACAAACCTAATTACATTTTCACTTATATCCCAAGGAAAAAAAAAACCTTCTGTCTCACTGCACCATATCACTTATTGGCAGAAAGAGTTTCCCTTTGGCTTATTTTAATACATCTTTATTACTTGGATTTCTGCAGCTTAGCGTTTGGATGCAGAGACATGTGGTCTTTCATTGTTGTGCCTTCTATTATCTGGAGACCCATAAAATCAGAGGGTTGACAGGTACAGCGTTTTGTTCTTATTGTCTGCTCAAGCCATTTAATAGTGTGATTGGTGCTGGTGCGTCACAGCAGTTCACAGAGGATAATATCTTCTATCTTAGGATGCAGATTTAAATAAAGAAGAGTCTAAGTTTTTTGATAAAAAAGGTCAACCACAGCGAACTCATTTGAAATAACTCGAAATCCAATATTGCTGTTAATGTGGAATGACTTGATTAGGTATCTTTAATTTTAGCTTCTTTGATAATTTATGAAAATTAACATTAAAGTTTTTAAAACTAGATGGAAATTAACCATTAGCGTAGTAAGCAAAAATACACATATTCTATTGGTATTTAGAGAACAAAAGATATACTCTAATTTAGAGGAGGAATATTGTTTTTCTCTTTTAATATATCTGAAGTTCATATGATCTGCTATTTCTTAAATAGTAAATATAGTCTATCTAGATGCTAAATCAAAGGGCAAGTCAAGTATTTTTCAGTTTTACCCTAAATGGGCTGTAAATCTCAGGATCTGGGAGGAGAGTTGTATCAGACTATATAATTTCTTATTTTTACCTCTTGGAATAATTTAGCACAATTTTATTAAAACCGTCTTGGCTCTCTGATGATGAAATGAAAGAAAAGTGCTCCTAATCTTTATGGTAAAGTAAGGTAAATTTTTAAAAGATAATTTTGATTTTTTTGTTGTTGTTAATCTTTGCCTTCATCTTATTGCAAGTTGTCGCCCTAGTAGGTATTCCTGGTTTCTTTTTGTTTGGGTTATGCTGGAAGGTGACCAGCTTCCTGAAATGCTGGCTCTCCGGGATTTGGCCGAGATCGGCAGTGACTGACAGGGTTCGGCCATCTGTTGTTGGCTGCTGGCTACGTCTGCCTGACAAGTCTGAAGCCACAGCTGAATCCCCACAGGGTGACGGGGACAGCACTGGGAACGGAAAAGCAAAGAATGAAATGTTTTGAAATAATTTGAGAGTTTGCCAGTATGTGTTTAGTGAAAACATTTTAATCAAGACTTTTTAATTAAAAACCAGCAATCAAGTAGCCTTAACAATATGAATCCGTTCTTTAAAGAGAAAAATGAATTCGAAATTTAGGACAATGCAAGGGAAACCACCCATCAGACTACCCAGATAGCTGAGCAAAAAAGTGGGTGCACGTGAAGTTACGCCAAGTGACCTCGTTTTCCTAGATGATGATGAACCACAACAGTGTCTTTCTGGCCTGAATCTCTGCTGAGATTGTGGGCATTTGTACCAAAGCAGAAGCATTGCTGGATCAGTGGACAGAATAGCCCCAGCTAAACAGACGTGGGCTCCCGTTGATACGTGACTGGTCATGTATTTGCGGGAAACCCACTTTGGCTGCTAAGGTCTGGAACCTGTCATTTAGGCTTCATTGAAAAAAGGAAACTCGTTCCTTCTTTCTTACCTTCTCTTCTCAAATGCTTTAGTATCTTATCCACACCCTCCCTGCCTCCTTCTCCTCCTCCCTCACCGTCACACACACACACACACCCTACTTCTTTTGTTTATTTTGCAACTTGTAGGCTTTCTATTTGTTTCATAGAATGATGCTGCCAAGTACTGCTGAGACCCCTTTCTTCCCGTAAAGCCTCTCTGTTGCCCCAGGTCTTATCCTGTTAAGTATTGTACAGATGAGGCAGCCAGGAACAAGGTCCTCATGGTAGAAGAGTTTTTAAAAAGTTCCTGCTGCAAACATCCTGCCTGTCCCATGCAGTTCTCACTGGCTGTCGGGATTGTGGAGGTGCAGGGACAATGTCTATGAAGTTCATGGCCTCAGGGCCTCAGGCTCGGCAGTCACTTTTTGCTTGTCTCCTGCTACACACCTTCCTGGTTCTCTGGCCCTTCAAGTGTGTTTGGAGCACGTCTTGCACACAGTCTGTTTGATAAAAACATGGGGATTAAGGTGACTGTAGCTCCCTGACCCCAGGCACTAAGTTTGGTAGTGGAAATGTATCCACGCATTTCAAATAAGTTAGAGTCTGGAAGGTGTTGTAATGAAAGGCTTCTGAGTGAGCACGGTCTTGAATATGACTGGAGAAAACCAGAGATGGCATTCGTGATAAGGATGCAACAGGCCCGGATGGCTTGGGGGTGAACAGATTTCCGTGTATGTGGAAGGGTCCTGGGGCCACTGTAACAAGGCACCACACACTAGGGGGCTTCAGACAGCTGAAACTTACTCTCTTGCAGTTCTGTAGGCTACAAGTCCAAGATCAAAGCTGTTTGGCAGTACTAGTCCTCTCTGGAGGCTCTGAGAGAGTCTGTTCCAGGTCTCTCGAGCTTCTGCTGGTGGCTGGCAGTCCTTGGCTTGTGAACACATCCCCCCGATTTCTGCTTCCATTGTCCCATGGAGTTCTCTGCATGTCTGTGTCCAAATTTCTCTCTTCGTATAAGGACCCCAGTTATTGGATGAGGGCCCTCTAGACTCCAGGATAACATCGTCTACATTGGATTGTATCTGTAATGACCCTATTTCCAAATAAGGTCACGTTCACTGGAGTTAGGACTTGAACGTAACGTTTTGGGGGCCCCAGCTCCGCGTTGGACATGGCAGTCTCCACACCTGTCTGTATTTGCAGCGGCACGTTGCCTTTCTCCGTCCTCAGCATCTGTGCTCTTTGGCACCGCGGACATTTTGCTCAGACAACTCTCAGCTGTGGGACTGTTCTGGGCGTTGCGGGTGCCCGCCAGCCTCCGTGGCCTCTACTACTGCCTATAGCCTTACCCATTGAGAGCTGATGACCACAGATGTCTCCAGACATCGCCAAATGTCCCAGAGGGGACAAGATTGCCTACGGTTGAGAACCATTGTGTTAAAGTGATTGTAGTGTTACCAAGTTCCCGTGTAGATTTTAAGACTTTTTCTCATATGTATTTACTACTATGTTATTTAGTACTGCAAGATTCACAATTCCACTGTCCTTTTCTATCATTGTCAAATAACTCTCTTTTTAAAGTGAAATTTCATATTATCTTTTATTAATATTACTATTCTTGAGTCTTCTGTTTATAATCCCCTGATCAATGACTATCCATCCTTTCAAATTATTTATATTGTTCCTATTTCAACATTTCTACAACCACCACCACACACACCTTAGAGCTCCGCCCATCTAGTAAACCTCAGTCTGTTCTGATCATACTTCTGTCCAAAGCAAAGGGGGTATCGTGCTGTCAGTAGAGAGAGAAACTCTTTTAGCCTCACCTTGTCTGTGTACCAAGATTGAGCTGTGTTTAAAAAAAAAAGAAGAGGGGCGCCTGGGTGGCTCAGCAGGTTAAAGCCTCTGCCTTCGGCTCGGGTCATGATCTCAGGTCCTGGGATCGAGCCCCGCATCGGGCTCTCTGCTCAGCAGGGAGCCTGTTTCCCCTTCTCTCTCTGCCTGCCTCTCTGCCTACTTGTGATCACTCTCTCTCTGTGTCAAATAAATAAATAAAATCTTAAAAATAAAAAAATAAAAAAAGAAGAGAACCCTGTATCCCACGACTTTTTGTGCTTAAGCAACGTATTTGTTGGAGTGTGTGAAGAGCACAGTAAGTGTAGTATTCTTCCCCTTTCAATTCTTGGCAAAATTTGATGCCACTAAAGAGAAGGAAGATTCTTTATAAGCCTGTGACTTGGACTCTTGGTTTCTGAGTCAGTTTTGGGGGGGCGAGGGGATACAGATGGGCCCCCCCCCCGGTACAGCCCACACTAGTCCTCCTTGCTCCTGATTTTGCGATTATGCCACAACGCTTGGGAGGACATAACCTCTAGAAATGAGCAGGGCTTCCTGGTTCTGCAAGTACTTCTGAAAAGCTGCTTTTGTTTCTGGAATGCATCAATAGAGCGTCCTCTGCAAACAAACCTTCAAAATCCTTGAGAAGAGAGCAGTAAGTTACAGTGTAACGTTTGCTATCTCCAACCGGAGGACGCGAATTCCTGAGGCTTTGAAATGTAAAGAGAATGGCAAACATTTGGTTCACTTAGTATCGGGTAATGAACTGGAGGTGACTTTCCTGGTCCCACCCAAAGGGCCACCCCCTCTGCTGGCCACCCACTCATCTGTCATCTTGCTCAACGGTCACCTACACAAAGCCTCTCTTTCCCCTCCCAGGCAGGGCTAATGGCTTCCTCTTCTTCTGGGTCCCCCCAGCCCTTTGTGCGCCCTATATTTAGAACTAAATGAATTGTTCTGTAATGATTTGTTTATGTATCTGTCTCTCCCAGGAGGTGACGAGCTCCTTGCAGCCAGGGACGATGTCCTCATCATTTTCATATACCCCTCTCCTTCTGTGGAATAAACCTTGGATCTATTTTCACATCTTTCTGGACTCCTTTCTGATTCCTATTGCCATCAGCCTAAACTCCACACTTTATCCCTAACGTGCCTCAAGGCTGTCAGAGAGCGCTTGGGGGGCTCTCTCCTTCTCTCCATGGGCATTGTCCCTTCCTGCCCGGAGGTATCTCCCCAAGTATCAAACCACCCCTCCCCTGCGCTGGGGGAGCTCTTCCTGATTCTCAAGGTTGGTCGGGACACACCCCTGGGCGTTGCTGTCGTATTCTGTATCTGCCTAACACATGACTTAACACACACTATTGTGATTGCCTGTGTGTCTGCTTTACCCCCTGGACTGAAAGATCCTTGAGCTGACTATGTCGGTTTCCCTGTCTCCTCGCAGAGAGCCTGGTGCTCAGCGAATATTTGTGGAATTACGTTTCTTACAAAATCCATGCACTGTATCGTGAAACTCTGTAATACAGTAGAAAGAGAATGTAATCAGAAATTAGAAAACTTTGAGTTCTTGTCCAGGTTCTGCTATTTACACACGGGAAGGAAAAGAAAATATAGAAGTTTGCCTAAGTGGAAGAGTGCTCTAGAAAAAAGTAGACCTAAGCAAAGAAAAACAGGGCTCTGGCAGGAGGTAGGACCCAACGTGCAAGGACAGTGAAAAATCAGACAATTCGATGAGCAGCAACTGGGCTTAACAAGATCCGATGGGAAGGGAACGTGGACCCTTCATGTCCCAGTGGGTCAACCCTACAGGAACCAGAAGGGCAGGCCTATGGCGAGAGAGGTGGGCTAGCACTGAGATGGCCCCAGAGAAAAAGAAAGAAAAAAAAAAAAAAGAATCATCTTTTGGTTTGGGATAAAGACAGGACATCAAGCCTGAGGTTTATTTATTTACGCATGTCTGCCGTTTATTCTCCTGGGGAAGCTCCTGGAACAAATCTGGGTCAGCTGTGTGGCCTTGCTCAGTGGAAGGGAGGTGGTGGCCCTCACGCGTCGGCAAGCCTTGTAACACGACTGGATCGTGACAGCTGCCCGCCTGCTCGCCCTGGGCGCGGCCAGCACTGACTCTGCGTGAAAAGGGGCAGGTCATGCCCAGTCTTGGAGCCGCAGGATCTTCCTCTATAAAAATGAGAACACATATTTACATTATGAGTCTTAGACGATAATGAGCTTGGGTGTTTTTAGAACTATATGAAATTGTTTATACCATCCATGCATGGCCACTCCTGGCCTTGAATGTCGCCCTAGGAGGGCGGAATTCATCTCTGGTCATCTGCACCACCGCCGAGCCGTCCAATTGGCTGTGTCACACAGTGGCTGTTTTAAGATGGAATTTATTCTCTGACAAATGTAGAGCCATTTCTCTTGAAATCTCTCTCTCTTTCTCATGCATCAGATACCTCAAACCTCTATTTTCCTACCTTCCTTCCTTCCTTGTCTGGGACCTCAGCGGGGCGTTGGTTGGAAAACCTAGACATGCCTGGCCTTTCCGTGTGGTCTGAGCTTCCTCGTAGCGTGGCAACTGGGTTCCCAGGGCGAGTGCCTCAAGCGAGAGAACAAGGTGAAAGGCCATGGCGGGTTTTTTTTTAATGACCCAGTGGTGAAGGTCATAGAGACTCACTTTTGCCATTCTTCGTTGGTAAGGCCGCCCTGAAGGTCCACCCAGGCCCAAGGGGAAGAACACAGAATCCATCACTCGATGGAGGAGAGTTAATGTCACATTGTAGAAAAACGTGGGGAATGGGGTAGAGTTTGATGGCCTTCTTTGGGAAATACAGTCTTCCACGATGAGTAAATGTTCACCAATCCATGGTGGAATGAGGAAAATAAAGTCAAATTGTTTCAAGTTAGAGGACGGTCCTTGATTCTGAGCTTAATTAGGTGTTGGGGTTGAAATGTCCTGAATGAAGTGCAGTTATTGTATTGGTGGTGGTTTTTCTAACTCTCCTTACTGGGCACGATAAAAAGCTGGTGACTTTAGGCCAGGCTCCGAGGTTTTGTGAAATTCAGAATCTGAGTTTAACGGCCTTCACTTTTCTGTTCAGTGTTGAAAGTTCTTCTGCAGCATTCCCAATAAGTGATCACTCATTCTTTGAACATTCCTGGTGACCTTCGCTTCTCCTTATGAGAGATGAGCCACTCTTGCTGTTTACAGTTCTCACTAGTAGAAAGTTCTAACTCACCTCCCTGCTGTAACTCATACCCTTCATCTTGAATCTTCCCTCTCGATTCATTTGATGGCTTTTCTGTTAGGTAACCACCCCTCTCACCAGTCCACCATTACGTTTTCCTTTTTCTAGATTATACAATCTTAATTCCTGTAAATGTTCTTTATGTGAGCTCTGCATAGACTGGGTTCTAGGTGAGCTTTGATAAAATGGTGGTATTATCTCAGTCTTCCAGGATCTCGATATTTTCAATTTGTTCATGTTGGGATTGTGATCTTCAAGGTTCTTGCTGGCCATACATTTCTATATTCTACCATCCTGTTTATACACATCTAGAATCATCACAGTTTGGTAATGTTCTTCTTCAACAGGTGATTAGAACAAAAAAATGTGTTCTGAGCAACATAGAATACAGTAAGACTACGAAAGCTCTTATTTAAAAAAATCAGGTACGATGTAGAGATGGGAAATATTAAATATGTAGTTAATTTTAAAACCAAATTTAAGAAAATATAAACTTCCAGTTTTCTTCAAGTCCTATCCTTGTGCAATATTTTCACCCTTAAATTTGTCTTTACTTTTATTCGAATATTTTATTATTAATATTGCTATTGTTATTGCTACTATTGCTGCTCACCAGCGATAATAATACATTTCACTTGCCAGTTTTTGCCTCTCACTTCGGTTTCTCCAGATATTATTGTTTCCGTTACAGAGGAATCTGTAACTGGCGTTTTCATTTCCTTTGCAAATTTGATATAACCATCTTCTGAGCCTTCACCTAAGTCATTAACTGGAACGGTGACCAGGATGGGCTTGAGCAGAGCACCCGGGGTCACTGCTCTGGTTGATTTACCCTAAGTCTGGGTGACTGTGTCCACGCACCTTACTGCATTACTCTGCGAAATGCCTTTCTGAAATTAACACTTCCCGGACTCGGCTTCCTAGGGATCCTGCCTGTTTATCTTTTCAATCTCCAGGAGCAATAATGTGAGCACTGAAGGATTTGGTTTTAGTGAGTTTGGATAGGCTCCTCATGACCTCTGCTCTCCCTTTTGTTACAAAGCATCTGTTTTGCAACCTGTTTTAGTATTTTGCTAGGGGTTCATTTGAAACCTAGTCCTGTAGAGCCGTGTTTACCACTTAATCCAAATAGGACCAAGAGTTGTGATCTCTATCTTTTGGACCCATTTCCTTCCATGTTCTGAATTTCTCATAGTTTCCTAAGTTTCAAGTTTCCTGGTTCCTAGGTTTCCTGGTTTCAAGTTGCATCTTTTGGGTCCTGGGATCAAATTGTTCTGGACCTGGGAGCCAGGGTGGTTAGATTCTATGCATCAAGCCAGAGCCAATCATCGCCTATCTAATTCGAGTTTGGACCACTTGAAATTATCAACAAATACTTAGTAACAAAATTGGCCAACAAATGTGAAACTGAAATCATAGATGTTTGGGGGTATAAATGGAGCTCTCCACTGAACATCTTGAAGAAGAAAAGGACCTGTAACATCAAGGGTGTTGGGATAAAATGAGGGGCCAAAGGGAATTTTATTTTTCCTGTGACTCCATGAATGCCCAGGCTGATATGGCCTAAGGAGACATAAGTAAGACTTCAGTAACTCTAGTTTAAATAATGGTAAATTCTCTGAGATGACTTTGTCACTTTCATCTTAGTTTTCCATCATGTTCATAGCCCCAACCAAATCTGGGTCAGTCCTAACTAATTCCACATTGATAATGGCTTTACTGTGTTTTCCAACATTTAATTGATAAATTATCCTCCAGGAGTTATTTAAGGCATGTCAAGAATTTATCAGAGCTTTGCTTTGAGAAAAATGAGTTTAGACTTAGGTTAGATCCTTTTGTTTCCATGGATTATGTCTTGGCACCTGAGCCAGTTTTCTTATTCACGGGAAAAACCTTGTCACATATCCACGACAATGAGGTGGTCTGTGCCATATTGCTCCCCCAATACCACTCCTTTCTCTCTTTGGCTCGAGTCCAGTGCCCCATCATTTCTGCATCCTCACATTAGAATCTTGTTCTTTATGGACTTTTTAAACACATGATGTTATTTGTAAATTTTTTCTTTACTTGGTTGTAAAGGTACATACGCTGCCAATCAGCGTGGTCTTACGCGACAGGTGCTTCTGGGGACCTCTCGCTTGCATTTCCCTTGCACAACCGGGGTGGGTCATCGAGTCCATGCCCCCTCTGCCCCCCGTCTTCTTTTGCCCGGACTCTCCCGTTGCGGTTCTGTTGCTACAGGAGATGGTCCTCCCGGAAGGACCGAAGGCTCAATAGCCCCCCTCCACCCACGTGGCCCACATCCAGTTCATACACGCCGCTCACACATCCCGTGCTTGATCACCTCCGCCAGGTGGGCCACTCCTAGAACTGCCTTACTCCATTTGGGCTGACACCCCTCCTTTGAAATCATTCTGCACCCCCCAGGCCCTTGCCCTCTAGGCCTGCCATGGGAGAGGAAGGCCCGAGGATCTCGGGAACGCCTCGGTTTTCTCTGAGACTGAGGCTTTCTCTACAGCCTTCCCCTTTTCTTTCTGAGTTCTCACCAGAATCACCCTTAACGGTCCCTTTATAGCAACTCAGGCTTCTCCTGGGTGCACCTCAGCACGCCCCCAGCCCCAACCACTGCCGAGTCTCCCAGCCCCCTCCGCAGTGTGAAGTATTTGTTACAACCGCACCCCCACTTTCCAGTACCAATTTCTGTCTTTGGGCTGTTATAACAAAAATGCCATAAACTAGGTGGCTTATAAAACACACTTACTTCCCACAGTTCTGGAGGCTGGGGAGTCCAAGATCAAGGCACCCCCAGAGTCGTGTCTCGTGGGGTTCTGCTTCCTTCTAGATGGCTCTCTTCCTACTGTAACCTCACATGGCGGAAAGGACAAAAGAGCTCTCTGGGTCTCTTGTATAAGGGTGCGAATCCCATTCATGAGGACTCTGCCCCCATGATTTAATCACCTCCCAAAGGCCCCACCTCCTAATATCATCACTTGGGGGTTAGATTTCAACATAAGAATTTGGGGGAAATACCAACATTCAGTCTGTTACAATCCCGGAAGCACCTAGCTAGCCTGATGGGTATTCCCTACCCAGCAGGTTGGAGTCAGACACTGTGCACTGGACCCCTTTAGATGTGGGGGGCCTGTCAACTCCCTGAGTGGTCCTTTGGAGGTCCTTCTGCCAGGGGACGTCCTGCGATCCCTGCAGAGAAGCCTCTTCCGAACTCATCCCCCAACCTCAAAACCTTCCACCCTTTCATATTCTCCATAAGGGTGGAGCGTTATTTTAACCATCTTCCTTTGAAAAGTTGCAAGTCTTTGTGGTTTGTACCACAACTTACTTTAACATTTGACATGTAGATGTACTATTTTCCTAAAGCTGTTTTCACAGTGCCATGACTTTCGTGGCTGAAAACACTTATTCTCTCACTGTGGTCCGGAAATCTGGAATCAAGTTGTTAACAAGGGCGTGCTCCCCCTGAAGGCTCTAGGGAAGATTCTTCCTGGCCTTGTCCAGCTGGCTCCTGGCCATCCTCAGGGTTCCTTGGCTTGCTTGGGACCACATCACCCTGATCTCTGCCCCCGTCTTCACACGGCCTTCTCTGTGTCTCCTCTGGGTCTCTGTATCCAAATCTCCCTCTCGTTTTTCTTGTCAAGACCACAGCCATGGCCATAAGGCCCACCCTCATCAAGTGTGACCTCATCTTAATTTGATCACATCTGCAAACACTGTTTCCAAATAAGGTCACTTTCACGGGTCTTGGGGTTAGGATTTGAGCACAGCTTTTGGGGGTGCACAACTGAACCCACCACACTAGGTTACTTGATGCCCCAGGTGAAACCTTCAGGAAAAAAATGTGTTTATATAAATTTTTAATGAGCTTAATGAACCAAGCTTGATGATACGACCATATTAAAAAGCAAAACCAGAAACCAGGTAAGAAATAAAACAAAATGAAAAAGCATTTGTTTTTTGTCGATTGGATCTCCATAATGTGGTTGCTAGTGCAATTAGGTTCTTACGTATGTACCATCTTATACAGCTCCCCATGTAGTTTTACCTCTAGTATGGGTTTTTGAGGGTAGAGGCCCCATCTTCTCCCTCCTGTGTGTCCTTCTAAGGTTCCGAGCTCACAGAGTAGGCACCAAGGAAGAACAAATGACAACCATTCTCTTTCATAGCAGCATGAAAACTTCCGCTGTAGCATGAGGGATTTTGGTGAAACGTGACATGTTTCCTGATATTGAAAATAATGAACATTGGCATGTATCCCTGAGGAAGGGTGGGCGATTGCTGTCCCTGGGA
>CM052889.1:6175382-6231973 GCA_028534135.1 Potos flavus | reverse complement strand
TTTTTTTTTTAACGCTTACACATGCCTTCCAAAACCCAAGTGTCTTTGGTTTCAAAACTTGTATTTGTCTTTCCTTCTATGTAACAATTTGTCATCACGCATACTTTGAGAAATAAATTATTTGTTTCATACTGTTAGGCAGAAATTCACACAAGAAATGCAGAAACATGAAAATAGTAATAAAAATTATTTCCAGATGTTTTAAAAGGAGAATGAAGGCCTGTGAAGTTTCTTAATATATATAACTAGGATTTTATTTCAAATGTGAAAGGGAATTGGACATTATTTTCCCGGGGAAACTATGGTTCTGGTAACAATGAAGCATTTGGATTTTGCGTGCCATCAAGGTGAACCAGTTATCCTTAGTTATGTGACTTTCCACTGTATCACACCAATGTCTGCATCCATACAAGTATTCCACCAACTTTTGGTTGAAATCAAACATATTTATTGCATTATTCTGTGAATTCGACAGAATATGCAAACGATATTCTGGGGGAAATACCTGCTGCTTTTGTTGGTTTTCTTCCTCTGTCACTGTTTTCTCTGTAATTTGCTCATCTGGGCACAAAAGAGTGAAGTAAAACCAACCTTTGACTCATTCTCAGATCATCCATTAAAACCAATTGGCCAGCAAAGATGGTCCACTTACCATATACTTTTAGCCTCGAGACTTTTCATTAATAGCATTTTCTTTGCCGTGTACTCTGAACTCTCTTGCATTATGCTTTTCATTGGTTTTTATGCTTCTAACAGTCAACATTCTTTACTCCCACAATCCTTGCTGAAGTAGCATTCCCTCTTTAGGAAAGCAGGCCTAGACCTGCCTCTAAATCAAAGGCCTCGAGTGCTAAAGGTAACCTCATGGCATTTTGTGGATCCAGTGAAAATACACGGTCATTCCCGCAAATTGACTTCTGTTCTTGGGAAGAAAGATTTACCTGTTCCCCAGGATCTGCTTCTAGTGATGCCTGTCTGCGTGCAGGGACTCTGTAGGAGTTAAAGCTGGGCAATAGGATCAGTGCCTGAGCTTCATGGGCCAATAATTCCAACATTTCTAGTGGCACTACAATTTTGAGATATAGTTGGAGTAAGTACTAGGACTGTGGTTTCCTCCAGTGTAAAAAAAGGTGGTTAAAATATATAAATATTTCTCCTTTTTAAAAGCATTATTTCATTCTCCATCATTTGTTTCAAAAGTAATCCACGAAAAACAGATTTAAAAAAATTATCCATAATCTCACCAACTGGGGTGACAGCATTTTAGTGGTTATTCTTTCCAATTTTTATGTAAGTTATAGATATGACATGACTGTGTGTATATAATATAAGCATCTCTTTGTGTATGTCCTTTTATTTTTAAATAACAAAAATGTCATCACAGGCACAACCTGCCCCCCCCTCACCAGAATGACGTCACCTTCGGGTGACTGTCTTCCTTATCTTATTATCTGCTCTGATTCCTACAATAGCATCTGACGTACAGTAGGTTCCCAATAAGTAAACAGTTGTTGATTAACTGCTTTTTATCACTGCACACTTTGCTCTAAACCTTTCCCACAGTAATTAATACAGATGACGGGAAAATGAATTTAGCCTAATCTTACTGAGGGAGGTGGAGAAATGTGACTTACTTTCAGTTATAAGCTGGATAAGTTTTGGGGATCTAGTGAACAGCACGGTGACTTTAGTTCCTACCACTGCGCTGCATACTCGAAATCTGCTTAGAGAGTAGATCTTTAGCGCTCTTCTCACACACACTTGGTTGTGGTCTTTCCCACTCAGTACGTGTATTAAACCATCACGTGGCCCATCTGAAATGTACGCAACTTTTATCTGTCAGGTGCACCCCAGAAACGCTGGGGAAGAAAGAGGGATGTGACTTACCCTACAAATTGGCAATAGATACCTGTGTGGCAACCACGGGGGTACCGATAAAGCACAGAGATTTTGCCCGCTGAGAGCTCCCAGTGGGTCCTGGGATTGCCCTCCCTTAGCCAGAGAGCGCCTCGCCCATCCCTGCTGAGAGCGTCTCCTAGGATCCTGGCTGAGGTTTCCCGGCCAGTGCAGCACAATACACCCTCCCTTTCCCCTCGTCCTGCTCCCAGCCTTCCTTCCCCACGCGCTCCTGCCAGCAGCCCCCCAGAAAGCTCTGTCTCATACCCTATTTCCCAAGAAAACCCACCTATTTGATGTTTAGGCTGCTTCCACGTTTTTGCAGCTCTAAACTTCTCTGCGATGAATAGCCTTGTTCAAATATTTGTCTTCCTCACTTACTGATTTAGGGTATATTTCCAAAATAAAAATTTTGTTGATTAGAAAGGATGAACATTTTTTAAGGCTCTCGCTACCAGATGGCAAACTGACTCCAGAAGGGTCGGAGAAGTTACAGTTTTACTGCTGGTGTGAGATGGGGTCCATTTCCCCACTCTTCTTGTCACCACAGGGGATTCGTTGGTTTGTTGGTTGGATTTTAATTATGATTTATTTAATGGGGAGAAAAGGCTTTGTCATTGCTTTGTATTTACAGTGCATTGATCGCTAGTAACGTTCAACACGTTTTCATGTATCTATGGAACATTTGTGTTTCCTCTTTTGTTAAGCTTCTGTTATGGTCCTGTGCAAATTTTTCTTTTGAAGGTTGTAAATCAATAAAATGAAATCCTAATCACATTTATATGGATGGTTTTCACTCTTCTATAACATTTTTATTCCCGATCTATAGTTTTACTATGTTAATTTTTTTTAAAGATTTTACTTATTTATTTACTGAAAGAGAGAGAGAGGGAGGTGGGGGCAGAGAGTGAGAGGGAGAGAGAGATCTCGAGCAGACTCAGCTGAGCACAGAGCCTGACCCAGGGCTCGATCTTAAGACCCTGAAACCTGACCTGAGCCGAAATCAAGAGCCAGACGCTTAGCCAGCTGAGCCACCCAGGCACCCCACCATGTTAGCTGTTTTTTTTTTTTAACATAGAGAGATATTTCTATTTTTGTGGTTAAATCTGTCACATGTTTCAGTCTCTTTTTTCTGTATAAATGTTGCACTTGGAGTTATGCTTATAAAGTCTTTCTCTACGCCTTGAATGTGCAAACACTCACTTCAATGTTTTCCTGGTGCTTTTTTATTTTACAAATATTTTAAACCATCTAGAATTTATTTTACCAGCAGACAGATAAGACAAACCGGTGGCCTGGGCTGTATTGGGCTTGCGGAGTGTTCTGCTTGTGTCGTGGGCTTATTGTGTTCCCCAAAAGAATATGTTCATGTCTTTACTCCCTATACCCGTGAACGTGACCTGATTTAGAAATAGGGTCTTTGCAGATGCAGTCAAGTTAAATGAGGTCCTACTGGATTAAGGTGAGCCCTAATCCCGTGACTGGTGTCCTTATAGAAATAAGAAGAAAATTTGGAAATAAGAGGGGATGTGATGGAGAAGCAGAGATTGAAATGAGAGTCTATAACCCAAGTAATACCAAGAACCCCAGAGCCCAGGAAAAAGGCAGCTGAGAACAGATTCTCCCTCAGAGCCTCCGGAAGGAACCAACCCTGCCAACACCTTGATTTTGGACTTCTTGCCTCCAGATGTATGAGTAGGAACGCTTCTGTCATTCTAGCTACCTGGCTCGTGGTAATTTGTGAAGGCAGCTCGCGGTTTTAAAAATGCTTGAAATGGTTGCCATCATCTAAACACTGGGACATTTCATAGAAAAAGGCAGGTTTCTCTTAAAAAGCAGCTGAACTCTGAGCCCTCATGTTGGTGTCGTCTTGGCTGGACCTCCGACTTGCTTCCTCTGCGCGAGCAGGGGTGTGCATGGTGGGAGAGCTACCTTTTTCAGCCGTAAAAATGGTTTTCTTTTCCTTTCCTAATGGTAAACTTGCCCCAACATCATTTATTAGGTAATGCCACAAACCAGATGCATTGCTGCTGTCATCACCTACTCTATGCTCCTGTGGCACGTGAATCTATTTTGGGGTTTTCTATTCTGACTCTCTAATCTGTCCAAATAGCCATTCTCTAGCACCGCACAGTTGGGCTTATGACCGTTGAAAAATATAATGTTCCATCTCATTGGGCAAGCAGGCGACCTTTGCTTCCCTTAGTACTCAAGTTCCATCAATGAAGGCAAGTAAATTTAACAGAAGTAAATGCAGACTCTGCCACATAGACTTACAGTGACTGCCACCACGTACATCGGTCTTCCCACTGGAAATGGAAGCCGTTCGTTTTCTGGCTATGGATTGGTTTCCCACTGCCAATGTCTTTTCTATGAAAAAAAATAATTTGAGTAGAGAGTCATCTCATTATCATTGCAGCTATAAATATCATTTGTTGTCTGAAAAAATATGTGGCATTAAAATATGTAAGATATTTGTCAGTTTTATAAACTTCATTAAAATGTATGTGAATGTCCTTTTTTCTATAGCCAAGTGTCACCTTCTTGAGTTCTGGAGGCACAAATTTGAATTAATAGAAAAAGGAAGACCTAAGGGAATCGTGTCTGTAGAATACTTAAAGGTGTGCTTGAAATGATTAATGATAATGTTCAGAAAGTCCCTTTACTTAATTTAAAAAAAATTTTTTTATAACTTTTTAAATTTGAAATAATCATAGATTCACCGGAAGTTGCAAAGAAATGTCTGGGGAGGGACGCCTGGGTGGCTCAGTTGGCTGAGCAGCTGCCTTCAGCTCAGGTCATGATCCCAGGGTCCTGGGATCGAGTCCCACATTGGGCTCCTTTCTCGGCGGGGAGCCTGCTTCTGCCTCTGCCTGCCACTCTGCCTGCTTGTGCTCTCTCTCTCTCTCTGAGAAATAAATAAATAAAATCTTAAAAAAAAAAATCTTAAAAAAAAAATGTCTGGGGAGGTCCAGTGCACCTGTCCCCGATGTTAACATTTTATGGAACAATAGTGCAGTGTCTACCCCAAGACACTGCTGTTGGTACATAGACATATCCTGAGTTCACCATTAGATATGCACTTATTTGTTGTGTGTATCTCCATGCAGTTTTATCACACCATGTAGTGCGGCCTTGCGTAAGCACCACCACAACCACGATACTACACTGTGTGTCACCACGGGCTCCAGGTTGTTACCCCTTTGTAGCCATACCGTCCTCTCTCCCGTCCCTGACACCTGACAACAGCTATCTGCTCTCTACTTCCGCAATTCTGTAATTTCGAGAATGTTACACACATGGAAGCATGCAGTAGACAACCTTTTGGGATTGGCTTGTTCCCCCAGCATAGTTCCCTGGAGACTCATCCAGGGAGTGCTCGCTCCTTTCAGTGGTTTTCCGTGGCGCGGGTGTACCGGTGTGCGTGATCACGCACCCGACTGCACGACATCTGCGCACGAGTTTCTCCAGTTTGGTCTCCAGCTTGGCCTACGATGAATAAAGCAGCAACGCACATTCGTATGCAAGTTCCTATGTGACGATGTCTTCATTTCTGGGGGCTAAAACCTCCAGTTTGGGGTGGCTTGGTCAGAACATGTTTATTTTTGAAAAGAACTGCCAAGCTATTCTCCAGAGGGGATTCCAGAAAAGCCATTTATTTAAGATAATCCTGTGCTTGTGTTTTTCATCCCTCTAAAACATCTTTATTTGTTCCCGGCTTAAAAAATAATGTGTGTCTAAGAGGCAGCATACATACAACTTTGACGATATTCTATTCTTTGTAACTTCTTTGCAGTTCTATCCTCATTTTTAAAAAAGATTTTATTTACGTATTTGAGAGGGAGAGAGAGACAGCACAGGAGCACAGGGAAGGGCAGAGGGAGAAGCAGACTCCCCGCTGAGTAGGCAACCCGACGCGGGCTCGATCCCAGGACCCCGGGATCACGACCTGAGCCAAAGGCAGATGCTCAACCGACTGAGCCACCCAGGCGCCCCTCTTCCTTTTTTATTCCTCTGCTTATAGTTTTTAGCTATAAGTTCATTCTCTATATTTCATTTCTATTCTATTCTATTCTATTCTATTCTATTCTATTCTATTCTATTCGTTTCATTTCTATTGGACAGCATTCTCTATTTAGCTGTAGTTCATTCTCTCAGTTGTTTGCACGTTCATCTTTATTTTTATTTTTTTAAAGATTTTTATGTATTTATTTGACAGAGAGAGCACAAGCAGAGGGAGCAGCAAGCAGGGGGAGAAGCAGGATCCCCACTGAGCAGGGAGCCCGATGCGGGACTCGATCCCAGGACCCTGGGATCGTGACCGGAGTTGAAGGCAGCCGCTCAATCGACTGAGCCACCCAGGCGCCCCTGCGCGTTCATCTTTAATCAGGACTCCTCGTCACCTGGAAAGCCCGGTGCCTTAGAACAGAACCCGAGGGGAAGATTCTGGGTAAACGATTGCTCGGGCTTGGCTAGATAGAGCTGCTCTGAACTTGTGCATGCAAATTGTTGGATGGACATCTGCTCTCTTTGCTCTCAGGCAAGTACCCAGAAGTGGAATTGCTGCGTCATATGTTAATAGTATGATTAACTTTCTAAGAAATATCAAATGGATTTCCAGAGTAGCCGCACCCTTTGGCGTTGTCACCGATGATGTGGGAGCATTGCAGTCGCCCTCCTTCTCGCCAGCACATGGCTTCCCCACCCCTCCTGCCAACAGATGGCTACAGGCACCTCATTGTGCTTTCAACTGGCATTTCCCTAATGGCTGACGACGTGCGCACTTGTAAATGTCCTTCTTTCCATCCGATAACCACTCTGGTGAACTGTCTCGGTTTCTGCTCATTTCTGAGTTATATTCTTGCTGTTGAGTTTTGAGGATTCATTATCTGTGTCTTTGCATATATGATTTGCAAACATTTTCTTCAAGTTTTATGCCTTGTCTTTTCATCCTTTTGACAGTATTTTCACAGAGCAAGTTTTTACTTTTGATGAAGTCCCAACTTATCAGATTTGGTTTTTCTTTGCTGGATTGTTTTTGGTCTCTTATCTAAGAATTCTTGGCTAACCCCAGTCACAAAGATTATCTATGTTTCCTTGTCAAAGTTTAAAGCTTTGTACTTCACATTTAGATCTGTGTTTCATTTTGGATCCCTTGGACATGATGTTGAGGTTGTGGTTAATTTTATTTTTCTTTTTTGCTTATGGAAGGCCAATTGTATCAACATCATTAGTTCAAAAGACTTCCCCTTATCCATCGCGTTGCCTTGCCAAAAATTAATTGACCGTATCTGTACGGGTCTATTTCTGGACTCTTTATTCTGTTAACTTTTTAAAGTGTAGCCTCTGGAAAATTTAAAATGAGATATGCGGCCCTCATTTCATTTCTATTGGACAGTGTTGCTGGAAGCATGAGTGACAGGCGGAGGGCTGGCCTTCGGAATGTTCCAGTCAGTCCCAGGCTGCGGACTCCCCTGGGGAGGCATGACCTCCTGGCCATTTCAGGAGGTGGGGTGTGTGGCTCTCAAAGCTCAGGGCCGTCCACAGGCTCCCTAGGTCACCAACACTTAGAGCAACCACGGCTGGCAAAAGTGATGTGGGCAGGGCACCAACAGCTTCTGCTCTGGTCCTGGGCCTTTACCCCTTGGTATCTCTTGCCCTTCTCTTGCCTTTTCTTCGTGGTAGTGTGTTTATGTTCTGAGTGTTGCGTTCTTCCTCCTTCCCATTATCTCCTTCTCTCTCTCGTCCCCTTCTCACCTTTAGTATGAAGGCTTGTTGATGGTCCCATTTTATTTTCTCTTCTTTATGCACCTTAAATTCTTTCTTTCTCCCTCCTTTTTGCCCTGTTCACATTTTCCCCCTCTTTATCCCTAACTTTTGCCCACTGAATTCTGCTCCTTTGAATACTTTATATATATATATATATATATATATATATATATAATAAATATATTTTTATATATAATATGGATGTATATAATATGGATATAATATATATATATATCCATTTTTTATCTTCTTCTGACACATTCTCCTTCAGAGATAGTCACCAAAATCTCATGACCATATATAAATACACAATAATAGCATAGTCCCACAGAGATAGAAGGGTCAGGTCTATTGTAACAAGCAATGTTTCAATAGCAGTAGTATGGCCATATTTTTTAAACTACCAGGATATTAAAATTTTTTAAAGATTTTATTTATTTATTTGATAGAGAGAGAGAGAACATAAGCCAGGGAGAAAGGCCGAAGGAGAGGGAGAAGTGGTGTAATACTGACAAATGATCTCCAGCACAAGACTGGCAGAACCAAACTTGTAATTTAGGAAGATAACTCAGAGCAGTACGGAGGATGGATTCTTGGGTCACATGGGGGTCATGAAGAAAGGGGTTAGGAAGTTGTTATTTATTTTTAGGTATTTGCAAACATAAAAACACAATAAAACAGGAACAGAAAACAGTTCCTGTGGGGAACTGGGAGACGGAGGAAAGGGAGGCTGGTAACTGGTGTGAAATCAACATAGAAAGGAGGTCTGGAAGGAAGAGATGCACTTCAGCCTGTCTTGCTTCTCAGTCTTCTTTCAAGGTTGGCTGTGACTGATGGCAAACACAGAATCACACTTCCCTACATGAGAATCCTTTCCCATGAGCACTGACAGGTTTGTCCAGGGCTCCGTCATCAGAGACCCAGCTTCCTGCTTTATCGCTCTCCTGCCCCCAGCACAGGCTCGGCCTCATGGACGAGATGGCTGGTCCAGCCCCACCTGCACCTGCTCGGGAAGGAGGACAGAGAGAGCGGGACACACTGCCTCCTCTCTAAGGACCTCCTCACCCGGAATTAGCACACTCCACTTACGTTTACCCCCATGGACTTGCACTTAGCCAAAGGGTCCTGCTTACTGCAAGCAAGATGGAAAACAATCTTTATTCTGGCTGGTTGTGTGCCCAGCTAACATCTGAGGAGAAAGTGGGAAAAACGGGGCAAGTGGTGTTCATCCCAGTCGCATTTGCATTAAACACAACTCGGCTGCTAGATGTCTTCTTATGTTTATCACTAGGTATCTTATCATTGCAGAAATGGCTCTCCCTTCCATCACATTTTCTAACCTGATGTTCTTTACTTACTTGGTCATCGGCTTTTGTTTATTAATTCTATGTATTTTCTTATTACTTCTAAAATTTTTTGGTCCATTCCTTTGGGTTTTCTCTGTTTACAAATCTATCATCAGAAATTAATTCCAAGGGGCACCTGGCTGGCTCAGTCTGTGGATCGTGTGACTCTTAATCTTAGGGCTGCGGGTTCAAGCCCCACGTTGGGTGCAGAGATCACTTAAAGGTAAAAATCTTAAACAACAAAAAAAGAAATTCCAAATATAATTTGTTATTTTAAATTTTTATACTTTGTATTCCCTTTATTTGCCTACTTTCATTGGCTAATAACTACAGAACAATTTTAATAATAATTGGACTACTGATATATTTTTCATTTTAGTAGGAATACATCTAGTATTCCTTCACTAAGCAAAATGTATGTGCACTGACATATGTCTAGTTTTATATTTTAGACTTACATTTTGAGATTTTTTTTTAAAGAATGTTGAATTGTATCAAACGCCTTTAGCCTTTACAGAATTACATGATTTTTCTCCTAACACAATCAGTTGTGTCAATATCTGAACAGTAAACCATTTCTTCATTTTAGCTATGAAGTTTACTTGATTAAGATTGTATTATTCTTTCAATGTGTTGCTAGATTCTGTCTGATAATGCTATCAGCTTCATTATTACAATACTGATCTGTATTTGAATCTTAATTTTACTTTGTTTCTGGTGATCTACATTTATAGTTCCTTTATCCTGGATGACTTCATCCCTTAAATATTTATCTCTACTGCAGATGCCTACCCTACTGAGTTAATGTTTACCTAACTTAAACCTATTCTTTAATTTAGCCTTTGGTCCTGGTTATGTAATCATTTTGATATTCTTTTTTTCTTTCTTTCTTTTTTTTTTTTTCATTTTGATACTCTTTACTTTTTTCTGGACTTCTAGTCACTGGAGAAAATTGCAGTTAAAAATTGTGAAGAAAACCAGTTTTGTCTAAAAGTAACAAAAGCTATTAGTGAAAAATCACTGGCAGTTTTCACTGCTAAATCCATGTGAGACAGGGGTCCCAGCCCAGGCTCAGAAAGGCGCCCATTTATTAGGAAAATGTGGAAAGTCCCAGTGAGGAAATAACCCAAAGCAATTTACTCAATGTCACTGAATTCAGAAAAAATTAATAAGATAAATTAGGTTTTGTGATCACTTAAAATGTACTAAAAATCAAATTTAAAATGTAATTAATTATGCTTTATATCATTAATCTCCAGGGGAAATACCTGAAACATCCCCATTTATTAACTGTGTAAGAGGATGCTTGCGAATATCAGTGGAGTAGCAAGGCTCCCATGGGACTTGTGCAGGACAAAGGGCATCCCAGACTTCCAGAGTTTTCCTTGTCTCCAGATCTGTTTAGAAATGGAATACTGACAGTACGGCTGAGCCTGGGAACAATTTCCTTACTAACATTGGAAAATCATCGAGAGGTGGACCTTGCTGCTAAAATGCTATACAAAGTATAAATATTAAGCAAATAATACCAACGTAATTAAATAATCTTTAAAAAGTTAAATTGATGTCCATGGAGTAATATTCTAAATTGCCTCATCACACAAGGTTGTTAGGAATACATGAGAAGGGCTCCCCTGAGTGACAGAAGGGGTCTGGGTGTGATCAGGGAAGCCATTTAACAGACCTGGCACCATTTCACAATTAATTTCTTAGGATGTGCCAGGATCTGACCTGTGCCCTGGGAATAACGTAGATTAAAGTGACCAGTTACAATGTAATGAGTATCAGTGGTCTGGCGTATCTGCTTCTTGAGAAGGTGAATTAGTTGATCTTAAGGTCAGAGAAAGAATGTACTAGATGACTAGACACCAAAATGCATGAGGGCAGGGACATATATGAACTCATTTAAACCTTACTAAACTCTCAAGGCAACTGAGGTGCAGAGAGGTTAAGAGCTTTTCAAGGTCACAGAGCTAGTGAGGGGGAGCTAAGATCTGAAAGCATACTTCTAACTGCGTTAGTTCTAACTCCCCTTAGATGAAGAGTGTATAGACATATAGCAAATACTCATTAGTTTTTAACTACCATTATTATAACCTTGATCTTAAGAAGTGTTTCTTGAAAAAAAAAAAAAAGTGTTTCTTGAAATTCTACTTCCCAAAAACCTATCCCTCGAATCTGCCTCTTTCCTTCTAAATCATCAGGTTGTTCAAGCTTCTGTTATTTCTGACCAGGATTACTGCTGTGGACTCTGTTTGTCCATTCCCATCCTTTTTTCCATGGCACAGCCCATCATCTTGCTAAAATGCCAACTTGATTATCTGTTGGATTCATCAAGCACCAACAGACACCCAGTCAATAATTATGGGATGAATGGATGCGTGAATTAGCTATAAGACTTCATTGGCCATAGTCTCCTCTCCATTACATAGTGCTTAGATGAACCCTACCCCATTAGACTCTCCATCTCATTTTTTCTAGCTTCTTTTGCTAACACTTTCTTCTTCCAAGCAATTAATTTTTTCAGTAGTTCATTCAATCCAGCAAGTGCTGTTGTGGATTTAAGGGTAAAATGAAGAGTAGGGTTCATAGCAGGGGTAAATGGGGTAAGGATACTTTATATTCTTCAGTTTCAAATTGCTTACAAATTTTAAATAAATGATTACAATTAATACTGGTCTTAATCTCACATACTTAGATCGAAGCCATATTTTTTTTCTCTTAGTTTTGCTGCTCATCTAATATCTGTAAAGTTTTACCACACCCGTCATGGCCGCTGTTCTCCATGTCATCCTCATCTGGCAGCCATCATGTATTAAAGGCAAAGGGTTACTGTTTGACTCTTGAATCCTTGCAGCTTTACCAGTTCACTCACTGTTATGGACTGAATTGTGTTCCCCCTCCTCCCAAATTCATGTGTTGCAGCCCTAACCCCCAACATGATTATATTTGGAGAGGGCCTTTAAGGAGGTAAGGAAAGTTAAACAAGGTCATAGGGGTGGGGCCCTACTTTGGTAGGACCACCGTGTCCTTACAAGAAGAGGAGTCACAGAGCTTACTCTCTCCATGGGGAGTAAAGGGCATGCAAAGACACAGGGAGAAGGGGCCATCCCCAAGGCAGGAAGAGAGCCCTCCCCAGAAAGCAACGCTGCACCTTGATCTGGGACTTCCAGCCCCCAGAATGGTGAAAAAATCCATGTCACTTGTTTAAGCCCCCACTCCCACCCCCCCAGTCTGTAAGACTAGGACAGCCTAAGCAGACCAGGACATTCACATTGCTGGGAGGAGAAGGGGACCCAGCACTTCCCCCTTTCTTCTCCTACTTCTAGAGTCCTGGGTCAGGGCTGTGTTTTACCTGGAGCCTGGTCTTAATCACTGAGCTTGAAGGAAGCAAGCAAGAACAACAGTGACACTTGGGTTTCCAGTGCCTGGAAGTCTTAGGATTTCCAAGGTCAAAGAGGGAATGAATGTAAATTAATGAAGAAATGGGAAGGAAGAAAGAAAATAGTTGCTTAGTCGGGACACCAGGGCACGGAGTCTCTTCACCCCCACACCATCCACACACATGCTGTTCTGATGTAGATTTCCCAAGACGGTGGGCTCTAGCATCCCGTGGTTGGGGGGAGGTAAAGCACCAATTTTCTCTCTGGATTATTTCTTCCGATTACTTTACAACACAATGGATTTACCTTTCGAACCAGTCTTAAGCCGAAGACAATATCAGGGATAACCTTTCCTTAATAGTATTTGCTTATAATATTACAACTTGAAGGCAGAGGGGAAGTTTTTCACACAAACAAGTTTCATTCAAGAATATAAAATCTACTGTTTCTACCTGGGGAGGGACTGAGGAAACAGGAAGTCCCTGGTGAAGATGGAGTTGATAGAGTAAACCGGAAATAGGAACAGAAACTGAAGGCCAGTTGGGGGAGGGGAGCGTGTCAGGGTGCAGGCTCTCCCTGTTTCGACGCCATCCCAGCCCATACACCAAAGGTCACTGCAACACAAACAAATACAAACAGTGTAATAAGTATTTTCCATCCTTCTTGATCACACGTAAGCCTTAGCAAGGACTGTAGTAACAAGGCGGGAGAGAAAAAAATTCATTCATTCTGCACGTTCTCCCTTATTTGGTCAGTGGCTTCCCCAGACCTGCACCCCGATTCAGTGTTTCAGAGCGGTCCTCACCACCACCTTCAGTCCCCTGTACCCCCTTGACGTGAGGCTGGTCTGTTAGCTCAGATTGATTGATTGATTGATTGATTTAAAAGTTTATTTATTTATCAGAAAGAAAGAGCACAAGCAGGGGGAGCAGCAAGCAGAGGGAGAAGCAGGCTGCCGTCTGAACAAGGAGCCCGATGCAGGACTCGAGCTCAGGACCCTGGGATCATGACCTGAGCCAAAGTTAGACACTTAACTGACTGAGCCACCCGGGCGTCCCTGTTAACTCAGATTTAAAAACCTTAAACCACCACCCGGACAGATGCAGACACGGGCTGGGTCCTGAAACCACCGTTGAAGGTAAAGGCAAAGCCATGTGGCATCGCCATGGAAAGTCTGGGTAAGGGGGACCTGCGGATACTGCACAAGTCCATAGGTAAAGAATTAATTATACCTCTTTCTCAAGACCTCTAGGCACTTAGAGTGGTTTCTGGCTTTTTATACCCAAACCCCACCGAGGATTCGGGTTACTTACCGTGGGCTTGTCCTGGATGAGGCAGCAGATTGACTTAGTGATGTGGAGCCAAGGAACATTCCAGAGCCCCCTGATGCTGAGGTGAGTCTTCCTCAGTCCTCTACTCGGGATCCTCTTCAGTCCGCAGAGGCGAGGCCCCCAGGACGGGGAGCAGCATGGGTTGCACTGGGGTCCATGGGACCGGAGGGCAGGCAGCTGCCACCTCGATCCTGTGGTGGATTTTTCCCACGGGGGTACTAACTGGGCTCTACTGATGGAGGGACCCGGTGTGGCCCTCCGGCTCCCGGGGAAGGGCTGCGACAGCTCTTTACCTCAGACTCACCGAACCAGCTGTCACTTAGTTTTGAGCCCGAGTTGTGAATAAAAAAGCAGCCGGGCTCCGGAGCCTCGGCCGGCAGAGCATGTGCCCGGGGAACGAGCTCCCCACGGGGCAGGGCGGGGGTGGAGCGGTGACCACCAGGGTGTGGTGGCAGCGTGACATCTGACGGTGCTTCGTGGCCCTCTAGACGTGGCCCCCTTCCCTACGCAGGGCAGCAAGCGGGCGATAATCCTGCTTGACCAGCAGAGTCACCCCCGGGGCCCCAAAGCCCCCTCAGAGGGGACGAGGACAGGGCCGCCCGAGGCCCGCAGCCGAGGCCGGCAGGAGGCACGGGTGTGCACCAGCGCAGGGCTCAAAGAAGCCCGAGGGTAACCAGTAGGCAGCGAGAGGTCCCGCCTTCCCGAGGTTTCCCCTCCCCTCCTCTGCCCTTCATCTTGGCCAGAATTCAGCTGTGTGGCAGTGACAAGACACGGAGGGGCCGGCCTCTCTCCGCGTTCCTGGTGCTGAGGGACAGATGCTGCTTACGTCGTGATTCCCTTACTCCGTGAGTCTTCTGAGAGCATTTATTGGTGCCGGCATCACGCCGTGGGCCAAAGATGCGTGTGGTCCACCTGCGCCCAGAGGTGAGGTTGCTTTGCTTAGGACACCAGATTAGGACGTTCTCACCCTGTGAAGATTACTTTTCCTGAATGCGAGAAGTATATACGTATAGTATGAAAAATGTATTCACTCTGTGAGAAACTCAAACAACTCAAAATGTGGAAAATAAAAAATGGAGCTACCCCGTGAAGCCTCCCTCTAGCTACAGCCACAGTTTACAGAATGTATCTTTAAAACCTATTTTGGGGCACCTGGGTGGCTCATTCGGTTAAGTGTCTGCCTTTGGTTTAGGTCACGATCCCAGGGTGCTGGGATCGAGCCCCCCTAGGGCTCCTTGCTCAGCGGGGAGCCTGCTTCTCCTCTCGCTCTGCCTGCCTCTCTGCCTACTTGCGCTCTGTCTCTCTCTGACAAATAAGTCAGTAAAATCTTAAAAAAAAAAAAAAAGCAAAACCTATTTAATATACTTTGGAACAACAATTTGGGAGCTTTTGGAAAACAGAAAATGGCAAACATTCAGAAGACATGAAAGTATTGCCATTCCAGTTAAAGAAAATCATCTCAAAAGGCTCCCCAGATTTTATTTTAGTATTTCACTAGAAGCGGTTACTGGGTGCTTCATACGGGGGAGCTGCACCAAGAGCAGCTCCTGGGAGCTCAGGCGTGTTCCCTGCAGTCCTGCCGGGATGGGGCCGCGAGGCTCGCCCCAGCCGAGTCCCCGAGGCTGTGTCCGCGGCATTCCGCTCCGCGATTGCTCACGCAGGTCAAGCCCCGCGCTGCAAGAGATCTTCGAAGACACAACTCTGCCCAGCAGCCTCAAGCTTGGACCTGAAGAGCTCATTTCCCTTGACCGAGAAAGCAAACACTTGATGTGTGGGCATCTAGTTTCCTGAAATCTGAGAGACGCTAGGGATGCTGGCCGGAAGCGGTGACACATTTATCGGAAGGGGCAAGAAGTTCCCTCCCCCACGGAGCCGGCCCAGAAGGGTGTCCAGATGTGCCGAGTGGGTTCGGGACTTCCCCCACTGAAGATACTCCCCCACTGAAGAATAATGAGGAGCAGGACATTTAAGCGAAGATCATATTTGGGATAGTTTTGTAAACCATCTTAAGGAATGCCTTTATTCTCTCCGCCCCATCTCTCTGGAATGCTTTTCTCCTGTTTGCCCGTCAAAATCTTACCCGTTCTTTAAAGCTGAGCTTTGGTCTTGTCTTTGGCATAGAGTCTAAGGTAATAATACTTCTTTTCCCTTGTTCTTTTTGTTTTTACTTCCACAGCGGTGCTGTGATTACAGTGAATTGTTAATTTACCCCTTTCCTCCCTTAAAAGCAAACTTCGTAAAAGCAAAAATTATCTTTCTCTATAGATACGACGTGCTTATTCAGTTACGTACAGGAAGAAGTTCAATATGTACATATCGAATGAATACATCTAGCCGTTTCTACAGGAGAATGAGAATAATCACACTGACCACAATAGCTGGGCGCTTCCACAGAGACTATCTTCCTGGCACTAGTGTCCCCAAAATAGGAAATCCACGGTCCACATCTCCTCGTGTCCCAGCTATCGTTTATACCTGCTTCTCCACACTGCTGAGTAACGGAGCAAATCTTTTCTACTTTATTACCCTTTTACCTTTCATTCTCATGACTGATAATCCATTGACCAAACTAAATGTCCATCGTCTTTTCATTTGCTGTTTGCTCTCTTCTTCTAATTGTGCCATCACGCACTTGGACTTTGGCCTGCCTGTCAAGATTCCTGCTCCCCACTGTAGGGCCTTTTTTCTCCTTTGCACAAATACCTTTTTAAGCAAGGATCATACTTCTTTGGTAGCTTTATTACAATCCAGTAACACCTGGGTGTCTATTTTCCTTACCGGAAAAACAGAATGGCCGATGGATTCAGGACTGACTCCTTGGTCAATGAGTAAAGATACTAATTTGAAATATCACCTGTTTCGAACCTGACGTTGTACATACAAGGAATCTGAGCTCCCACTTGAGAAAAAACGACAGGCAGGCCCTCAGAGCAGCTTCTATGGGGCTGCAGAGTTCTCCCTTCAGAAGACATCAAGCTAATGTACTTCCATCTTCCACTCTTTATTCCAATTTGCTTATCCGGCAACCATCGGTTTTATCATTGTTCCTTCATTTGGAGACAGAACTAGTAAGTTTTGGTCAAGCCCTATGATTCCTTTCCTTATTTTCAAGCAAGGTCGTTGTGGTTCCCATTCAGAGCTCTGCCAAGTGCTGCCCCTGGGGCAGGGGTGGGGGTGGGGGGAGGGAGATGCAGCCTGTGTCCTCTTAACCTAAAAGAGCTTTGGTGGGGCAATGAGTCATTAATTCCCTAATGCCTTTTCCAAGTGCAGATAAAGCTTACAGTTGGTTAAGTGATGGGGCAAGGTGTGGAATGAAGGTTGGCACCAGTCTAAGGGAAAAAAGTACATTTCCTTTTCCACAGTAAAATATTTATTTTAATTGGCTCACAATAAATAGTAGGGTGATTGTAACTAACAAAAGAGAAGTGCACTTTGGAGAACAGGCATAGTAGAGAAAAGGGAAAAAAAAGTACATAGAGATGGAAAAATTTTGCATCAATCTTTTTTATGACTTAGAGCAATTTTACAGGGTTGTAAAATTTGCTGGAATTAGGAGCTATACAGAGTAATTTTGAATCACAGAATTTCAGAGCTAGAAGTTGCTTTACAAAAATAACAGATTTAACCCTCTTCCCCTTACATTGTAGATGCAAAAAAAAAAAAAAAAAAAAATGAGGTCAAAGTGTTGAGACAGGATCAGTTTCTCAATTGAAAAGTTTGGGTGAATCACAACTCTTGATCGCCATAGCCTCTAGAATGATCGACACACAGAGAAGAAGCTGCGACTGGCTGATGGGCCATCACCTTTCTTAGGACTGCTGGGTTTGTCCACACTCCCAGGGTATCCGGCTGGGTTAAGGGACAGCTCTCCTCGTGATCCTGTGTGCTCGAAAAGACCCATCAAGGTTATCAGGACTTTCTAGAGAGGCGGGAGTTTGGGCTCTCCAGACTCTCCTGCATCTCTCAGTTAAATGTTGAGGTTCGTTTTGAGCTTCTCAGGGCTCCAGGGATGCTCCGGAGATTTGGAATATGGTGCATAGGTATAGAGGTAATTCTTGAGACAAATACTTGTAAAACAAAATAATGTGACTCTTCTGCTTAAAGTCTTTAAAAGCTCTTCATTGCCAAGACTGATGTTTTATTTTATTTCATTTTAATTTTTAAAAACGTTTTATTTTTCCATTTTAGGGCGAGAGAGCGAGCGCACGCGTGCAAGCAGGAATGGGAAGGGGCAGAGGGAGAGGGAGACAGAACCTGAAGCAGATTCCACGTTGAGCCCCGAGCCCGACCGGGGCCTCCGTCCCCCAACTGTGACATCATGACCTGAGTCGAAACCCAGAGTCAGACGCTCAACCCACGGAGCCACCCAGGCACACCAACGCCCATATTTTAAAATGTAGGTTTTATGATTGTTCTAGTATGATGAGGCCAACAAATCAGCAATTGCTATTGAATAGCTAATTTGTCACTCACAGTCCTCAAGAGGAGGGGCCCGCCGTGCCACATGGGGTCACCCCGGGAAGCAGCAGGGTGGGTCAGGAGCCGGTGGGAGCGAGGGCGGAGCGTCCGCAGCAGCCCGTATGGTGGTTTCCTCAGGAAAGGCAAGGCAAGGTAAGCAGGCTTACAATGGGCTTGTTTGAATAATTTCAGTGGGCTCTAGGGGCAGAGGCTCTGTCTCGCCGTCTGGCACCTGACCCTTGGATGATTAGGGCAGAGGAATATAGCCTGGGGTGTAGGGGCCGCAGAGACGGGCTGGTGGGCGCATGTGCGCTGGCTTGCTTGGTTTGCGTGGGACAGGCGAGCTGTGTCCGTCGGCAGGACCCCACGTGCGGAACATCGAGAATTCAGAAATACAGTCCATGCAGCCAGCATTTGCAGAAGGGCACACCTGTGACCAGTGCTCCTGGGAGGTGCTCGGGAGCACGAGGGTTCCGGTGCCCATTTGGGAAGCTGCTGAGCAGGGCACCCTGTTGGCAACGTATTAGTAGGCTGAGTCTTCATCTAAATGAGGGGAATCTTGCTTTAAAGAAACTGTGAGGCTCCATTTAACAGTGTCGTTAGCCTGTTTAGACATAAAATGCTTTTGAAAAACGTAACGTATAGTTTTAAAGGTATCTCGAATATGGTCATATAGACTTAGAATCTGGACTTTGGGGGCACCTGGGTGGCTCAGTCGGTTAAGTGTCTGCCTTGGGCTCATGTCATGATCCTGGGGTTCTGGGATCAAGCCCCGGGTGGGGCTCCCTGCTCAGCGGGAAGCCTGCTTCTCCCTCTCCTACTCCCCCTGCTTGTGTTCCCTCTCTTACTCTCTCTCTCTGTCAAATAAATAAATAAAATCTAAAAAAAAAAGAATCTGGACTTTGTTTGACCACAATCTGGCACTCATTTTCTCTCCTGGGGTTTCTAGTAAGAACCATCCAGGCTGGTTTAATTAGGGTCAACAGAAGGAGATTTCCTCTTTCCTGCCTCTAAGCTCTGCTCCGACCAGTTTCCCCCTTACTCAGGAGGGAACCTTATGCTCTGCCCCTAATGCAAGGCTTTCCAGCACCAGCTTCTCTGTGAAGTCCTTGCCAGGCTTCCCAAACCCACAAATAAATGAGGCGTACCATGTGCTGGACACTCTACTAAGCACTTCAGAACATGAACTCGCTTAGTCACCGTGATGGTCCTAGGAGGCAGGCACTGTTTGTATCCCTGTTTTATGGATGAAGAACTGGAGATGCAGAGATGTTGAGAGACTTGTCCAAGGTCACCAAGCTAAAGGTATACAGGATGTCATTGGTGTTGCCTTAATGCCATTTGAATATTCTGTGCTGTTAATTAATTAATGCTATTTGAAATTTCCGTGGGGATTAGGTAGGCACCCTCTGATAGACGTGTGTACGTTAATGTGTACTTTAAATCAGAGGGAAGGAGTCCCTCTCTTTTAACATTCTGGAACTTTATTAAGACTGTTCATTCAGCATTTGTTCAGAATCATTTAAAAGGAATTTTAATTTGAAGTTTACTTTGGCTTAGCAAGGTGATTTTTCCGAGTCCTTCGTCTGAGAGAGCATAAGTTCATCAGTAAATAGGAACGCAGGGAAAATTTTAAAACCCCTTAAAAACGCACTTTGTAATACTAGCTTTTGTACATGCACAGTATCTTACTACTAACTCAGTCTTACATATACTACTTATGGTGGACATTTTCAGAACTGGCTCAGAATTAGGGTTCAACCAGGAAACAGGACCAGTAGGAGATAAATAGTAAGAGATTTATTGCAAGGAATCGGGTTATGCATTTGTGGGGCCGGCTGGTCACATCTGAAATCCACAGGGCAAGCTGGGAATTCTGAAACATTCCAAAGGCACTGGCACTGTCCGCAGCCAGAATGTCTTCTTCAGGGAAGCCTCAGTCCTGTTCTTAAGGTCTTTCAACCAACTGAAGCAGGCCCATCCAGATTTCCTAGGAGAACCACCCTGAATAAAGTCAACTGATTATGGATTTGATTCACATCTGCAAAACGTCTTCACAGCAACATCTGGACAGGTGTTTGTATAAGATTTTTAAAATTTATTTATTGTTTGAGAGAGAGAGAGAGTGGGGCAGAAGTGCAGGGGGAGAGAATCCCACGCAGCCTCCGCTCTGAGCCCAGAGCCCAGCACAGGGCTCGACCTCCTGACCCTGAGATCATGACCTGAGCTGAAATCAACAGTCTGCTGCTTAACCGACCGCATCACCCAGTCACCCCTGGACCGGCGTTTGATTGAATAACAAGAACCACAGCCTTACCAAGTTCACACATCAGAGAACCGTCCATCACTAGATCCTTTAGTGCCCACCGTGTTGTCTCTTTGATGTTCCTATTTGTATTGGAAAAGAGAAGGTTTCTTTAGAAATATTCTAGAGAATACATAAGAGGTTTTAATCACTTAAACGAGCTGCCCATCAAGGGGCCTGAAGCATGTGACATGGCTTTTCTGTGTCCCCTTCTGCTCAGACCTCTCTCCCTTCATGGTCCTGGCATGAGTATCTCTAGTTTCTATTAACCCCGAGCCTCCGTGACCTTATACGGAAAAGGGAATCATTACAGGTCCTGCCTCCTTGGGCTAAATGGAGGGCTGACCGAGTCAGGGGGTCACAGAGCGGGTGTGAGCGGGCCAGGAGCCCTACCGCACCGTCTCGTGGTGCTAGTGCTGTCCTCGGGTCCCTCTGGGTGACGTCTTCTGCCCTCGAGTGACAGAGGTTTTCTGCAGGAAACAACCAGAGGCTCTGATGTTACATTCAGAAACATTGAAAAAAGTGGCACATTTATCAATTCCCATCTAATGCCAAACGTACCATTTTCCAAGTCTTGTTTTGCAGTCGTTCTCTTTCCGAGGCCCTAGAGACCCGCGGGGTGGTCTGCTGCCCTGGCTTTTGAGAATTTCCTGCAACTCCGCTGCCAGGCCAGGTGGGTGGCCTGCCGGAGGGAGGAGCCTTTAACCCGGCGGGATGGGTTACACTGCTCAGGAACGCGGAGTCTGTTGGAAGACCTGTCCAGGCATTAAGCCAGTTTTCCAAGTAGCTTCCTTTTGACCTAAATACATGTTTTATTATCATCTTATTATGGAGGAAGATGCTAAGAGGCAGAGAAAGGGTGCTTTCTCCAGCTTTGGCTCCCGAATTAACGATGGGGTGCTCCAGGGCTCTAGGCCCTCACCTGCCTGGATCTGGATAAAACTGGCCCTTACTGAACCCTGAACTCGCTCTCCTTTCTCAGTAGGCACCAAGGCCCAATCCCAGGTGGGTTGGTCAGGAAAAAACGCTAATTTTCTTCCCAGATTCTTTTCCCCTGGTGCTCTTGGCAATGGCAGGAAAACAAAATTCATTTGCCGGCAGTGACATTTCCTCATTTGCCTTTAGAAGAGTGCAGTGACCTTTCTTCTGGGGAACAAAGTGGCGGTCGCAGCCGTGTAAACGGAAGGCAAGGGCTTGCTGCATTACCAGAGGAACCTCTGCAGAAATGCTCTGAGCTGTTTGGAGGCGCCAGAAGGAGAGGGGTGTGGTGTGGTGAGTGATAAGGAGGATCACCTCCAGAAACCGTCCTCGGCCATCTGGTATACGCGGTTGTCCCACACGGAGGAAGAGTTTGCCTTACGTTACGAAGTCTTGAAGATCTCCCACCGCCGAGCTGCTGACCGTGTGTGTGGAGCCTATGCAGGGGGTCCCCTTCCGCTGCAGGTGTCCTTCCTGACTCACATTTCTGCATCACCTGAGAGACTGTGAAGCCCTCAGGTGTGACCACTTACGTCTGCTCCCTTGGCATCTCTGCCCTTCCCAGGGGAGGGTTCTAGATACGGCAGGTACTCGGCAAATGTTCGCTGAATCAGTGAATTGAGGGATCTACTCAAGTGTTTGTAGGTTTGGGTGGAATGGTTTGAGAAGTTAAGTTCCTTCCTAATACTAGTACTAGTTCCTAGTACTTAAAGCTACTAGAAACAAGGATCAGAAATGGTTGTCCCAATAATGGAAGAGTGTTTCTGATTTATATGAGAAGAGGATTCAGATGTGGACCAAGTACTGAGCAATGAGACCCATTTTCTTTTTTTTTTCTTAAAGATTTTGTTTATTTATTTGACACAGAGAGAAAGAGAGAGATCACAAGTAGGCAGAGAGGCAGGCAGAGGGTGGGGGGAAGCAGGCTCCCCGCTGAGCAGAGAGCCCGATGCAGGGCTCAATCCCAGGACCCTGAGATCTTGACCTGAGCTGAAGGCAGAGGCTTCAACCCACTGAGCCACCCAGGCGCCCCTGAGACCCATTTTCTAAGAGAAGCCACTTCTCGTGTGGTGAGTACCTATTTTATGGATTTTTGGTACCATTACAATGGAATGATTTACATATTGAGATAAGGAAAATACCTAATCCACTTTTCATTTAAAGCCTGTTACTTAGGTTAATGATAACCTCCATCTAGGAGCTAGGACTAAGACTGTGGATTCACTTAACGTTGTTAAGAAGAGTCTGACGGTAGGTACCACGGGGAATAGTCATGAGATCGAATCATGATAAAGCCACTGTTTAATTCTAATCTGAACAATCAATGTGTCAGATCATCTCAATAAGTTTTCAACACTCATACAAATAGGGCTGAATTCACAGACTTCGATCATTTCCTGAATTCGAATTCTGAGTTTCACATACATGATTATGGCCAGAGGTCGGTAGAGGGAGGAGACATTTTATCGCCTTTAGAGCCTTTACCTTCTCTGTGAGTGATGTCTGAAAGCCAAAGGGGAACTCTCTTGCCTGCGGCCCATTAGTTCCTGAATCCTAAGAGAAGATGCTGATTTTCACTGCTGCTTTTTTTTTTTAACCAACAGATGAAATATTCAACATGTATTCCCTTATTGAACTCCGGAAGCACTGTGAGGAAGTCAGCACATTCTAAGAGAGGGAAGTGGAAGTGCAGGGGCACATTGCAACCACAAGGCATCCGGGGGCCCCCAACCCTTGAGCTGGGCAGCCTGCCGTGCACTGGGGACCCTGGCTGGTGTTCGCATCTCGCCATTCAAGATATGTCCTTTCAGGGAAATTCTGAAAATCAGTGTTAGATGACATTCAAATATTGCTAGCCTATCATCCACAAACACAAAATCGGGGCATGCTGTGTTTACTTGATTATTTGAAATCTGCATATAGGAACGGCCAAAATGCAGGGTGGCTTCTGAAACAAGAGAAGCAGGATTCATCACAAACTCAGGACAAACAGACCTTGGTGATGTGGGGGGTTGGGGGACCCAGACTGTCCCTGGTCCCTGGCTGCAGCCTGATTTCCTCCCTCCCCCAACTTACTGTGGAATATTTGCCTCTAGTTGGGAGGAAAGCATTTCTGAGCCTTTTGGTGTTTGTTCAAATTCAGCCAGGCATTATTGACATTTTCCTGGAAATTGCATAATATTCTTCCATTTGTTTTAACACTGGGATGTGTTTCATATGAGAAGACTCACTGTGGGTTTTTTTTTTTTTTTAATTTCTGTATCTTCCCCCACCCTTCAAATTCAGATGAATAAATGTGAAAAGAAAAGACACGAGAATATAAAATGTAGGAAAATGACATGGATATATTAGCTGTGCATAAATTAAATAATGAAGCATCTGGAAGGGTCAGTTACACTGGGCAAGGTCATATTTGCTCAGTGCAGCTCACTGCATAGGAATTGTTTATTTTTCTGGAATGTATGTGAGAACCATAAACAAAGGGTACTAAATAATAATGATTAATATAAACATAAGAACAGCTTCTAAAATCCAGGTTGGTTGTAATATGCTGGGTGAGAGTTCCAGCAAAGCTAAACAGCAGGCAGCAGGAATTTTCTACCAGTTTAGAAATACACTCCTAACGGTTCATTGCATCAAGGGGGGTCACCCAGTAACACACTAGTGAAAGATCTAAGGAGGCCAAGTTCACTTGAAAAAGGAGGAAGAGTCATCTCAAGAGGCTTTGCATTCAATGCTGATTGGCGTGGAGCCCAGGCACAGTGACAGCCATCTTGCCTCTCGGTATTAAATGATTCACTCCATCAGTGACAGAGGGCGTGGAAAATGTGTCATTCCCAGAGTACAAGTGGAGCTTTCTTAGGACGCAGCAATGCAGGAGCAATGTGGGCATTTAATGATAGCATGAGTGGAGAGGTTTCAGTAAGAGTGAAGGCACCTCCCACAAAGTCTCATTGTCAAGGTTGCTGACATGATTACATGCTTAACAAGGGTTCTCTAATGATCGACATGTGCTGTACAAATGAAGAACCTTGGGTGGCCAACATAACTTTGAAACAATAGTCAGTCCCAATAGAACCCCCCCCAAAAAAAAGCAAATAAAAAGAGAAAGTAATTTTCCATTTGGCAGAGATTGGAAAGGAAAGATAATGGTCAGTGTCTGTGAGGGCATCAGGAAATACCAGCTCACACCTGCATGGTGGAAGTATAGACTGATAAGAAACTCATCTGCTGCCTTCTCAGAATTATTAATATATACATATATATAGCAATAATAGTTAAAGCGATAACTTCTTATTTTTATTGACCGGGAACTGCAAATCTTACATATCCTCATAGTAGGAAAATGGTGCGATGGTTTATGGTATATTCATACAATAAAATGCACTGTGGAGATTACAAATGAGAATATAGATAGAAGAAGAGTCAAGAACTATAAGGATATTTAGAATGTATTATTAGGGGGGGCAGAATAATGTTCCCCCAGAAGGTGTCCTTGTCTGTTTCGGGAAGCTGTGCCTCTGTTCTGTTGCATAGTAAAGGGGAATTCAGGTTTCAGATAGAACTAGGGTTGCTAAGTAGTTGAACAGGAGTCGGGAAGGTTATCCTGGGCCCCATGTAATCACAGGGTCTTTATAAGTGAGAGGGGGAGGCGGGAGAGTCCAGGTGAGGGTGAGTGCAGAATGAGAAAGGTTCCATCGACCGGTGCTGGTGGCGAAGATGGAAGGGCCGCAGGCTGAGGACCACAGCCGCTTCTAGAAGCTGGGAAAGGTGAGAAAATGGGTTCTCCCCTAAAGCCCCCCGAAAGGAACGTGGCTATGCTCACATCTTGGCTACAGGCCAGTGAGATCTATTTCTGACTTGTGGCCTCTAGAGCTGTTAACATAACAAATTTGTGTTGTGTCATCAAGTGGATGGTAATTTGTTATGGCAACAATAGGACATGAACACAACATTTTTGTTAAGTGAAAAATGTCTTAATTTTATGACATGTGCACTGAAAGATGAGTTAAAAACACACATACAGGGGCGCCTGGGGGCTCAGTCAGGTAAGCATCTGCCTTTGGCTCAGGTCATGATCCCAGGGTCCTGGGATCGAGCCCCACATCCTTGCTCAGAGGGGAGCCTGCTTCTCCCTCTCCCGCTCCCCCTGCTTGTGCTCTCTCTCCCTCTGTCAAATAAATAAAATCTTACACACACACACACACACACACACACGCACGCAGGGCAGAAGAGAATGAAATGTTATACAAAATAGCTAAATTAAATGTGGTTCTATCCAGGATGTGGTAATGTTACAGCTTACATATTATTTTTGTCTATTTTATTATCTGTATTTTCTGCAGTATAAATGTATTACCTTGTAACAAGAGAAAATGTTGTTTAAAATGTTGTAGAAAGCATTCAGTTCGTGTTGCTGCAGGCTCTCCTGTAAACCTGAGGTCTGAGTCTTTTCCAGAGAAGCTTCTGTTTGTCATTTATTTTAAGATAGAAGTGGCGCTTTGGGGATCTTCTTTCTTGTAGGATAGTATTTTCCCCAAATTATAGACAACTGGTCATGTAGAAGCCCAAATAAATATCTTTCACTAAAGGGTAATCACTTCAGATTTTTCAGTATATAAGAGGGAAATACTTTTTGCTATTCCAAGTGTAGTCCCATGTTTTGATAATGTTCCAATTCTGTCTTTAAATGTTTATTGAATTCTCCTTGGGTACTGAGCACAGAGTCCGCTTGTTAAAATATTGCATTGCCACAGGATAGCGATGATTATACAAATTCGTAGGAGCGCTGAAAACAATGATTATCCTTTGTTCCATGAAAAAGCAGAACAGAAAAGTCCATGTACCTCTAATTACACATTCATAAAAAGAAACATCACAAGGTTCTCTTTATTTGGGTTACACCTGTCAGTATAATTTCCAGGCAGTGCAGGCCCCAGCAGAGGGACCATGGTTTCCTCTGGAAGGCCAATAAAAACAATAAACATGAATAAGAACAATACTAGTGGTTGATGTTCAGGGTCTAATATTAACATCAGCTAAGATATATTGAATGATTATTTATTACTTTTAAGAGCTATATTGAATTCATGGTGGGTGCCGTTATTACTCCAACATTTTCAGCTGAGGCCTATGGAAGTAACTTGTTCACGGTCACACAGTTGATCACCGGAGAAGCAAATTAAACCAAATTCAAGTCTTCTGATTCTAAAGCCTATACTGTTCATCGTGATTATTCTCAAAGGTTATTTTTATTATTTTTTAATGATGTTATTTTTATAATTGCACCGTGTAAGTAATCCTACAACTCTCTGCAAGGAGAGCTTAGAGCAAAATGATGTTGGGCAGCTACTCACCTGGGGTTCCCGTGCTACTTGTCCCAGATAGCACGTGACTTATACCCACTAGTCATTCATTCGTAATTTTATCAACTTGGTAAGTGAGCACTGTTCCCAGAAAAAAATGGTAGACAGTGCTCATGAACCTGGAGGGAGGGAAGCGAAATGTCACCCAACCAGACAGATGGCCTCCCTGGGAACTGTGCGGTCGGTTGCTTGACCAGTGCTCAGGAGGCCGGCGGGGCCCGACTGCTTCTGTCCACACTTAACAGACCCTGAAGAAATACTGAATTTTGAAAAGTCCTCCCTGGACTCTCTTACACTCTTTCTCTTAAATGGGTGAGTCTTCCTTATAAAGAAACAAGAAATCAGAAAGCACTCTGTGGAGAGAAGAAAGCTTACCATCCCCGGCGTCCAGAGGAGAAGCTGTTTCCTGCCGAGTGGTCTCAATTACCTGCTCCAGCTCCCCCACGTCGCTGCAGTGCCCCTTGGACAGACTCCCACTTGGGAGAAGCTGTCTTCTCCGTTCTGTCACGGGCCCCTCGTTCGGCTGTTTTGCTGAGTCAAAGTGTTGGACACTGTGGCCACTGGCTCTCCTTTCTGTCTGGATTGTGTTTTCATCTTTGCTCTCGAAGTCCTGCCCGTTCTTCAATCAGTGCTCACACGGAAGACTTCCTGCCCTCCACTCACTCGTTCTCTCCTTCCCGCCCTGTTGCTCTTACTCCTTATGATCTGTTCCCGCCTCTTACTTTCCTGGAGCAGTGCCTGGGCTTGGGAGACAGGTGCTGCTTATGGCTCTGGAGTCTCACTGAGTGGAGATGTGGGTCGATTTCCTTATTTTAGGAGCCTCAATTTCCTCATCTATGAAACAGGAAAGATAACGCCAGTCTCATCATGTGTGTCAAAATTAAATGAGATATGTACATAAATCATTTGATATGGCATCTACCAAACACCAGGGACTCAATAATTTATCACATCTCTCCTTTTTACCACTATTTTAATTTAGCTGCTATTTATTTAAAAAAAACCATTTTGATTCACAGGGGTGTTGAGACTGCATTTCATTTGATCTTGAATTTCCCTGAACCAAAGGTAGTGCCTTGTGTGTGCCAGGCATCAGGAAGGTGTTGTTGAGATCAATTAAGTTGGTCAAAAGAGAAAAAGAGAGGCAATAAAAGGCACATAATCAACTTTCTCTGTGTCCGTTTCTCACTCTGCAGTTAAGAATGTTGATTCAGCGGCACCTGGGTGGCTCAGTCAGTTAAGCGTCTGACTTGTGATGTCAGCTTAGGTCATGATCTCAGCGTTGTGAGATCGGGCTCTGTGCTGGGAGTGGAGCCTGCTTAAGATTCTCTCCCTCTCCTTCTGCTCCTCCCTCCACCCTGCGTGTGCGTGCGCGCGCACACATACACTCACTCTCTCTCTCTCTAAAAAAGAAAAAAGGGGCACCTGGGTTGTTCAGTGGGTTAAGCCTCTGCCTTCAGATCAGGTCATGATCCCAGGGTCCTGGGATCAAGCCCCACATCCGGCTCCCTGCTCTGTGGGGAGCCTGCTTCTCCTTCTCCCTCTGCCTGCTGCTCCCCCTGCTTGTGTTCTCTCTCTCTCTGTCAAATAAATAAAAATTAAAAAAAATAAAAAAGAAAAAAAATGATGTTGATTCAGCAGGTGTCAAGGCCTAAATACCAAGAGAAGAGATGTTTCAACCAGGACTATGGTGTACTGAGTCCTAATAGTCCTTATGCTATCCTGTTAGTGGAAAGAATCTCAGCGCTATTGTGGCCCTACCCCAAAAGCCTTAAAGTCCTGTTTCCTTTTCTTTTGCTATGTAGGACATTAGTGTGACAATTGACAAAACTGTTGTAAGATTTCTAGGATAGATAATACTACTCTATCAATGCTCCTTCCCTGCTTTTGCTAATTGTAGTGTGGTTAGTAAGACTGGAGTATTTACCAGTGAGGGGTCATTATGTCTGCAACATACTTTCCAAGTGTTCAGAAAAAATGTACTATACATTTTAATACAGAGAGAATGATAGGGCGAATGTGATAAAATGTCAATATTTGGGAATCCACTTGATGGCTCTGTGGGTATTCTTTGTACTATTATTGCAACTTTTCTGTAAGTATGAAATTATTTCATAAATCTTCAAAAGAAAGATTTTTTTTAAAAAAGCTCTTTGAGGGGCGCCTGGGAGGCTCAATTGGTTAAGTGTCTGCCTTTGGCTCGGGTGGTGATCCCAGGGCCCTGGGGTCAAGCTGTGCATCCTGCTTCTCTCCCTCCCTCTGCCCCTCCCCCTGCTTGTGCTCTCATGCTCTCTTTCTCAAATAAATAAATAAAATCTTAAAAAAAAAAAGAGGTTCGAGATCACATGTTTGTACCTCCTGACTTATAGCCAGATGACGGAGTTACTAGGCCAAAATATAGTTGTTTCTCCTCTCCCTGAATGAAAATGTATGCTTGTATGATTTCATAGCCTGGTACATGATGCTAATTGTGTCATGGGGTAAGCCTGATTCAGAGCTATGGAGACAGTCAGGTCTGCAAGGCAGCAGGCATTTCTGATGCTTATCTGGACGGGGAGCCTCGCCCTCCCCTAGTCCACGTTAATGGACGGCGTCTGGGTGTTTGCTCGTCATCAATCAGGGATAAGTACCAAGGCTTTGCCTGACCAGCATTGTCTGGCGTGGGTGCATTCAGAGAGTCAGGAGACACAGTCACCTTGGGAAAGACCGGCTTTGACAAAGAAGGCTTTGATGACACGCTTGCTTAATGGACCAGCACAGGTTTGGGTCATTTTCCAGAGCAGTGATCAGGATTTTTTGACTCTGTTCATGCATGGAGGACGGAGGGTAAGGAATACGCAACAGATGGATCACCCTTTCACGGAGAATAGAAGATAAACATGGGAACAGCTCGCTGTAAATTGTATGTTTAATCATCAATAAAAGTGGCTTTTCCATGATTATCCTTGTGATATTACCGGTCTGGCAGATTTTTCTCCCACAGCAGACCAAGGACTCAGGGAATGACAGTAACAGCTCACAGCCTGAACCTAAGTTGTGGTCAAGCTGACAGTCGAGCATTTCTGCCAGGCCCCTCGGAGAAAGCTTTTCTAACGGAAATAAGGGAGAAGAGCGTTGGGCCAAACTTGGTGTGATTGAAACGCCCCCGATCGTAGATTCACAGCGACAGGATTTTGACTCGAGGCGCTGGCTGTCCCTCGGCCTCCAGCTCAGCCCTCACCCCCTTACTCTGCGATGCTCACCGCCTCTTGCACGCATCTACCTTCCAGGCGGGGGCCTCCCGTCTGGGGACCAAACACAGAAACTCATTTTGCAAATCTGGGAGTGACACTAGAAGCCAAAGGAAGCAATTTTGAGGAACCATCACAGAAGTGGGATCTAGAGGGGTGTGCGTGGGTGTAGGTGTGCGTGCACGTGGGGTGGGTGTAGGTGTGCATGTTCTGTGTGTGCGGGCTGTGTGTGTGTAGGTGTGCGCGTGTGTGGGTGTGTGTATGTGTGCACGTGGGTGTGTAGGTGTGCGTGTGCGCGCACTTGCACGTGGGGCGTGTGTGTGGCCGTAGACGTGCGTGTGCATGAGCTCGCACACGTGCTCCGCACATCATCGGCTAGCACAGCGTCTCACAGCACTCTGAGGTCTCGGCCGTGCAGGACTGGCTCGGGGGGTGGGGGGGAGGGCGGGGGCGCTCCCCGGGCACCCGCCTTCTGGGAGCCCAGCTGGCCTTCCGGGAGGGGGCCCCACTGGCGGCAAGGAGCCTTTACTACACAGCACCTGAGCTTTGAAGAGGAGCCAGAGAGGAGGACAGCTCAGGGATATGTCCTTGATTATCGGTGAGACCGATGCCTTCGGGAGATTTCCAGTTTTCAGGGGGACGGAGGTACTGCGGTGATGAGTGGTGGGCAAAGCGGAGAAATGTCTCTGTATTACTGCAGTTTTTGATAATGTACATAAAGGTGTGGATTCATGGGCAGGTTATTTGCGTTTTTTATCTTGCTAATTTATAAGGATGGTTGTATTTTTAAAATCTCAATTTAACTATGTACATTAAAATGAATTATATTTATTTGACCACTGCAATTGTACTCTGACCCTATTCATCAAAGCAATGCAGAGACTCTGAAGCCGGGCTGTACATCAACATCACCTAGAGAGTTGCGAAAATACATATGCCATGAGCCCATCCTTCAAAATAAGATTTCAGGATTTGGGATGAAATCAAGATAGCTATAGTTAAATCTTTTAAGGAGAGTTTAGCATTTATCTCTTTGTTGAAGACTAACAAGCAATGCAATACTAGTATGTAATAGGACATTTATTATTTTAATTGTGTATTTGTGCTTTCCTTCAAGTCTATAGTTACAATAAAATGTAACAGATGAATCATAAAAGGAAATCATGAGTAATTATAACGCTGCCTTGCATTTGCTTTGCCCTTTAAAATTTTTCAGAGCCGTTTACAACCATTACCCTGATTTTGTTCCAACGACAATCACCGATGAGAGGAGTCAAAAATCCTCGGGCTGTTCCTTAGAATAGTGTCATCACGGGGATAAGCTAAAGCTCTATGCAAGGTACAGGCACAGGGACAGTCTTATGGGATCAGATCGAGGAAAATATCACGTGTACTGTGCTTCAAGGTAGTGTGGTCCTAGGCATTCTTCTGGCTTTTAATAGAGATTGCCCAGTGATTAGCTACCTGTTTGTGTCCAGCTCTTTTACGGGAAAGTTATAGCCATTATAGTTAACTGCCTTTTTATCATTGTGTTCTATAATTTGAAAGTATTTCCCCAACCCCACACCTGTGGTCTCCGGTAATCTCCACCTGGCACCTAACACCTTTTGAAATCAATTCACTTAAGAATCTGCCCACAAAAGCTGACAGTCCGGTTCTGCCAGAGGGAAACCAGCTTGCCCAGGTAACCTCCGTGTTCAATAGAAAGTCCGGAACTAACTGAGGAGGGCAGCCCTGCCCATTTAGAGTAGGTTAGTCCTCGGGTTTCTAATACGATTTAGAAGTACCCACAGATCCATTATTCCTCCTGTGAGTTACCTGGCTGAGGCAGATGCTCTTATCACACGGTTTGCATATTGTTGAAAGTGATCCCATAGAAAGGAAATGAAATTGCACTATAATTTATAGATTTGGAGATGAATATTTTTGGATTCAATTTGTTCATTTCCCGTGAATATTCCCAAGGGAAAAATCAACAGAGACTTTGAACAATGGACATACGCTCGGAATTGCAAGGGGATAATCACTGTTTAATCTTTTCTTTATAAAATTTTAAAAGCATTTGGCCAAATATAGTTTGGCTTCTATTATCAGTAAAGCCATGACACTTAGTTGGTGTTATTTTATATACATAAATCAACACAACAAATGATAATATTCCTTGGTACTTCTCTGTGTCACCCGGTACAAACTTAGTAATTCTACTTTTTTTTTTTCCTTCCTTTAATCTTAAGCAAAAGAAACATGGGGGTTAGTAATTCTACTTTTAAGAGGAAAGGTTAGTATTTCGGTGTAGAAACAATAAAGTTTCAGCAGTAGAGGCATAAGTACACACACACACACACACACACACACACACACACACACACACTACTGTCTCCCCACCTGCCCGGCTGATTTTCCTGATCCAGCCGATAAATGTTTTGCCTCTGTTCCCCTTTCCATCTTCTCAGGGTCACCTTTCTGGAGCACCGTAGCACTTCCTGACCACATGTGGATCTCCCTGCTTCTATTCTCTCTGAGCCCCCACCCCGCTCCTCTCCACAGCAGCCAGAATATTTTTTTTCCCTTTAAATGCAAATTGGATCATCATTCCCTCCATTCTTTGGTTTTCCCGCTGCGGTTAGGATAACATCTGACCTTCTTCAGGCCCAGGATGATTTTCTTTCCTTCGTGCTCACCGTGTCCCATCTGTGATCCGAAATACCGACAATGCACAGCTCGTGGTCCGGACGGTCCTCGGGTCTCCACTTGAATGTCCCTTCCTCTGGAAGGTCTTGTCTAGTCACTCTTCTCTTTCTTCCAGAGCCTTTATCACCAGGTGTGACTGTAGATTCCCGGATCTGGCTACCCATTTAACACAGCTCCACCAGCGCTGGGGTCCCCTCTGTTTCTGTCCATTGCTCTGTCCAGAAACGAATATCCAGATGTTTCAGGTAAGAGGGGAACTGGGGCAATACGGATGTTCCAATATGACACAACACATCCGAAAACTGGCCCCCATCGTTCTACAGGATTTTCTCAACAGGTTTGTTGTGATTTTTGTCCTAGGTCAAGTTGATCTAGCTCTCCTTCCCTCGACCATGCCTCTGCCCCCTCAATTCCACTATTTGAATGAAGATTCAGCCAATAGTAATCTCCGCCTTCATTATCTACAATAGAGCTTTTATTTTATTGATTTTTCTTTTCGTGCATTTTTATTGAAATCCGGTTAGTTGACAGTGAAATATGAATTTTAGGTGTACACTATAGTGACTCAACACTTCTACACGTCCCCTGGTGTTCATCACAAGTGCCCTCTGTCATCCCCATCACCTGTTTCTCCCATCCCCCACACCCCACTCTCCTCCCCTCTGGTTCCCCTGTTTGTTCTCTAGAGTTGAGAATCTGCTTCTGGGTTGGCCTTCTTTTTTTTTTTTAAATCTTTCTCCATTTGTTTCTTAAATTCCATATACGAGTGAAATCATACGGTATTTGTCTTTCTGTGACCGACTTACCTTGCTTAGCATTATACCCTCTAGGTCCATCCTTGTCATGGCAAATGGCAAGATTTCATTCTTTTTTATTTCTGAGTAATATTCCATTGCACACATATACTAATTATTTTCTTTTTTTCTCATATGTAGGATCAATAGACCTTTAATTTTTCTTTTGGTACCTTTACCAAGTGGTAAATGTGGTAATGAGTGGCGGGAGAAGCAGAGAAATAGTCTATATACTACTGCTTTTAAAAAAATCCACATAAAGGTTGGCTTAATTGGCTGGTTGTTCGCATCTCTTACTTTGTTAATTCACAAGGATTGTTATATTTTTAAAATCTCAATTTATATATGTACATTAGCATGTGTCTGACCTCTTCAGTCAGAGAGTAAAGACATGGTTTTAGTTTCCCTTGGCACTGAACTCTGAGTTAAATTGCACACTCACATTGAACACGTAGCTATATCAAAGAGGATGCATGTGTTTTTTTACATATATTTCTCCCCTCTCTTAATTTCTCTTATTGCTTTTGAATGGCGAGAATCCAAGTTCATTTTTACAGGAAATATAGATTTTTAACAAGTTTATTTTTTTTAACAAGTTGAAATTTTTTAACATGCTGTAACCATCTGTCATTCAGTAAGTCTAAAAATCAAATGTATCAAAACTAACATTTTTTTTGAGGAAAATGTAATAATTTCTTTAAGATCTTTATACCCCCTAAGGGCCTTAGGGTCATTTTGCTTCGAAGCAACACTGACCCCCTGTGGCCAGGAGAATCTTAGAGTTTGGTTTGTTTTGTTTTGTTGTTTTTTTTTACTAAGTTTTCCTTCTAATAATTTCTCTCTCATGGCAATGTTTGTTTCTCAGTCCACACAATTTATTTTAACTTAACAGTGTTGATATCGTCAGTCTCTAATTCTCGCTCACCAAGGCGACATTTAAGAAAGGACCCTGTTGTTCGTTTTCACTGTGGCGGAGCCTCCAGGGGTGGGAGGCAGTCACTCTGAGCTTGTGCTTACCTCCAACATTTACTTCACTTTCTTGTTCCTTCCATTTCTATATGAGTCAGTTTTATTTCTCTCAGGAAGGCCCTGGGGTCAGCTGCTCCTCATTTCCTTATAGCTCATTGTTCTCACTCCATCAATTTACTTTTCAAAATACCTGTGTCTGACTCTCTTTCTTATTTCCATTTTGAGCACCTTTGTCTTCAGCTTCCCTAACGATGACAGCAGCTCTTTGGGCGCCTTCTCTGATTTTGCTCCTTTTTTTTTTTTTTAATTAAGGTGTGATTGCCATACCACATTTTATGAGTTTCGGGTGTACCACGTAACGATTTGATGTTTTGTATATGCTGTGAAATGATCACCACAGTAAGTCTAATTAACATCCTCACCATCCATAGTTACAGAATTTTTTTTTTTCCTTGTGATGAGAACTTTTAAGACCTACTTTCTCAGCCATTTTCAAATGCATAGCAAAGGATTATCCCCTCTAGTCATCAGGCTGCTCACGACCGCCTGTGACTGAATTACTGCATACCTGCAGATTTGAGCTCCTGGACCCCTTCATGCCTCCCCCTCCCCTCTGTCCACCAGGCTGTTCTCTGTCCTCCTCCTTTGCTCTCCCTTCCAGAGCACCCTCCCGTCCTCGGACGCCCTGCGCCAGGGTTGTCTGAGGACCGGCTGGCCGGTGTGGGTCTGTGATCCGGTAAGGCAGGCGCTGAGAGTTTAAAAAATGTTCACGACAATTCGACAGGGTACTTCCGTGTATGTTTGAATCTAATAATAAAAAACGTGGGTCTTGGGTAGTCATTGTCTTTTTTTTTTTTTTAAGATTTCATTTATTTATTCGACAGAGATCACAAGTAGGCAGAGAGGCAGGCAGAAGGGCAGGCAGAGGGAGGGGGAAGCAGCCTCCCTGCTGAGCAGAGAGCCTGATGCGGGGCTCGATCCCAGGACCCTGAGATCATGACCTGAGCTGAAGGCAGAGGCTTTAATCCACTGAGCCACCCAGGCGCCCTAGTCATTGTCTTTTTTTACTGCATGTTCTGGAAATCTGTTTTTGCGTATGCTGCTGTCTTCCACAGCGATGCTGCTCGGACTGGAAGTACCGGGTCCTTCACCCCAGCAGGTGTGAGGAGCTCTGCTCGGCTGGTTCCCACTGGACTCATCTGTCCTAAACATTCTCCGCTGGGGTGTTGCTTCCTTAGTCCAAGATTGCAATGTCTTCTGGCTCACCGTGTGTCGTTTCTAAACTCTCTGTGGGATTTCTAGTGCATTTTAACTTCAGTCTCCCTGTTCAGCATCCTCAGTCTGGTCCCATCCTGCCGATTCTCAAGACCTCTGCACACACGTTCCTTCAACTCCATTTTCTTTTTGCTCATATTCCTGAGCTGACCCCTGCTGGCGATCTGGCCAAGATGCCCTCTCCTCTGTGACCCATCCAAATGGGACCCTTGCTTCAGGTCTACCTCACGCTTATTCTCCAATTAGAATCCTGTGGTTATCCCAAACATTACTGGTCTTCCTCCCACTCAGTTCCTGTCTCCTTGTCTGTGCGGGCACGGGTCTCTACACCTGAGAGTTCTGTGTGCGGTCCTCCCCAATTCTCACCCCAGCCTTACCAGCTAGTTACTATTTTCATCCCCATTTTACGGATGAGGAAGCTGAGACACAATGTGTGGTCTCATGCCCATGGTCGCATAGGTTGGAGAGTAGATAATAGATCATCTAAATTGAGTTCTGATTTCTTTGTTAACATATACATTATGAACTCTAGTTCAGATGAAGACAGTGAGGTTTGGTGTTCTGGGTCACCAGAGCTGGTGGGGAATCGGTTTGAACCCATGTCGTTTTAGTAGCTTCCTTGAGCTGTTGTAAGAAATTATTACACCCTGACTAGCTTAACACAGGTGATTTATGTATCTCATGGTGATGGAGGCTATGGGTCTGAAATCTAGGTGTTGGCAGGCGTGACTGTTTCTGGAGACTGAAGGAGAGTCTGTTCCCTTCTCTCTCTTCTAGCTTCTGGTAGTTGCCAGCCATGCTTGGCCTGCTTTGGCCTGTAGCTGCATCACTGATATCTGCCTGACGTACACATGGCCTTCTCTTCTCTGTGTCTATCTGCGCCAAATCCCCCTTTGTTTTCCTTTCTTCTGTAAGGACACCAGTCAGCGGACATAGAGCTGACATGAAATTCAGGATGACCTCCTCTCAGGATATGTAATTAATAATATCTGCAAAGACACTATTTCCCAATAAGGTTACGTTTACGGGTACCTGGGATTAGGACAGGAACATATCTTTTTGGAGGACACTATTCAACCTTGTATGGGGGTTGTCTACACAATCCCACTTTTCATGCCTTGCTGCTTCCTGCCAACCACTCTGTCTCATGCAGTTCAGTATCTGAGGACATACACTCCTGACTTGTAGCTCAGCCTTTCCCAAGGTTTAGTTTTATTACAGCTGATGGTACTCGAGGACCATGCTTTACCCATTACCTGTGGCCCCTCCGTGGCTCTCACAGTGCAGCACGGAGAAGAAAGTGCTCATGAGAGAATGGCAGGCGTCACTATGATGAGACCTCCTTGGAAGGAGAGCTTGCCTTAGAATTCAAGGTCAGAGCACGTGGAGAGTTAGTTGTGGATCGAGCCTTCCTTGTGTGTAAACAAAGGGGATGGTATCCCCCAAACACAAAAGGAAGCCAATTGGAAGCACTGGGGAAGGAACTAATAATTGATAAATCTTCTGCTGTGTATTTGGCCCTGCCCCAATCCCACTTTATTATTATTCATGCTTTGCCCACTAAAATTCAGAGCAACACAGGAAAAAAAAGATCTAAAACAGCTAAATTGCCGTTGATTTGGGGATAGTGAATTAGGCTAGCAAGGTTGAAGAAAAGCACTTTTGTGATTCATTTTGAAAACAATTCTTGAAAAATAATTGAAACTCAAGGTATCAGAGATCTTATCAATCAAATAATTGCTTTTATGAAAAAGACAACAACCCAGCCCTATTCGAGAAACTTCCTTTTTGTATTGTCACTCATGGGAAAGATTTTAAAGCTAAATAATGAAACTGCTCATAACTTTTAGTCTTCAGGTTTCAATGATCCTTTCTTCAGTGACTTCTGGGAGGTTAAAAATAGTGGAATTAATTCTGAGCACAGCAAAGCCTGACTCAGAATTTCAGAACTCGATTTGCATTTTCAACCTTCAGGAGTAAGAGTTTTTGTTTGCTTTTGTTTTTTTACTTAGCCCTTGAGAATGTAATGGTAAAAGACAGCGCTTGGAGCTGGAATGACGTGCGGTGTTAATTAGAGGCTGGCTGGTGGGTGGCGGGGGTGGGGGGGGTTGGGGGGGTGGGGTCCAGGCTCCCTCCAGGAAACTCAGCCTTAGAGCTGCTTTTTTCTTTTTTTTTTTTTTAAGTGGATTGTTCTCCAAAGAGAATGATGAGAAAATGTATCTCAAGTTTAGCGTTCTGTTAAAAAGGGGCAAAGACTGCTTGTCTAAAATGACTGGATCTGTAATGAGAAAATGAGGGAAAGTAAGGCTTGCTATTCTCTTCTGTTTGTCTTTTGATACCTATTTTCATGTGTGAGGCTCTATTTCTGGATATATGTTCTTGATATATTCCTATTTTAAGATCTCTCCTCTGCTTTTGTGCACTGTCCGACTTTACCTCGTGGAAACTGGAAGATTATTTCACTGTTATCTGGGTGGCCAAGGAAGGGCTCCTGTTGGTTTATCCACAGCGCCCCCTTGTGGTATTTCTGTGCTTTTCCTAATTCTCAATAGTTAAAATTTTTCGAGGGCAAGGACAGGCTATATTGAAGTTATAGTTTTTTTCTTTTTTATAAGTTGTTAATATAATTACTTGTCTCTATTGCATTTGTTAGTTCAGCTTAAAGCCACTCTTAAAGCATGGAGAACTGGTCTACCATTATTAAATTTAGAGATGAAGCCTGTGGCTTCGGTGGACCGAGCCTAAAGTTCAGGTAAGGTTTGAAGACGTTTCAGTAGCAATGAAACTAAATCAGTGCCAAAAATGTGTGCCTAATCCTTGCAATTGACTTGATTTTAAACACTTGCATATTTTAACTCTAAAATACATATTTCTCAAGACTGAAGTATTTTTAATTGGTTATTGCTGTTTCCTGGTATTCCCTTTTTCTTTATTTGAATTCAGGATATAAATTCTCAAGACTTTTTCATTAACTACTAAAATGTATATCTTGTGCAACACCTTCTGAGCTCAGACTCAAATTTGTGTGAAATTATTTGGAAATTAAGTCGTTTGAATGAAAATTTCATACGTGACAGGTAGAGACTCGCGGCAAATTAGAGGTACCCTACGTTAAAAATGCTTGACAACTTGACAGCTTCTTTCTTTGGTCATCATAGTTTTCTATTGCCGTATCCACTTTTCAATCTGTCCTTCAAGTTTTGTTTTGTTTGAGCAGTTTAAATTAGGACGTCATTCAGAGATCACGCAACACACAATTTTGCTCAGACTGTATTATATACCATGTTTGAGAGTACTAAATAAATGCTTAGTTGGAGAAATAACCAGATCTAGGGCAATTAGTGTAGAGACTCAGGCCTCATTTGTGTGTCTGTGTGTCTGTGTGTGAGAGAGATTGTGTGTTAATAAGCATATTTATGCTCTTTAAAAAATCATGTTGGCTTTACATGTGTTTTGCATGTGTATTCTTGGGAAAACTAAATTTCCTTCTAGAAGCCGTTGGTGTCAGATTCCTTTACTTAAACGTCTGTCTTTAGTTTTCTAAGGGACACTTCACCTTGTATTATCTAACTAGTTACTCTAAGAAGTGCTTTGGATTTGACCATGACATTTTTTTGGTACAAGTAATTACAACTCCTACAGCAACCTATAGCGCCAATAGAACACTCAGTGTACTATCTGCAAGCGGCTGACTTGGACTCTAAGATTATGCCTCCCTGATTTGTAGTCTGTAGTGACTCTTTTCTTTTAGGAAGAAAAATCTTTTAGGGAGATTTCTAGAACTTTATGAGAACTTTTGGGTCTCCTAAGGAAGGTCTCCTTTGCTTGCTTATGTATTTACTTATTTATTTAAACTGTGGTAAAATTCACATAATATACAACTTACCTTCTAAGCCATTTTTAAGTGTACCGTTCAGGAGTGTTAAGTGTATTCATGTTTTTGTGCAACAGATGACAAGGACTTTTTCGTCTTACAAAACCGAAACTCTATGCCCATTGAACAATTCCCCCTTTCCCTCTGCCCCATCAGGGCCCTGTTCTTTATGAACCTCAGATACTGTGAGGACCAGGGATGGAGGAGTAGGACAACTGTTGGGAGGAAGGAAGGGATTCAGGTGGTGCTAAAAAAAAAAAGTTAATTTACATTATAATCAGTCTATTGCACCCACCATTCTCTATGCAAAGCAAATTAATCTCATCCCACTGATTAATATGTCAATTATTTTTATGAACGCCCCTTTCTTTATTTTCCCTCCAGGCCAATTTTGTTGATTTTTAAAAATCCAATTTCATATATGGGGGAAGGATCTGCAGTGTGATTTGTGCTAGACAGCTTTGATTTTTTTAAACTTAAATCCTATATTTAAAAGGCCTTCTAAGAAGTGTTAAAAATATATGTATATGAAATCCTGGTGCCTGATGAAATGAAGTTAGGTATTTTTAACTACATAGATGAGAACGGTGTCAGGGAACGTTTCTCTGTTTATGCATGGACATTTTTGAAGGGGGGAGGCCCCTGCTTCATTAGTAGGATCACTCTGGAGGTCAGAGTCTTGATGGCAAATGTACTATGCACTCCCTTCCCTCCAGAGTTCTACCTTAATTCAGGGACTCTGTGAAGGCAGCAGAGGGACCGATTGAGAAGGACGCCACTCTGTAATCCTGGACAGACCCTAACAGCCCTGTCTCCATATCCTTTTTAAGTAGGCTCTGGCAACCACATGTCTGAATTTTAATTCCCATCTCTGCCATTTACCACCTGTATTAGTTACCTTGCTGTGTGACAAATAACCCTCAGACTTGGCATTTAAAAACAATATTCAATTGTTATTTCACAACTTCTGGGGGCTCGGGATCCAGGCAGAGTTTAGTTGGGTCCTGGGGCTCTGGGCATCTTATGTGCCTGCAGTGAAGAGGCAGCGTGCGCCGTGGCCGTATCTGGAGGCTCAGCTGGGGGGAATCTACTCCTGGGGTTGGCAGGCCTCAGGGCCTTGGCGGCTACTGGCTAGAGACATCAGTTCCCGGCCACACGGGGCCTCCCAGTGGGCCGCTCACAACACAGTAGCTGGCTTTCTCAGTATAAGTGAAAAAGACAGTGAGAAAAGAGAGGGCTAGTAGGATGGAAGCCAGAGTCTTTTTGTAACCCAATCTTGGAAGTGATATCTTCTCACTTTGCCGTATTTGATTTGTAAGAAGTGAGTTACTAGATCCTGTTTGTCAACAGTAGGCATGAGTAGCAGAAGGCTGGGGTCCTTAGGGGTCGTCTCAGAGGCTCCTACCATGGGGTCAGCGGGCGAGTACTCTCTCGGTCTCTATCACTAACATCTTTGGGATCAGCGTTCTCATGCATCAAGTAGTTAAAATAATGATTGTTGTGTGGATTAGATAAGTTAACAAGACACTTAGAGCTGTACCTGGCATGTGATTAGGGCCCTATGAGTTATTAGCAGCATCTCCATTTGTAAAGGTGGAAACTAATATCCACTGAATTTAAGGGACTTATCCAAAGTCCTACAGCTCAGCAGGAACATGAACCTGGGCTGTCTCCTGGTTTGTCCCGACCACAATGGAGCACAATGGAGGCTTTGATGTGGTTCCATTTCCAGACGTGTGACAGGCATTCAGGGCTGTGTTCCTCCCTGATGGTTGCTCGTCTGTGACCTCTGTATTGATAAATCCATCGGTCAACTCTCACTGTTCCTTTAGTTTGGTTTATTAGTATCATTTGAGGCAATTGATCATTCCCTATGCTGGGAAACACTGGGATCATTTCCTAAATTGTCTTTCCTACTACTTTCATCTCTTTGGCCTGTAACGGTTGAAATGCCTTTGTTCCAGTCCTGGACTTTTACCCTTTTTTATCTGTACTTCTTCTTGCTACTATCAGCCAGTCTCATGGCTTTAAGTATCTTTATGGAGGTGACTCCCCAGTTTGTGTTTCTTGTCCAGCTCTGTCTCCTGATTTTCTGACTTGCTTATCCAGCTGCACACTGGCATTTCTGTGCAGGTGACCTCTGCTTGTCTAGCATGTCTAAATCTTGTCCCGTTCAAAATGAACTCTTGATCTTCCTTCTAGAAGCTTTCAGTTAATTCCAGGTCCAGATTCCTTTTTTTTCTTCACAGCTCTTGGCACCTTCTCTTCTTATACATATTTTACTTGTTTTCCCTTATTTCTATATTTTCCTTGGTTTTGCTCTTGTCTGTGTCTGCCTTCTAGAGTCCAAGCTCCATGAGGGCAGGCATTTTTTCCCCCCTGCTTTGAGCATTATTGAATCTTATTAAGCTACTTGAATATGGGTGAACGTAGAACACCAGGAAATAAATGTCGTGGAAATAAATGAACGGAAAGGAGCTATACGACATTAGGGAAATGCTGTGGAAAAAGAAATGCAATCTTGTTCCAGCTTCTGGCACACGACTGGGACTGGGAACTCCGTGTCTTGTCTGTCACCCCACTTTCAAACGGTAGCTCTAAACGGTATATGCTAATAGGCCGGTGTAGACACGATAATAGGCCGGTGTAGACACGATACTAGGCGGCGGCGGGGTAGAGTGTAGACTGCAGCTGGAGAGGAGCACCTCTGAGATCGAGCGGCAGAAAGAGCAATGGTCAGTCATGCTGGTAACTTCCATGAACAGCGGGGGTGGGGAGGACGTTGGGATTGGAGCAAGAAGTGATAAGAAAGTGAGAAACAGATTGGTTTTTTATTGATCTGAGAACGAGAATTATTGAATAAATGCACAGAACAACATGAAAAACAGGCTGCTTGGTATTGCTAATTTAAAAAGAAGAGTAAATTACCTCATTCAAAAAAAATGCTTTAAATATAGAAAAAAAAAATTCCAGCAAATTGAATAGAGCTTTTTTTCTTATTATTGTGAAAGGTCACGGTGGTTCTAATTCCAATGTCCAATTACCAGGCACCATCAGCAAGCAAAGTAAATCAACTCAATTTCAATCTCAGACATTTGCCTCACCTTTAACTAGCTTTGGTATGACTCACTGCAATTTTCTCATCAAAAAGCTAATTTTAGGAGCAAAATGTCAAGAAAAGATGAGAAAGAAGCGCTTGCTTTTGTAGAGGCTGGAAGGTTTTTGAATTTGGGCTGCGCCCGTAAGCTACCTGTCAAATCAGTCACCCATAGAAGCCTCTCTGATGTTTCCGCTGTGCTCCGAGGGAATATAAAACAAGACAGAAGGACAAACATGTCTGTCCCAATCCCTAATCTCAAATGTAGGATGACATTCTGTTCCAGCTGGTCCCTAACTTTTGACTTGACCTGATGAAAAAAATTTTTTTTTAAAATTTTCATTTGTATGAGCCGACTTGACGTCATGAACAGACGTATGCTGGGTCCTTTACTGGCTGCAGTTGTCCTGTAAGAAATACTCTTGGTAAGTGAAACCCATGTAAGGAGAAAGATTTTTATTCTCTAGGCAGATATTTTGGTTTTTCACTACCAAAGAACCATTTGTTTATTTCTCTGAGTGATGATAATGAAGCTGTCGGCAAATTCCGTGATCGGTCCATACAGGTCTGCAGTGCCGGGCCATCTCCCAAAGACACTTCGTGTTAGCATTCTGGTGTCTCGGTAACATTCGCACCCCGAACACACTCTCCAGGTGCAATCTCTGCCCTCCTTCTGCAGTTCTGGAAAAGCTTCTCTTGTTGAATCAACACAAAAATGACGGACTAGTTATCCAATTACCTTCTGTAGTGTTGAAAAGTCAGACTCGTAATGCAGAAGCCACAGGCCTTGCTCCCCTGGTCCTTGTCGATCGATAGCCTTTGTCTTCAGGTCTTTAACCACGCTTGCTCTCATGTCTGATCCTATGTTTAAAGGCGGCCCTTGCCTGTGTGCAAAGATACGAGTTGATATCACTGTTGTTTATTTTGCCATGTTATTGCAAGGAATTAATCTTATGTACTGTTAGTCTGCGGATGTACCAAAGGATGGCAATTAAAAAAGTCTAAAAGTTTGATTTTTCCCCCCAGTGTACAATCTTTATTGGCAGTGCAAAATAGTTAAATCCAGAGGTAAGGAAGAGGAGACTCTCCTACCCTAAGTAAGGACTCTGCAACCAGGCCAGTCCAGCCAGAACACTTGTGGCCTGGCTGTGGCCATTTTGGGCCCAGCACCCTCTGAAGAACGAGCCCCCAGGCAGGAGGGCTCCTTACAACATGAGAGAAGGGGGCAAAATCCTGGAAGGGGCAGAGGCTGTGTTTCACTTCAGGCTGCTTGGCTCCTGGAGACCCGCACACTCCAGGGCTCAGGGTAGGGGGATCAGGGGCCTGGGCTAAACCCATACCTCGCCAAACCCGGTACCCGCTTTATGCCTCCTTTAGCTCCTAGCCGTGATTAGTCAGGTTGGACCACTAGGCGCTCCTAGTGACCCAGCCTGACCCAAAGTGAGTAGTTCCCACAACATACTCTAGTTCAGCCACTGGGTGGACTGCCGGCCTCCAGAACCCACTGGGCTCACTGGAGCTGGCCCTAGCCAAAAAACAGAACAAAACAAAACACACAAGGAACAAACCAAAACCCAAGCCAAACCAAACCCCTTCTAAATCTCAGAAATCAACCGAAAATGGTGGGCATTGATGTTACTACCCCCACCAACCACGCTTTGTCTCCTGAAGGCCGCTGTCCGCCATGACAGCCCCTGCACCCTACAGTTATGGGGGGCGATAACGGCACGGTCCACCTGCCGAGGACCCGAGCGCGGCCTTCGGGCCACACGGCCTCACTGGGTCCGCTGGCGGCTGGTCTGGTCTGCTCGGATGAAGGCCTAACCCTGCAGCCGTGCTGGGCCGCCCCGCGCAGGCTGCCGGCTCTAGCCGGGTGCTCCACACCGTCCCGGAGGCCCCACCCCGTGCGCGGAGGCCCCTTCCCTTCCGGCCAGGGTCCGAGCGCGCTACCCCGCCGCCGGGCGGGAGAGGAGGCGCGGGCCGGGGCCTGGGAGGCCGCACGGCCGCTGGCAGTGGGAGGTGCCACCCCGCCGGGGCCTGGAGGGCAGAGGCCGGGCAGTCACGGCAGCCGGGTCCTGCTCGGCCAGCGTGCGGAGCGCCGGTGGAGCGCGCAGGGGCCGCGTGGAGCCGGGCCCGGGGCTCGAGGCACGCGGGGGCCAACGGGGCCGGCGCCTCGGGCAGCCCCGCGCCGCCCTGCTCCGCCCTGCTCCGCCCGCCGGGAGCGCGGCGCTGCAGCGTGGCGGGCGCGCTGAGCCGGCGAGGCCGCACCCCGGAGCCCCGCACCCCGGAGCCCCGCACCCCGGAGCCCCGCACCCCGGAGCCCCGCACCCCGGAGCCCCGCACCCGGAGGTGGCCGTACCGACGCGGCCACCAGCCCGGTTCTCCGGCGGCGCCAGGCGTCGACCACGCGGGCCCGCAGCTGCCGCAGGGCCTCGGCCGAGCCGCCTGTCCCGCCGGGTGCGGGGGGAGCTCGGGAGTCGGGGAGGGGCCGGCGGAGGCCCCAGCTGGAGCTCCACGTTCCCGCCGCCCCGGGCGCACGGTGACACGAGGCCCCGGCGTCCGCGCGGTGGCCTCTCCGAGCGACAGCGGCGGGGTCCCGGCCCGGTGACACCGTGGCTGCGGGCAGTCTAGCAGGCCGGCCCGCACCACCTCCCCGGTCCGCGGGAAGGGGCCTCCGGCGCAGGCCCACACCGCGTTTGGCTTTAAAAGCATGGAGACACTGTAAAGCCGCGTGACTGCTTTGGCCAAGCGTTGCCTTTACGAAGGCCGTCCCAAGCGCAGGACTGTCGTGGAGCTCGGACGGATCCCTCGCCTTGGCGGATGCCGGTCCTCGTCGAAGGTAGGGGAGCGCGCGCGGTGCGCGTCTGCAGGGGTGCACGCGGCGTGGAGGCGGCTGGTGTGCAGGGGTGCACGCGGCGTGGAGGCGGCTGGTGTGCAGGGGTGCACGCGGCGTGGAGGCGGCTGGTGTGCAGGGGTGCACGCGGCGTGGAGGCGGGTGTGCGGGAAGGAGAAGGCCGGGCTCGTTTGCCTTCTGCAGTTTCTCGGGGGCGTCAGGCCTCGACGCGACGACAGGACGCGGCTCTGGATTCTTTTTGTTTACCTATGTAAGCATACGAACTTAAAGGCCGTGAACTTTTTTACTCGTTTGAGGAAAAGAGAAGCAGCCGTCCATTAGACACAGGGCTGGTATTCTGGAGAGTATTTTAGGCCCCGCGAAAAAGCATTTCTTAAAGGGCTTGGGCTGTTTCATTTTGGAAAGTGACTTTGCGCACTGTTTTCCCGAACCTTTCATCGTAACGTTCTATTTACGCCATGGCTGAGAACCGAAGGCCTTTGGCCCGGTTTCAGGGAGTTCTGGCGAAAGGAGTTCGGGATCCAGTGTCAAGAACAGAGCTGTTCCTTGTGGAAGGGAATCCGTAAGAATACTGAGCAGTTTCGTTCCTCTTCCTGAATTCATTTGTTTTTCATAAATTCAAGGATGATTTGAATAAGAAATAAAATAAACATACGAGTAATATCCCACACGAATTAAAGATCAAACAACAAATTGGGGAAGTATTTGACAGAAATTTAATAGATCAAGTATGGATTTGCTCAGTATGGAAGGACTCATAGACATTGCCTGAAATTCTGCTTTGGTCGTTCTTTTAGCTTTTTGTGAAATAATAATTGTATCCAGTAGTCTGCCCCCCTCCCCCCCGAATTAGATGTGGTCATAGATAAGTATGCTTAGATAAACTAAGACCTGGTTATTTACTATCACCAGGTTAGTGGCCATTTAGAGTGACCCCGGGCATGTGGGCTCCACGGTGTCATTGCCATCAGAACACTGTACCTCTCCCTGCAACTGACTGGAATGGTTATTTTATGTGTCCACCTGACTGGGCTGAGGGATGGCCCTAGAGCTGGTGAAACATTACTTCTGGGTGTTTCTGTGAGAGTGTCTCTACAAGAGATTAGCATTTGAATGGGTAACTGAATGATGCAGGTGGGCATCCTTCAATGACCTTATGGAAGGTGGAGGAAGGGCAAACTCACTCTCTTGACCTGAGTCGGGCATCAGCCCTCTTGGTTCTCAGGCCTTCGGACTCCAGCTGGGATCTACCGTTGGTCCTCCCGGTTCTCTGGCCTTTGGACTCAGGCTGAATTACACAACTGGCTTTCCTAGGTCTCCAGACAGTGGATCGTGGGACTTCTCAGCTTCCTTCAGCCTTGCCTAATTTCTGTAACTCTCCTATATCTATATCTATATCTGTGTAGATCTATTGGTTGTTTCTCCGGAGAACCCGGACTAACGCATTGACAGTCTTCTGTCATGACATGTGGGAGATGCTCTTGTCATCATTCTTCATGCTAATTAGGGCCCTCACATTGCCTCTGCTTTTAAAACACAGCAACTGGGATGCCCAATAGCATTTTCAGGGGGGTTTTTGTGAATGAGTTTATGAGACCAATATCGCCAGAAAATGCCGGCCTAGCCGTGAGTGGTGGCTTGATATGAGAAAGGGTAAGGACAATTTTAAAAATTGAGACTACAAAAACTAAATGCTACAATGGATAGGTTTGACCATACATAGGTCATGCACTATTAATTTATGTAACAAGTCATGTTTAAAGTGTCAAAATTTGGGGCGCCTGGGTGGCTCAGTCATTGGGTGTCTGCCTTTGGCTCGGGTCGTGATCCCAGAGACCTGGGATCGAGCCCTGTGTTGGGCTTCCTGCTCAGCGGAAAGCCTGCTTCTCTCTCTCCCTCTCCTCCTGCCTGTGTTCCTTCTCTCGCTGTCTCTCTCTCTGTCAAATAAATAGTTAAAATCTTAAAAAAAATATAGTGTCAAAATTTCTCATGAAGGGAAAAGCTAGAGATTATTATTATATTGTTGTTCTCAGGAAAGTTAAAAATGTGACTGAATGAGGCAGATTAATTTCAATTTTTTTCAATCTACTCTTAATTTAAAATGACAGCTCCTTGCTATGGTAGTGTGAGATGTCCATTTAATAAATTGAAAGATTAGGACAGCTTGTTTTTTGTATATCATTCCTAGTTAACAAATTAGGAGATCCTGAACATATTAACACTTGAACTTTATCCTAATGAATTTTCAGATAGTTGCCAAATGGTACTGAGAACTTATGAATGAATAAAGAATTCTCAGCTTGTTGTCTTGGAAAATTTTACTTTAATGAACAGTCACAGCTCAGAATGTCTGTTATTAGCACACAAACACTGCCATGTTCTTTTTTGAAAATGTCATCATTTGCAAAAGTTTAATGTTTTAATATGAGAATTCCACATTAAATCTTCATCAGTATTAATAAATTACCAGGTATATTCATACTAGGGAAGGTATTGAAGAAATGCAGCAAATAAGATTTCCAAGAGTTTTCTTCTTTTCATCCGTTTGAAAACTTTTATGAAAAATATATTCAACATAAAATGTTACACATCCGTGTGGCCCTCTTTGGTAACGCAATATTTGTATCGTATTACTTCACTTAATCCTTATGACAACACCATATGTTCTGGAGGAAGAGAATTTGTAACGTTTTATGGATGAGGAAATGTGGATTCACTAGCTTAACGCGACTCGATCCACAGCACCCTGGCAATAGGTGAAAATTCAGGTTTGCATCACGGTTTTTATAGACACTGGTTCAGTGTTCTCTCTATAACATTAGGGTGATGCTTTTCCACTTTTAATTATAAACTTTATTTATTTATTTATCTATTTTGTTTATTTATACAAAATATTCATAGTGTTGGGATGCCAGTGCTGCTGGGGATATATGCTGCTGCTTATGTTGGGACTGTGACCCTGTGAAATGATAAACGATAGTTTCCATGCATTGTTCTCTTGTCCTTCTCTGTATGCTCAGCAGTAGTAAGTCACTGTGGATTAATAGTGATGCTGATCTTACCTAGGATGTGAGTCTGTGAAGAAAGTGAAATGGTAAAGACAATGTTACAGGATGGTAAAGTTTCATTTCAGCTACAAGGCTGCTGCAAAAATGCAAAAATTGCCCTTCATTTTCTTTTTTTCTTTTTAAGATGGTATCTATTTATTTGAGAGGGAGCATGCACAAGTGGGCGGAAGGGCAGAGGCAGAGGGAGAAACAGACTCCCCACTGAGCAGGGAGCCCAACACGGGGCTTGATCCCAGAACCCTGGGATCAGGACCTGAGCTGAAGGCAGACACTTAACCCACTGAGCCACCCAGGTGCCCTGCACTTTGCTTCTGGTGCTCCTTTTCCCTAGGAATGAACAGTTTGTGTGCATTCAGTTTTTGTCATTCCCTTTGAAAACAGCCTGTGTTTTGAGCACTGGATTTGGGGACTGGTGTTCAATTCTTCTGCTAGAAGTGTGCCAAGACAGAAGGAAAACAGAGGCTGCCAAGGCCAAGACCTCTTCTGGATCTGGCCAAGCCTCAAGCAGGGCAAGGGCAGTTTACCTTCTAATCCCACCATAAACTAAAATAAGATCAGCCAAAGGAACAATGTTCTTTCAGGGCATTAAAATTGTTACTTGGCTTGACATACAGTCTGGGTCTTTGACATTCTGCTCTGGTGATAATTTGTTTAGTTAATGAAGTTAGAGGTGTCAGTAGCATGCATGCACTTCTGTGACTTGGCCTGTGGCAGGACTGGGACCGTGAAGGGTGACAACATAAGAGATGGAACAGTGCGCTTGCCTGTGCAAGGGGGAGAACCATGGGATCGGCAGGAGGCTGTGGTTGTCTCTTCCTTTCTGCTGTGGCTCATGTAGGGGAGGAAGCAATTTTCCCTCTACCCTTCTCGGTTTGCTGGCTGGGTGTGTGAAATAAAGAAAGGCAAATTAACACGGGAAAGGATATACAGATTTATTCATTTTTAATATGAAATATACATGGGAAAATCACACGGGAAAAATTGGATACCCCAAAAAAGCATTCAGATTTAAGAGCTTATATGTCGTCTAAGGGGGGAAGGGGAGGGGATATAGTTACCTTAGCGGAGAGAAAATGATATTTAGGGGAGGTGAATGGGACTATCCTGCTGGAGAGGCAATTTTTCATAACTGGGTTCCTTTGGAGGATCTGTCTTTAGGCAGAGAAGGAGAGTTCCAAGAACATCTCACTCTGACTCAACTTTTTCTTAAATGCCTGCAACTCCCGAAGAATCGAAGAATCGCTATCTCAAAGTGAGGTATTATCAGGAGGCATGTTCTAAACTGCTTCATTCACATGCGAGATTAGCACGTTCTCTGCACTCACTGTGGCCTCCTTCCATGCCAGGGGGGAAGTGTCCTGTCTCAGGATTTGGCAGCTCAGGCCCAAGGCCCTGCAGTGGGAGGGGAAGAGGTGGGGACTTCAGGAGGGTGAGGACTGGGCCGAGGGCAGTGGTGGTGGGCATAGCTGTGCCTCATTGTCTCTCCCCTGTCAGCCCCCAGCAGGCGGATGGATGGCCTCCCTATTCCCTTCTCTCAATAGCTGGGTGCACGGTTGTTAACCATGGGCTGCCAGCTGCCGAGGTCTGTGTGCTGCTCCCCGCTCTCTCTGAAGTTCCTCTTTGCTTCTGTGACAAAATGCAGAGGGGTCTGTGTGGACGTGACCACTGCGATGAACTCCCAAGGGCAGGGAGGTGGGCGGGATCCAGTGCTAAGAGCAGGGTCTTGAGATGCGCGAGGAGGGCAGGCTGCATGGGGGGATGGCAGGGGCCAGGTGCGTAGATTTTATTTTGCTCAACCTGGGATCACTACAGTTTTTTCTTACGTTTCTCGTAGAGGTTTTATAGTTTTATTTCTCATAGTTAGATGTACCCATTTTGAATTGACTTTTATGTATGGTGTGTGATAAGGGTTTCAGGGTTTTGTTTTGTCTGTTTGTTTATTCATTTACATGTGGCCATTCAGTTGTCCCAGTGCCAACTGAGCACTAATGTAAAGTTTTACATTTCTGAGCACTAATGTAAAGTTTTACATTTTACAAACTGGATTTCTCAGTTTTCTTCCACTGATCTGTGGGGCTGTCCTTATGCTGGTATCACCTACCTTGTTTATTATGACTTAATACACATTGTGGAATTAGGTAGCATAAGTCTTCCGACTGCGTTCTTTTTTTTCAGAATTGTTTCAGCTGTTTTAGGTCATTTGCATTATAAAAATTACATTTTTAGGATCAGCTTGTGAATTTCTACAGAAACGCATACTTTGATTTTGATTGGGGTTTTACTGAATTACTTATTTATTTTATCAGAGCGTTTCCCCATGCTTTTATAATTCTAATACTCTGAGCTGGGATCGTTTTAGAGGCATTTCTGGTTTAAAGAAGGGAGCTGGGCTCGATTACTTTTCCGTTTTCCTTTTCATCTTGGAATTTACTAAATGTTTGCCCCACAGTACATATATTTGCAGAGGTCTCCACATTTGTGAGGCTGGGGGCTATCGGTCAGTTGTCAGTATCTTAGCGAATTCTCCCTGGCAGGTCCTCAGGTAGCTGAGGGAGGACGAGTAGCTGGGGCGGTCCTGGAGGCTGGCGGTCACATTGACAGGTCAGTGAGTACTGGAGCAGTCACTCCTTATGCCACCAAGAGTGCAGGCTGCCGAAGAGAACTCCTGAGATGACACACACGTGCCACATTACTTGGTGGGCTGGCCAGGCAGCAATTGCTGTCAGGAAGACATCTGCCAGACTCAGGGTGAGAAAGAGCATTCCTGCCACTTCCTGACAGCAAGGTCTGTGGGAGGCAGCGCCCAGGCAAGCGCCCACGGGATGCTGCACACCCAGCATGGGAATCGACTGCCTGCTTCTTCTGGATCGAATGGTACATGGTGGGGTTTACGGCCCTCGCTGCTGATGTTATAAGGTTAGAGGCAGTGACCTTGGGAGAGTTTACACTCAATTTAATTTTTATTGTTTCATGAAATGGGGATTGTTTTCTGCCAGTCAATAAAGCAGCGGGCATCCTACTGTATAATGGATGTGGATGGGCTATTACTGTTTGTTATAGCTGTTTAACTGCAGGGCAGTCTTATTAGTGGGGATTTCGGAACTACGGGACTTTTGCCAGCCTCGGGGCTAATTCTTTATCCATGTCAGCAGTAATGCTATTACATATAACAGGTTATGGCTACTTCAGAAGGAGAGGAAAGTTCAAAGTCTCTGAAGTTTAAAATGCACCAAAAAGGAAAGAAGCTGGGGGAATCAGGGATCTGAGCAATCAGCAAGTTCAAGGGAGACATGCCTGAAATGTAAGCCAAGCAATCAAGTGTTCTGGGAAATGACGGCGTACCCAACCTCACAGGTAAAAGAAACATTACTGAAGAAATCAGCTAAATCACACAGGAGAAGCACAATGCTTAAGGCAAAAATCATCGTTAGTTTAAGGATGGAAAAATGATCATTTTCCCCTGTGTGTTACCAAAAAAAAAAAAAAAACAACAACCAACAAACCATCCTGAATATTTCCAGTTCCCAGTTACCCATCTCACTGAGCAGAAGTCCCACTGAAGCTTATGTGAAAGAGCGGATTATGAAAGGGGAGCACACTTGGCTTTGGGGGGCTTAAACTTCCCCATTATACCAGTGTGGTATAAATCCGGGAGTGATTTTGGATTCTTGGTCACGGGCCACTCACCGCAGAGATGTTGACCTCTGAAGTGATGGGGAGAAGGGGAGAGTTCCAGGCCATGTCGAATACAGGAAATAGAACACTCACAGAAGAATTCCTTCCTCAGATGTGACGTGCGACTTTGAATAATACTGTGGGTAAAGAAGTCTGGTCACAGGACTGGACTGGAGGGGTTTGTGTGTGTGTGTGAGAGAGACAAGAAGGGAGAGAGAGAGATCTCCAGTTATTCTTTGTGCCTAATTTAAGTTAGCTCATGACGGTTATTATAATGGCTATTTTTATTTTTATAACGCTTTACAGTTTAAAAAACATGCTCACATATAACATGGACAACTAGTTTGGGTGGGCCAGACGGGTCACTTCCTGATGGGACCACAGGATGACCTGGCAGTAGGTCACGCCCTCTGAAAGTCCCACCCCTTTTTCACCCAACCAGCTCCCTCCTGCTCTCCCAACCCCCCACCCCACCTTGTTCTACTTTTCTTTTTTTTTTTTTTAAGATTTTATTTATTTATTTGACAGAGAGAGAGAGATCACAAGTAGGCAGAGAGGCAGGCAGAGAGAGAGGGGAAAGCAGGCTCCCTGCTGAGCAGAGAGCCCGATGCGGGGCTCGATCCCAGGACCGTGAGATCATGACCTGAGACTTCAACCCACTGAGCCACCCAGGCGCCCCTCTACTTTTCCTTTCTCTGTAGCACTCACTTTCTAGTATGCTACTTCATTTACTGACTTATGTTTGTTGCTCTCTCTCCCTCCCGAGCACAGGAGCACAGAGAGGGCGAAAGTCTTGCTTTGTTTTATTCACTGATGTGTCTGAAGGCATCTCTGGTCCATGGCACCCAATTCATAATGGATTGAATAAAAGCTAAATGGGAAAGAAAAGGAAAGATTCTTAGCCAGAAAGGGAAGGTGAGAGCTCTGACGTCTTCCTGCTGAAGCAAGATGGTGGCAGAGAAGGCGAGTGTCCCTGCAGGCCGCAGATCTCTGATAAACCTGGGTGCCCTGCACTGGTCCAGAGAGAAGTGTTTCTCTGAACCGTGAGTCTTCCAGTTCATCTGTAACAACACAGGCTGCAAACAAGTCCTGAGCCCCTCCGTCATTTGCTGAGCCTCCCTGAGTGTTTGCTTTAAGAGCACGCAGCCATGTTGAACTGAAGCGTGGGATCCAAGCAGACGTAACCCACCCATCCTTCTAAAGCGAGTTGCTAAAACTCAGTCACAATATTAATTTTAAACATGGCATTTGTCCTTATTTTCAAACCGCTGTGCTCTAATGACCGGCAGTTTGCCAAGTCTATATTTAAAATCCGTAGGCTTTAACTAATTTAAGGAAAGGTCTCAAAAAGTGGAAAATGCAAAGTAGTTTATACCAAAAGGGGATGTTGCTGGCACACTCTAACCATACTACAAGTGTGTCTGTTAAGAATAGACTCGTTTTACTGGGAGAATAAGCATCAGAGAGGTCCGAAGTTTTCCTCCAAGTCACATTATTGCTAACTGCTTTCACTAAAACATTGAACTCTTAGTTTCAAAGAAATTTGAATCGCAGGAGCAGTCAGTGTTCAAATCCCATTCAATATGCAAATAAAAGGGATCCTGAAGACCAACAGAAGCAATTTCCTCATCTTACAGATTAGCACACACGCTTCGTTTATTAGCTGCCATCTTTGGAGAACCAGAATCAACAGGATATTTATATATAATACACTTATATTTATTATATTTATAATGATGAGTTATTATTTATTACAATAAAGTATAATAACATTTATTATACTATAGACATTTATTGTAAGGAATTGTGAAGCTGGAGACTGAGGAGAAGGGACAGGATAGTTCCAGGCTGAGTCTGAATCCTAAGGCAGGAGATGACCAATGTTTCATCTCGAAAACAGGCAGGCGGAGAGAGCGAATTCTCCCTCACTCAGCCTTGTTCTGTTCGGGCCCTCAGTGAACAGGATCAGGCCTGCCCACATTAAGGGAGAGCAATCTGCTTTCCTGAGTCTACAGCCTCAAATGCTAAGCTCGTTCCCAAACACCCTTCCAGACATACGCAGCAATAGTGTTGAACCAAATACCTGGGCACCCCCCATGGCCCAGGTGAGATGACACACAAAATTAATCATCAGACTCAGGAAGGTGATTTGTACACAGTCCCAAGTGAGCCAGGTCAGAGCTTTGAGGACCCAGCCCCCAAATTTCCAGTCCCCCGTGCTTGCCCTCTGCACCCTCACACCCTCAGATCAATGCAACTAGAAAATGTACATCTCCTATATCTTAATTATTATAATTCTCATGCATCTAATTCGTTTAGTTTATGCATATTCAAATAATTAATTTCTAACACATTTCTGCAGTGTCATGTAATTTTCCTCAAATGCGTAGAAAGAAGCTATTTAATCTACATATTTAGAAGAATGCTTTAACTACAAATTAGATTTTTTTCCCCAATAAAAGTAAATGGGTCATTACTGAAATTAAGATTTCTTAAAAGTGCACTGTTAATCCGTGACTATGATGTGGAAGATGGTGCAGGTATCATTGAAGGTCTCAACTATTACTCAGTTTAGAAAGAAACAAATTATGTCTTTGATTGAGATAAGGCAGAAAATAGGGTGTTTTCTGTTGCTTTCCTTTTGTCCTTTATTAGAAAAATCTCTGATGGCTCTTTACACTAGCATGATTTATTAAAGTCATGCATGTATACATATCTATTATATAAGTCACAAGTTAATAAAAGCCATTCGAGTTTTTAGAATGTTCTAGAAACCAAAGAATTGGCATATAGAGTTCTATCAAAATAGACAGGAGGGGCGGCACCTGGGTGGCACAGTTGGTTGAATGTCTGACTCTTGGTTTTGGCTCAAGTCGTGAACTTGGGGTCATGGGATCGAGCCCCCACATTGGGCTCTGTGCTCAATGGGGAGTCTACTGGATTCTCCCTCTGCCCATCCCCCAGCTCTCTCTCTCTAAAATAAGTAAACAAATCTGAAAAAAAAGGTAGACAGTGAAAATAGGTGCAGTGTGTGCCCCGGGCTGGCCACTGGTATTTTGGCTCACTGTGACACAGTTTATTTGCCATTTATTGAGGACTGCTCTATGCCGGCCGCTATAATGAAGGCATTAGGTCTGAGACTGGAAATGTTCGGTCATTTTTCTGAGGCACGTGAGCACTAAGAGGCTGAGGCATGTCTCACGTTTATCTGACTACCGCTGTTTCGAGCCACTTGCATTTCAGCCATACACATGAAGGGTGATCATGTCACCTAGATGCTTGTGAACCGTTCTGATCCCTTGGCATTCTGGGTCAGTAGGATTGGAAAGAAGTCCAGGAATTGGTGTTTTTTATGAGTATCCCAGGTGTTACTGAGGCAGGTAGACAGTGCCCTTCCCTTTGAGAAACACTGCCCTGTGCTCCGCCATATTGGTCTGCATCTCGGGCTTCAGCCCCCTCAAACTTCTGGGAGCTGGGTCCACTAATGCCCTTCACCCATTTCTACACTTCCATAGTCCTGAGCTACATAAAGCAAGAAATACATCAGTGGCTTCTGCCTTGGTGTTTGGAAAGCTAGGAAATGTTAGATCACACCCAGGATTTGAAGACCCACCATGATGGTTTGCTTCCTTGCTTTGGTCCTTGAGTCTCCTTCCTGGCAATCAGGCCTGACCTCTTGGTGTGGTTATACGGTCCTGTGGTCCTTCCGTTTTGTAGCTCAGCCTTCACAGTTAGAGCTTCTGGCTTCTCTGTTCCCCCAAATCCTTCCAGATTGTACTATGAGTATCCCAGGTCCTTCAAGCCCTCCTCCAAACCCTAGTCAAGAAGAGTGAGCCTTTATTCGTCTTGCTTCCCTGCAACTTTATACCCTCTGACCAACATCTTCCTATTTCCCTCACCTCCCTGCCCTTGGTAACCATGGTTCCATTCTCTGTATCTATGAATTCAACTTCTTAAGAGTCCACATACAAGTGAGTTCATGAGGTATTTGTCTTTGTCTGCTCGTTTCACTTAGCGTAATGTTCTTCACGTTTGTCTGTGTTGTCACAATGTCCAGCATGGTGACTGTAGCTAATAATACCGTGTTTTGTCCTGGAAACTTGCTGTATACCTTAAGTAAATACAATTTTTATTACAAAATGCAATAAGATTGAAAAAGAAGGGGAACTTTATTCTTTCCTGTTGCTTCTCTGAGCATCCAGGCTTGTCCCATTCCAAAACACATCTTCCTT
>CM052889.1:6148067-6174882 GCA_028534135.1 Potos flavus | reverse complement strand
AGTTCCAATGGAGAAGATACGTGCTGAAAGATTGCAGGATACGTGGTTAGTACAGTGCAGTAGTGGAGGGGCAGTTAGAACATTGAGGAAGCACGAATAAAGTGAGACGGAGGTCACAGATGGGGTAACTTTTGACTTGTGACTTGACGCAGGCATTAGAAGTCTCATTCTTTAAATACATTCTTTTTTTTTTTTTTTTTGCAATGCATATTTCTTTGTGCAAGGTGGCTTTCCATTTGTTTGGTTTGGTAAAGGCCAACATTTGTTTAATAAAGGCATTATAGCAGTGAATAGTGGCTATCTGGAATTATATCTCTAATCCCCCCCCCCTCCAAAATCTTAGTGTCTTTTTTTCTTGGCATGGTAAATAGTATTAACACCTCTCCAGAATTTTATTGCAGTGTTTAATTAAGTGGCCAGCAGAGGGCACTGCATACTGACGGTGTCTCCACACTGGCCACTCAAAACCTCAAATGTTCCAGAAGTATCACAGTGTAACTCAGGTGTGTTTGCAAGTGATCTGCTACTGTTTCAGATGAAAATATATGTTGGGAATTAAAAGAAGACTGTGAAGAAGGAAAGTAAGTGGCATTATTTGTAGAAAAAAATGTATGTGTGTCCATGTCTACATGGTTATGAATGTAGCCATATCAGTTGAGAAGGTAGTATGACAGCATTCATTTCTTGTATAAATCTGCATTCCTTCTGAATTCTCCTTCAGAATGTTTTTGGTTTCATTATGTGGTTTATTCTTAATCTTAAACTAAGGATAAAAAACCAATTCCTAATGTGTGACATTCTTTTAAACATCGAGATAGATATTATTGTTTGAATAGTATCAAAACGCTGTGGTTCTGCACCAGTTCTTTTCAGGTCTGGTTACAAAGGTATTTTAACTTATATTTTACCCCTATGCATTTGAGGATTCCAAAACATTTTCAAGAACACAATTCTTTCCCCTCCAACTTCCCGTTAAAATGTTTTAAAGATATCATGTTTTTATTTTTTATTTTTTAAATTTTTATGGTGTTACGTTAGTCACCATAAAATACATTATTAGTTTTTGATGCAGTAGTTCCAAGATTCAGTATACATAAACAATGATACCATGTGTTTTTAAATCCATTGCCATGTAGTTAAACTTGGCAACGTGGAAAGCCCTTTGCTAGTCCACATGGCTGCTGCCTGAAGCCAGTGCCCAGCATTTGTGTTTTTTATTTAAGGAGCAGTCTGACCTGGACCCATGAAATGCCACTGACTTGATCTGCTGAGGCTCATCCATTTCTTGTAAATATAGATTCCATCACGTTTGCCAAGTGAAGACAACCAACACTATTGAGAACTTACCTGAAATTTTTCCATGTAGGAAAACATTCGAGAAGGCTTTTGTTGACAGTATCCTATGTTCCCAAAGCTGTAAGCTCCGTGTTCTGAGGATTTCTTACTAATTTATCAGATATGTATGATGACAGTTTGTAACAAGTTCCTACCTTGATAGGTGTTGGGTGGTATAGAAAAGACATTTCCTGATGCTTTAATCCATGCTCAGTTTAACTGGTAATTTTAGTTAGTTTTATTGCTAGGCTTAATATAAGCTTGGTTACATAAATAAGAGATGGCCTAACTCAGACTATTGAATATTGCTGGGGAAATTTTAAGGGAAACAATTCTAATTTTGAATGATATCAAATAGTAGTTACACAGTGTGTTGAGGCTTAGATATAGGTTACATTATTACTTTAGACTAAATTATGATTTGTCTTTTAAAATTGGAAGGCAGAGTAACTTTAGCCCCTTTGCAGTGAGCGACCACCTGGGTCCCCGTGGGCAGTGTTGGGGCCGTGCATCGTTGTGTGGATAGAATCCTTCTGTCCCACAGAAGGTGGCGTTTAGTGTCTTACATTTCATTTTGGACTGGCAGGTCTACTGGAATAGGAATTACTTGGGACTGCTCTGTTACATACAAGTGGGATATTGGTACAGACTGCGCTGTGACGACTAATGACAGCTTTGAGGGTGTCACGGCTTTATGGTCTAAAGATTAGCTTTGAGTCATTAAATTTGTGCAGTCATTTATTTAAAGAGGTTATCGCTTATAAATTATTATCTTAGGAATGCCTTTTCTCTCTTCACCCAGATCAACAATGACTGTAATGGATTCAGTATCGAAGACTCATTGCTTTCTAATTACTTGTAAATGTTTCGCTCAGGCCTGATCTGTTTTATCCTGGGGTATGGTGCGTGTGGACTCCAATCGACTAGCTAGCAATCCAGGCTTGTGCTGTCTAAATAATATTAGTGTCTCTAGCACAGTAAGAACTCAAGAACTTAACCCCCCACTGGCCCCCATCCTACCCACAGAAGGGCTCATTGTTCCCTGCTCTCGCAAGCATTCGCGAGGCATCCTCTAGGGAAAAGGCAGCACAAAGATTGTTGTGGGGAAGACCTAGGTGCTGGAGTCAAACAGACTTGGGCCAGCCAATGAGAAACTGTAAATTTAGGCAAACAATTCAAGTTTATTGACTCAGTTTTATCACCTGCAAAGTAGGGATAGTAATGGATTCTTGTGCAAGATTAAGTGCTACTATGTCCGTGAACCATTGAATAGTTATTATTGTTGTTAAATGTCAAATTGGCGCTATAGGTGGCTGCTAAAACTGGCCTTTCCTATCCGATTTTTTTTTTTATCTTAACATTATTTTTTTAGGGCAGCTTTAGGTTTACAGAAAAACTGAACAAATAGTACAGGAATTTCCTAGATACCCTCCTTCCGTGCACATCTTCCACCAGTGTGCATTTGTTACAACTGATGAACCAATATCGATACGTTATTATGAACTGAAGTCTGTCCTTCACATTGAGGCTCACTCTGTGTTGTACGTTCTCTGGGTTTTGACGAATGCGTGAATGTCATGTATTTACTGCTTTAGCATCATAGGAAATAGTTTCAGAGCCACAAAAATCTCCCGTGCCCCTCTTACTTATCCCTCTTCCGCTGCCCCCAAACCCCTGGCGACCACTTGTCTTTTTACTATAGCCATAGTTTTTCCTTTTCTAGGCTGTCATATAGTTGGAATCATACAGTATGTAGCCTTTTTAGACTGGCTTCTTTCACCCAACAATAGGCATTTAGGTCTCCCCCCCTTGGGGGGGGGGTTATGGCTTGAGAGCTCATTTCTTTTTAGTGCTGAATAATATTCCAGTGTCTGGGTGGACCCCAGTTGATCCATTCTCCTGGTTTCCTATACTGTTTTCACTGCTTCCTTCCCGTGAGCCAATGGAGGAGGAAAGCCGAAACTCACATCACCGTAACATCAGAACCTGGGACAACACTCACTGAATAGAAGGTCTGCAGTAAATGTTTAAATAAGACCTTCAGATTGGCGGCAAGCACATTCATTTTGGTGGGTAACTGCTACCTGCAGATTTTTCAAAGGCCTGTTGTAAGTGAATTCAGCCATTAGCTTATTGTGGTCTTGGGACCCTGGAGGGTTTGGTGGTCTTGGGAGTGGAATCCCAGCTGCTGAGCGTGCAGTCAGCCTCATGCATCCTGAGGGCCTGTGTGAGCCCCTGGACGTGGGTCAGGGGGCAGCTCAGCCAGATACAGATTTCCAGCCACTCTAGCGAATACTGCTATTGGGAGGACCTCCGAGGTCCCTAGAGGATGGCTTGGTGGGACTGTCACATGTCTGCTCTGAGAAGAGCGAGTGTGCTCGGGGGTATGGAAACGAACTGACGTTATGATGGGGTACATTGTAGTCCCCTGGGGATCCCTACAAACATGCCTTTAAAGCATGGAGTGTCTATGGCTAAAAGTAGAGCTGTAATGTACTTATTCTTTATTGGGTGCTGCAGAAGAAGTTTTAGAATTTTGATGGGTAAGGTAAGGAGGACATAGTTCATGTTGTAGGTGGGAGGTTATTCCTACAATCAACATTATAAGCATGAAAGAAGAGGAAGGAAGCATAAATCACTGTTTGCTGTAGAACTAACCTGAAAGAAACCTTTGCCTGGAACTTTTTTTAACAAAGGAAAAGTATTTTTTTCCATGAACTTGTGTCTGTAGAGAGATCGTTGATTATTCAAGAAGAGGGAAAGATTCGATACAGAACCATTCTTAATATTGTTTTTTACCAAAATATGGAGGATCGGAGACTCGTCCTGTGGCATGGTGTGAGGGGAGGCCTGCCCCTGAAGTACCCCCGACCCATCTGAGGGGCCCCAGTAGCTCAGATTCTGCATGGTGAGGGCATGAGGGAATTTTGGGGAATTAGCCACTCATGAAATGTGTTGTTTAACCACCTCCTGCTCACCCTGCTGATGAGGGAGAGGGTTCATCCTAGGGGATGGGGAAGGCCAGACATGGAGCATGGGACACGGAGCAGATGACATGAACAGCAGCTTATTAGTCACGTCCCAGAGGAGGAGCTACCTGCCAGGCTGGACCACGTGGGGCTGCACTCAGGAGCGGGGGGAACCGGCAGGGGCTGCAGGGGGCAGGCTTTGTAGTAGCAAGGGGGTGAGATGGCCCCGGTGCCCATGGTAGCATGTGCTGGTCTTGTTTGAATCATTTATGGCCTGGCTGGGAGTCGAACCCACTGCTCATGGATACCAGCAGCTGTGCCTGTCCCCACGATAAGGGCCATTTGGCTGGGGGCTCTTTCCTGCAGGAGCAGAGCGTGGGCTGGGGGGCGCTTGAGCTTAGCCTATGCAAGGTCCTCTTGGTTTCCCCAGATGTGAGGACAGCACCTAATAGTGAATCCTAATTTTAGGTCTTATACTGCAGGTGCGTAGGTTAGGGGTGATTACAGGAGAGGGACAGGCTGATGATAATGAGTTAAAAATAAATCAGCAGCCAGCGTAACCAGGTTGCCTTTTTTCCCCCAAGACATGGCAGCCCACGTTTCAGGGACAGTTTCATCCTGTTCATCAGAGAGAATTCATAAAAGGCACACACCTCACTTACTCGAGCAAATGAGAAGTCCCAGAGAGACACGTCACCCCACGGCGGATGATTCATGAGCAGCGAGCGTTCAGTGCACCAGACGTGGAGTCTGAGTTCAGCGTTACACAAGGTCCTGGACACCTGCCTCTGGCGGCTGGTTGGTGCACGTGGGCTTCAAAGTGTGGAATGGTTTCTTTCTGCAGAGGGGATAATTTGCATTTATTTCAAACAACCTCTGTTGGGATTTTTCATATACCAATAGGTATTCTCCAAAGGCATTTGAGTAGAACAACATCTACATTGTCGCACAGGTAGAGAGGGTTGATGATTTCCTTCCTTGACTATGGCGTGGCTAATTTGTTCTGTCCTGTCAAAGGGCACCGTTTATGAGGAGTGTCATTTATTGTGTTCGAATGGGTTTTAGACCAGCACGGGATTGCCGACGTACATATCGTGAGGTCAACTTTAATTTTTCTTCCTAGGAATTGCCACATGTTATTTCAAGGATGCATCTGGTGAGATTTGAGTGACATGGCTGGGTCTGAATTCTCAGATTTTGCTAAAGGGCATTAAGTATTTTCTAGATTTTCTTTACAGAAGCACTTAAGACCAAAACTCTGGTTCTAATTGGGTTACTCGTTCTTAATGTTTGACAGCTCATTTAGACCCCTAAGGGCTTCTCTGTTCGCTGAGAATCAATACTAAAGCCCCTAATTTGTCTCTTTCTTGCTTGGGGGGTTCCTGAGTGCTGAGGTTCAACACAGGACTCCAAAAGTGAAGGAGAGGCTGGCTTCACTATGCTCACATTGCTTGTGCTTCTCCCTCTTTCCACTCAGCTGCTGGGAATTCTGTAGCTCTCAGCCCCTGCCCGGCTTGGCATCACGAGTCTGGGGAGGATTTTCACCCAGTGTGGGCAAAGGCAAGACTTAGGCCAGTTGTTAAAATCCTGATGAGAGTTAATGTACACTGCACATGGATTTACATTCTAGCTTGAGAGTTGTTAAAAATGAATGCTGTGCTGTGCTATTCTGTCTTGGCTTCGGATTTGGGGAAAGCCTCTAAGAAAATCTATGAATAGCTCGAAAGTCCCTTCATATCCATAGCGGTTTTTTTTTTTGTAGCAAAGAATTTCTAATGTCTGGTCATAATCACTGACCTGTCGTCAGCCCCCTGGGGTGGGAATTATTATTCCCTATGACCTCTCAGGCATATGCCTAACCTGGGAAAACAGAAAATGAGAATGCTTTATGTCAGTAAATTAAATCTGTCCCAGACAGATCAGCCGATTATGGTTGATGACAAGCCTTAGTTGGCGCTTACCGTCAATAATAATATTGTGAGTATGTAGTTGGATGGTGGGGGTGTGATGTGTGTCAGTATCTCTATAATAGACTTCTCTCAAAGATGCAAGTATCCAGAGATGTGTTTGGCAGATAATAGGTTCAGTTTTATGAGCTTTATTGTTATCTTGGTGATGTGCTGATACCTAAAATCTCAGCCGAGGCATTGCTGTAGCAACTGGAATTGCCTGAGGTTATAGATTGCTAAATGTAATTATTCAACCACAGTTGTGCCGACAGGTGACTTCAGAAATACAGAGATTCTAATCCTGGCTCTGCAAAGTTTGGTGGGGAAGGCTGCCTGAATAAATAAAATATTAAATTTACACTGATGTAATGTAAATGCTCTTGTGAGAAATAGCCCTATTAATGGAAAGAAAGCATGCTGCACTAAAGGTCAGATGCATTACTTTTAAAATATCTAAGACAAGAGAAGAATAATTTAACAGGCATTTACTGAGGGCATTTTTTGGATGTCATGTTAGGTTACTGGTGAGACTGAAATCACTGAAATCCTGGTTTCCGATTTCACAGACTTTAACAAAATTACTGAAGCAGCACACATATAAACAAAAAAGCCTGTGATCAAATGTAGACCTGATGTAAACAGAGTGTTTATTTAGAAGATTATAAATTAATATAAAAATTATTTAAGATCCTGGGGCCCATGGTGCACCTGGATGGCTCAGTCGGTTAAGTGTCGGACTCTTAATGTTGGCTCAGGTCATGATCTCAGGGCTGTGAGATGGAACCCCATGTTGGGCTCTGCACTGGGTGTGGAGCCTGCTTAAGTTTCTCTCTCTCTGCATCCTCCCTTAAAAAAGTCCGTTAAATTCTGGGGTGCATTAGAGGGAGTGCCAAACTGTGGCAAATAAACTAAACCAGAGTGGGGAGTATCCAGCCCATCCAAACCTCTTCCTTTACTCAACTGGGGCCTGTCAGTTGGATAGAAAATAGGGGAACTCCTGCCAAGGGGTGGGGGGGAGGAGGTTCAAAATATGTCCAATATATTAAAAGATTCATTATGAGGTTTATAATTTGAAATTCCCATGTTCTTCCAACGGAATTGCTAGGCTTAGCAAATGCAGATACGGGACACGTGTTAAAACTGAATTTCTGATTAAAAATGAATACTTTTTCTCACTTTAATAGCCTAATTTTTAAAAAGATTTTATTTATTCATTTGAGAGAGAGAGAGAAAGACAGAGTGTAAGCTGGGGGAGAGGCAGGGGGACGGGGGATGTAGGCACCCTGCTGAGCAGGGAGCCAGATGCGGGGCTCGATCTCAGGACCTGGAGATTATGACCTGAGCCAAAGGCAGATGCTGAACCATCTGAGCCACCCAGGCGCCTTAGACTAATTTTTTAAAAGCAGTTTTAGAGAGCATCCTACTAAAGAAATGGGTTAACCAGAAAATTAAAGAAGAAATAAAAAAAATACGTGGAAGCAAATGAAAATGAAAACATGACGGTCTAGAACCTTTTGAGATACAGCAAAGGCAGACCTACCTCAAGAAGCAAGAAAAGTCTCAAATATACTACCTAACCTTACACCGAAAGGAGCTAGAAAAGTAACAGCAAATAAAGCCTAAAGCCAGCAGAAAAAGGGAAAACAGAACAGAAATAAATGATATAGAAACAGACAAGCCAAAACCCAGTAGAAAAGGTCAATGAAACTAAGAGCTAGTTCTCTGGAAAATTAATAAAATTGATAAACCCCTAGCCAGACTTATCAAAAAGAAAAGAGAAGAGACCCAAATAATTAAAATTAGGAATGAAAGAGGAGAAATCACAACCAACACTACAGAAATACAAACAATTATAAGAGTATACTATGAAAAGTTATATGCCAGCTAACTGGGCGCTCTGGAAGAAGAGGACAAATTCCTAGAAACTTACAAACTACCAAAACTGAAACAGGAAGAAATAGAAAATTTGAACACCTTGCGAAGTGTTCGTAACTAGCAAAGAAATTGAATCAGTAATCAGAAATCCTCCCAACGAACAGAAGTCCGGGCTAGATGGCTTCCCTGGGGAATTCTACCAGACATTTAAAGAATTGTTAATACCTATTCTTCTTAAACTGTTTCAAAAAACAAATGGAAGGAAAACTTCCAAACTAATTCTCTGAAGTGAGCATTACATTGATTCCAAAACCAAAGACCGTACTAAAAAGGAGAATTACAGGCCAATATCCTGGATGAGCATGAATGCAAAAATTCTCAATTAAATACTAGCAAATTGAATTCCGCAGTACCTTAAAAGAGTTATTCACCATGATCAAGTGGGATTTGCTCCTGGGCTGCAGGGATGGTTCAATATTTGCAAATCAATCAACATGATACCCCACATTACTAAAATGAAGGATAAGAACCATATCATCCTCTCAGTAGATGCAGAAAAGCATTTGACAAAATACAGCATCCATTCTTGATTAAAAACCCGCAACAAAGTAGGTATAGAGCGAACATACCTCAACATCATAAAGGCCATATATGAAAGACCCACAGCTAATATCATCCTCAATGGGGAAGAACGGAGAGCCTTTCCCTAGGATCAGGAGCAAGACAAGGATGTCTACTCTCACCGTTACTATTTAACATAGTACTGGAAGTCTTAGCATCAGCAATCAGATAGCAAAAAGAAACAAGAGGCATCCAGACTGGCAAGGAAGAAATCAAACTTTCATTATTTGCGGATGACATGATATTGTGTGTAGAAAACCCGAAAGGGTCCACCAAAAATTGCTGGAACTAATACGTGATTTCAGCAAAGTTGCAGGATACAGAATCAAGGTACAGGGGCACCTGGGTGGCTCAGTGGGTTAGAGCCTCTTCCTTCAGCTCAGGTTATGATCTCAGGGTCGTGGGATCTAGCCCTGCATCGGGTTCTCTGCTCAGCAGGGAGCCTACTTCCCCCCGCCCTCCCCCCCTGCTTGCCTCTCTGCCTACTTGTGATCTCTCTCTCTATCAAATAAATAGATAAAATCTTTAAAAAAAAATCAATGTACAGAAATCTGTTTTATTTCTCTACACCAATGATGAAAGATAATGAAGGAATATAAATCAAGGAGTCATTCCCTTTACAATTGCACCAGAAACAATAAGATACCTAGGAATAAACCTAACTAAAGAGGTAAAAGATCTGTACTCTAAAAACTATAGAACACTTATGAAAGAAATTGAGGAGGATGTAAAGAAATGGAAAAACATTCCATGTTCATGGATTGGAAGAACAAACATTGTTAGAATGTCTGTATTAACTAAAGCAATCTACACATTTAATGCAATCCCTATCAAAATACTACTAGCATTTTTCACAGAACTAGAACAAATAATCCTAAAATTTATATGAAACCACAGAAGACCCCAGATAGCTAAGCTAGAGCAGCCTTAACAAAGAAAAAAACCAGAGGCATCACAATTCTGGATTTCAAGCTGTATTACAAAGCTGATCTTCAAAACAGTATGACACTGGCACAAAAGCAGACACATAGATCAATAGAAAAGAATAGAGAACTCAGAAATGGACCCTCAGTTCTATGATCAACTGATTTGCGACAAAGCAGGAAAGAATATTCAATGGAAAAAAGACAGTCTCTTTAACAAATGGTGTTGGGAAAACTGGTCCACTTTTTTAGACCATACATAAAAATAAATTCAAAATGGATGAAAGACCTAAATGTGAGACAGGAATCCACCAAAATCCTAGAGGAGAACTTAGGCGGAAACCTCTTTGACCTTGTCTGTAGCGACTTCTTAGTAGACAAGTCTTCTGAGGCAAAGGAAACAAAAGCAAAAAGGAACTGTTGGGACCTGATCAAGATAAAAAAGCTTCTGCACATTGAAGGAAACAATCAACAAAACTAAAAGGCATCCTACGGAATGGGAGAAGATATGTGCAAATGACATATCTGATGAAGGGTTAGTATCCAAAGTCTATAAAGAACTTATCAAACCCAACACCCAAAAAACAGATAATCCAGTTATGAAATGGGCAGAAGACCTGAGTAAACACTTTCCTAAAGAAGACATCCAGATGGCTAATAGACACATGAAAAGATCTTAACGTCACTCATCATCCGGGAAATACAAATCAAAACCATGATGAGATACCACCATACACCTGTCAGAATGCCTAAGATTAACAACACAAGAAACAGCAGGTGTTGGTGAAGATGTGGAGAAAGGGGAACACTCTTGCACTGTTGGTGGGAATGCAAACTGGTGTAGCCACTCTGGAGAACAGTATGGAGGTTCCGCAAAAAGTTAAAAAAAAAAAAAAAGTTAAAAATAGAGCTACCAGGGTGTCTGGATGGCTCAGTCGTTAGCATCAGGCTCTTGGTTTTGGCTCAGGTCATGGTCTCTGGGTCGTGGGTTCAAGCCCTGAGTTGGGCTCCGTGCTCAGTGCAGAGTCTGCTTGGGATTCTCTTTCTCCCTTTGCTTTCCTCCCACTTCCCACTCACGTGTACTCACTCTCTAAAATAAATACATAAATAAAATATTAAAAAGTAAAATTAAAATGGAACTACCCTATGATCCAGCAATTGCACTATTTATCCAAAGAATACAAGAATATAGATTTGAAGGGGTATGTGCACCCCGATGTTTATAGCAGCATTATCAACAATAGCCAAACTATGGAGAGAGCCAAAATGTCCCTTAACTGATGAATGGATAAAGAAGATGTGGGGTACACACACACACACACACACACACACACACACACACACACACACACACAGAGGAATATTACTCAGCCATCAAAAATAATGAAATCTTGCCTTTTGCAATGACATGGATGGAGCTAGAGTGTATTATGCTAGGTGAAATAAATCAGAGAAAGACAAATACCGTATGATCTCACTCATATGTGGAATTTAACAAAGAAAACATGAACATATGGGGAGGGGAAAATAAAAAGGAGAGAGGGAAATAAACAATAAGAGGCTCTTACCTATAGAGAACAAACAGGGTTGATGGAGGGAGGTGGGTGGGCGATGGGCTAGATGGGGGTTGGGTATTAAGAGGACACTTGTTGTGATGAGCACTGGTTGTTGCATGTAAGTGATGAATCACTGACTACTCCAGAAACAAATCTTGCACTGTATGTTGACTGAAATTTAAATTAAAAAATTACATAAAAGCAGTTTTAAGATCACAGCAAAATTGACCAAAAATTGTAGAGATTTCCCATGTAACACCATCCCCAGTCATGCACAGCATCCCCCACGATCAGCGTTGCCCAGAGTGGTACCTTTTTACAATCAATGTACCTACCCTGACACACCACAATCACCCAAAAGTCCATAGTTTTCATTAGGGTTCCCTGAGTTTTGACAAATGTATAATGACATGCATCTACAATGTTAATATCACCCAGAGTACTTTCACTGCCCTAAAAATCCTCTGTGCTTCATCTGTTCATCCCTCTTCCCCCACAGTCCTTGGTAACCACTGATCTTTTTACTGTTTCCATAGTTATACCTTTTCCGGAATGTATTATAGTTAGAATCACATAGTATGTAGCCTTTCAGATTGGCTACTTTCACTTAGTGATATGCATTTAAGGTTCCTCCATGTCTTTTCATGGCTTGATAGCTCATTTCTTTCTAGCACTGAATAATATTCCATTGTCTGGATGGACCACAGTTTGTTTATCCATTCACCTACTGAAGGACATTGTGGTTGCTTCCAAGTTTTGTCAATTATGAATAAAACTCCTCTAAACATCCCACGTTTTTGTGTGGGCATGAGTTTTCAACTCCTTTGGTCAATTATCAATGACTGTGATTACTGGATGGTATGGTAAAAGTATGTTTGGTTTTGTAAGAATAGTATATAAATATATATATGTATTTTTTGGTATAAGTATGTCCCCAATATTACAGAACACATCTAACTGCTAAAGATGAAGGGCTTCCTGCAGGGCAATGGACGTAGAGGTCACAGCATTTCTACTTATAGTTATGAAGAATAGGGCAAACTCGACATCTCTCTCTACCCCTCCAGGTAAGATAACCCATCCCTAACTCCTGCTGGTTTCCATGGCAGCCAGTGGTACTGGAAGGAGTCTGAGATCCCCCTGATCAAGGAGGGCAGAGTGATGAGGCTGTTCCTGCCCCCCCCCGAGTCCCTTATTGGATGTGGCACTGTGGACTGTAGGTGCCCCAAGTGTCAGCATGGCCCGTATGGTCCCCTGTGCACTGCTTCTCACAGCCGTCAGCTCCCTGGTGGTTGAGGCTTTGTCCCTGCTGCCCCGAGCTGATTGGATTGCCCTGGGTTCCTGCTGCCCCGATCTCCCCCAAGATTTCTCAGGGGGGCTGGCAGGCTTTCATAATGACACCTGAGGCCTGGAAGGCATCAGCCCTTCTCCTCCGAGCTGTTTTAGATCTGAAAGGAACAGCAGCCGGCCGAGTGTGAAGACTATCTGTAAACAGACTTCGGCGTTGCAGAGATCTGGGCTCAAGGGAGCCGGTCAGCTTTACTGCCTGAGACGATGTGTGGGCCAGTGGGTGCCGATTGGTGAGCGAAGGTCTAGAGCCGCGGTTGCCAGCTCTGGCCGTGCAGTAGTCCCCTGGGGAGCTGTTGGTCCCATGGCCAGGCCTCGCTCCAGATCTGCGGAACCGGGCGGCAGGGGGCTACGTGGCAAGGTGTTCAGTGCAGCCGTTCCCCGGCTGGGAGGGAGTCGCGGGGGAGGTTCTGTACAGTGCAGGGTTTTCTTGTTTTGGGATTTGTCAGGGTCCACAAGGTGCCTCCAGCAGCAGAGAGGACAGGACTGCAGTGGTGAGGGCGAGCAGGGCGCAGAGCCAGTCCCTCTGGAGGGCACCTCGCCCGCGGGCCAGCCTGAGAGCTGCACGCCTCCTTTTCTCGGGTGTCCAAGTCACCCCTCTGACCTTCTGCTCCATACGACCTACCCTAGCAACATTCCCGGCCCCCAAGGGACCCCAGACCCCCAAGGGGAGCCGGCCTGTCTGTGCCGTCTGTGGCCGATGCCCAGGGAGCATTTGGGGCTCGGCTCTGGTTTCCGTGGCCCAAGCCACAGCAGAGTGGACCGAGCCGGCGAGCTAAAGGTGTTTCGGGGGGCCCACTGACACGTTTACAAAATGGAGAAATGTGTTAGCATAGATGCTGATGATGAAACACCCGAGGAGCCCTTAAAATCAATGAGCTTTTACTCATTGCGTCTGTCCAGGCTGCTCTACAGGCGGCTTGGCCGACAAACATTCATTCCTCCCAGGGTCGGAGTCCGCAGCTGCGCCATCAAGGTCCTGGCAGACCCCGTGTCAGGTGAGGTTCCCAGTGGATGGCCGTCTTCTGGCTGTGTCTTCACGTGGTGGCGGGGGCGAGGGGGAGCTCTCTGAGAGGGGGTCTCTGTTCAGGGCACACATCCCGTTCATGAGAGCTTCATGCTCATGACCTAGTCACCTCCCAAAGACCCATCGCCTAACACCGTCACGATCTTGGGGGGATGCAAATGTCCAGTCCATACCAACACCTAGATAGATACATTCTAGAAAAACTGAGAATGTAGTTTTCGTGGGTCTATGTTTGGTTTGGCACAGCGGCCAGAGTGTCGGGCACATGGACTTCTTGGATTGTCTCGAGCGAATACAGTGTCCTTGTCCGGAGGGCAGTTAGAGGGAAAATGGATACGTTACAGATCATTTTTATTAAGGGATCAAAGGCCATTTGAGTTTTATATAATGTTTGCCTATAATTTTTAAAAATAAAATACTCTTTTCTATTTTAAGGCTTTTAAATGGTAATAGGGATGAATGTTGGATTATTTCAATACCGAGAATGCTCACAAGAATAGTCTTTGCAATAAGAGCAGGAATCTTGTAACACGTCTAACCCTAAGCATACGTTAGAATAGACTATTAGTGTTTTATAATTTTATTTAATTTATAATCAAAAAAGTATGTCGTATAGTGATTTGCACTTCTATGAATACACATATATTTTAATTACTATATTGTACTCCTTCACGACCTAAGAAGGGAGTGATCTAAAAAAAAATTTAATATGCCATGGGCTGGCGTTGAAGATTTAAGGTGGATTTGCTTTAATTTGCTTTAATGAATGTTTTATTATTTTTATTATTTAAAAAAATCCCCTGAACTTTCTGCTCTTCCAAAGAGGAGTTTTTTTTTTAGAAGAGGCTAGGTAAATATTTATACTTGCATTCACCTTTGTGATGGAATTTTAACCATATGACACTGTGGCAAATAAATCTTCTGAAAAGAGAACAGCTAAAAAAAATCTCAACTAGATGTGCACCTAATGTTTCTCTAACAGGCTGTTAAACTGGATTCTATAAATCAAATATAATGATGGTTTTTAAACCTCCATCTTCTCTGGGTCCATTTCATTTTGTGATTCTACTGTCAGCTTCCTTTGCTGGCACCCAGACTCTGTCTATTTTCCGCGTTCTTTCATTTTGTATCTGTTTTATTCTGTAATTTGAACTCGAATCACAGCAAGTCATGCTCCTCATCTGTCCTCAGCTCTTCCTCCTTTTCGGTTTGCATGAGTTCTTTCAGTCAGTGCTGCGTCTTCTGTATCCTTCCTGAAATATTTTATACACAGAGAACTTTTATCTCAAATACTGAGAACTTCTCTGACTTGAAGGCTTTCTTGATTTTAGAGTAGGATCCAAAAAGGATTGAGTTGGATGGAATCTCTGGAGTAAGAAGTCTGTGATTACATATGTTAAACTTTGATTTGTGAAAATCAAAGATGATTAGCAGTATGGGGAGGATATTTGAAAAATAATTCAGGCTCTTTTGCCAGAGCTAGAATAATATATGTGAGGAAGAAGTTTAATCTGCTTTGGTTAATTAACACTTTTCCTGCTGGCTCATTTCGCATGGTCATGGCATTTAGAGCATCAGAGACACAAATATTGTTATGTCAGAGAGAGGCTGTGGGAACGCTTCGGTTGCTGTGTATGTGCTTATTTAGAATTTTAATTCAACTTTTGGTATGTTTTTGTATCTGTGCCTATGTTCAACTCTGCCTCAGTTTTTTTGTCTTAATGGTGTTAGAGAGTACATCCATCTAAAATTTTGCTTCTACTTTTCTGGGGAAATAAGCATGGTTTAGCGAGCGTTTTTTTTTTTTTTAAATATAAAGATTTATTTATGAGAGAGAGTAAGGAGAGGGGTAGAGGGAGAGAATCCCCAGCAGACTTCTCACTGAGCGTGGAGCCCAGCGCAGGGCTCGATCTCATGACTCTGAGATCCCAGCTTGAGTGGAAACCAAGAGCCGGTCACTTAACTGACTGAGCCACCTAGGCATCCCAGTTTAATGAGTATTTTGATGATTCTGGAAAATTTCCATCTTATCCTATTCGATCACTTGCACATTATGCTACATACATACATTTACCACTATTTCAACTATATTTATGTGAAGGTGACACTTGCTAATGAAAAACCAAGAATATAGGAGTCCTTCCTTCCAAAGATTTAGTTATTGATGACTGGGTGTCTGTTCTTCCCAACTTTTTTCTTTGTCCCTAACAGTGGTTCTTAAACTTCAGTAGGCATCAGAATCTGCTGGGCGGGGGATGGGGGGGCTTGTGAAAACAGACTGCTGGAGTGTGCCCCCATACCGATTCAGCACGTCTTGGGTGGGACTGCTGGATTTCTAACCACGTGCATATGGTACTTTGATCAGGTTTCTCAAAAGCTTCCAGGTGTGGCTGATACTGCTGGCCTGGGAATCAGACTTTGAGGGCACTGGTCTATAAAATGTTATATATTAACTTTTTTTCTAATTTTCTTTCCCCAAATGTATCCTAGTGGAGGCATCTAATTAATTTTGTAGTTAAGAATGTAGCTTCCAAAGTCAAATTGCCTACCTTGAAATCTTGGCTTCGTCACCAATAAAAATACTATTATTGTTATAATTATAGAGTAATGTACAAATTTGATCTAAGAATTACATGCATGTATTTAAAAAATCATGTGGTACACAGGCATTTATAATGAAAAGCAACATCTAATTCCCATTCTTAGAGGGAACAATCTCTAACTTTATTAACCTGTTCTCTGGTATTTAGCTCTACACTGCCAAATAATATGTTTAAATTATCATTTCTTGATTCATTAATTTTAGACATGTTTTGTGAGGAGTCCTTGTATCACTTCACCAAATGTCTCTGCCTCTGTTCCAGAATAATTGCATTATTATTTTTAGTTTTTTGATTGTTTTTAGACTCTAGTAATATTTTACCTTTTTATTTCTTGCTTCATTGATTATAGGCAGTGTCTCTAGATGCCTCACTTTGTGTATGTGGATACCAATACATTATTCTTTCAGCTCTTGTTACTTGCTTTCAACTTTTGTTTTCTGTAATTTTATGTTGTCCACATAACCTTTCATTTTATTCTGTCACAATAATTGTCTTCTTTTCTTTGCTATTAAAAAAAAAAGATTTATTTATTTGAGAGAGAGAGCGAGCGACAGAGAGAGAGCACACATCTGGGTGAGCAGGGGGAGGGGCAGAGGGAGGGGGAGAGAAGCAGACTCCATGCCGAGCATGGAGCCCCACACAGGTCTCAGTCTCATGACCCTGAGATCATGACCTGAACCAAAATGAAGAGTCAGATGCTCAACCAACTGAGCCATTCAGGTGCCCCTCTTTGTTGAGATTTTGAGAAGAGCTTGAAAATAGCGGACTCGGTCTGCGTATCCGTTGCTCATTTGAGGGCCATGTACAATGATTATGTACATGATGATATTTTATTTTTGAACTTTGTTTCACATGGAATTCTTTTGCGCTTTTTTTTTTTACTGGGCTCTTTGCCTTTACTATAGTCTCACTGTCAAATAAATCAATATAATACCATTTATTTTATCGATTTCTCCTTTGCCCAAAGACCTCTCCTTGAGTCCTTTATCAGTTTTGCTCTGAGTGTAAGTGACCGCTGTGTGGGTCTGCTCCCCTCTGATGGGTCTCCTGAGCTGGATCTACTCTTTCCTGCATCCCTGATTTCCTCTTTCTCGACTTAGTCCTTTCTTTTGCTGAATTACATCTTTGACTCGCTTTGTAAGAAGGAAATTAATAGTCTGAGTCTTGACATATTTGAAAATTCCTTCCTTTGGCACTTCCGATCAACCAAGTGGTTGACATGTACAGCTGTTTCTTTTGAGAATGATTTTCCCACCAGAAATGTGAAGATGTTGCTATATTACCATCTACCATCCAGTCTTAGTGATGAGAAATTTGATTCTCTTTCCTTTCTAGGTGAGTTTTCCTTTATCTTCTGTGGAAGCCCTTACTATCGGCTCTGTATTCACACCTTCTTTATTATCTCTGCAATCTGTTAGTTTGGTGGAAAACAAACTGGATTTCTTTGATTTTATTTAATAACTGTCATCTCTTCTTTTTGCTCAGTTTTCCTATGATCTGTCCTTTATCTTCTTCCTATCTTCCTATTGAGGTTGTTGGCAACAATTTAGTAATAATAATTATTAATAATATATTTAATTTCTAAGAGTGTTTTCTGATTCTCTGATTTTTCCTTTTTCAAAGCAAATAATTATTATTTGTGGATGGAATATCTCCTTAGAGGTCTTTGAATTAGACTTTTAAAAAGTTCTCTTTCCTGCATTATTATTATTATTTTTTAATCCTGGCGTCTTTTCATTTTATATTTTTAAATCTTGGTTTTTATGTTACAGGATTTCCTCAAATGTCTGGTGATGCTTGGTTGTGCTTACTTGTGTTTAAAAATGAAACACTAACAGACTGCCCCAGGCTACATGAATTAGTTTTTGATCCATTCTAAAATGCTAAGAAATAGCTCCCTTAGTGCTGTGCCCACTGTAATGGGTGTCCTGGTTCTTACCAACTTTATGCCCAATGGGTGGGGGTGGGGAGCAGAGAAGAGCATCTTTTTCTGTGGCTTGTCTGATAAAAATAGGCTGCCAAGTGTTTTCCACACAGAAGATGGGAGTGGGAGAGGACCAATGTTTCTAGGCTATGTTTATTTGCACGTCTCCTGCCCCTACTTCCCTGTCACTTTTGAGTCTTGAATTTCTCCAGATTGGCAACTGGCTTGTCCAGGGTCCCCACTGTAGATCTCCTAGGTTGTAATTTTCCTGCCGGGTCTCATCATTCACATCTCCTGCATCTGGACAGTCTTATAATCCTGTGCAAAATCTCTCATTAAAGAAAAGAAATTGTTATGGATTTTTCTTATTCATCATTCTAATGACATCTCAGAAACAGAGGCAAAAAACATATTCTCAACCTTGTGTCCAAGATATAAAATATCACATAAGAAAGTGTATATCCAAGATATGTTGTATCTTATTTTGGTGAAATTTCATGATTTAGAAAGAATTGGGTTTGGGCCAAATTTTAAAGGTAATGGGAGACTTTTGCTCGTGAATGACTGTGCAGAATGAGCTTTGTCAGTAGCTCTCTGATGAAATCCTTCTTTCATTCCTGTCAGCGGGAGGAAGATGGGAGGTGTTTTTACATGGGACATGTGCTAGATTAGCGCGGTCCAGAAGAACCTTTGATAATGAGACAGATGCTCTGTATCCGTGCTGTGGTCCAATATGGTATCCACCAGCGCTAGGGGGCATGGAGCACTTGAAATGTGGCTAATGGTGCTGAGTAACTACATTTTCAATTTTATTTCATTTCTGTGAATTTAAATTTAAATAGCCCCGTGTGGCTAGTGGATACCAGGTTAGACAGCCGTTCTAGATCATTGGGTTATCATTTGTCATGAAGATCTACTTAAGTAGACTCTTTTTTTATAACATGAGAGTTTTCATTTTATTAAAAATACACATGTTTATTTTGAGCCATCAGAGTATTAGTTCCCTAAAGGTACGGACATGGTCTGCATGGGTCCCTCTTGTATCTTAGGTGCTTATCATGGAACCTGGCACACGGTAGGTGCTCAGAAATACTTATTGCCTGACTGAACAGAGAATAGAGAAAAGTAAAATTTGTAGTGGACACGTAGAGATGAGATGTAGCAGGACGGATGGGGCGGAGACTTAAGACGAGGACTGAGTTGTAAAGTTCCATCTCTTTCCACTCCAGAATGTCATCTGACATGAGTCTTTATGCTGCTCCTAGAAACACTTCATGTGCAGCTTTTCTTTTACCGGGATGGCACATTTGCCCTTTTCTTTGTCCTCCTTGTTCCTGAGCTCAATCTCTACATTCTTTCAGATCTTGCCCAGGTGTCACTGGACTCCCTGCAGTATTATTGACTATTCTTGCCCATGTCTTCCCGCTGCACCCTCCTTTCCCTGGGTCTGGAGTCCGCTCCTCTGCCTTCGGCTGTGTTGTTAGCACGCGGCTCAGCATCCCCTCACCCCTCTGCTACCGGTGCCCATGCCTTCTCCAGGCTGCTGCGAGCCACCTTCTAGGCCACTCTGGGTCCTGGCATCATACCTGAAAAGTGTGGGCATTTGACCAACTACCTTGTTCATATTAATCACTGAACAGTGTGGTTGCATATAGTACTAATGGCCCAGAAAATAAATACTTAATATATCAGTGTGTTTGTGGCTGTGGTTCCTATTGACTTATTTTATTTTATTTTTTAATTTTTTATTTTTTTAAAGATTTTATTTATTTATTTGACAGAGAGAGAGAGAGATCACAAGTAGGCAGAGAGGCAGGCAGAGAGAGAGGGGGAAGCAGGCTCCCTGCTGAGCAGAGAGCCCGATGCGGGGCTCGATCCCAGGACCCTGAGATCATGACCTGAGCTGAAGGCAGAGGCTTTAACCCACTGAGCCACCCAGGCGCCCCCCTGTTGACTTATTTTAAAATGTAGTTATCAGAGGTTGAGGAAAAGGGCCTTTCTTGTTTTCTTAAATATATATTTGGTGCAGTTAAAAAATGTGGATAAATGCCAAGAATTCATAACTAATAAATTGCATTAGTCCTCACCCATGTAGTTAACCAAAAAAGATTGAGCTTTTATCGAGACAGCATTACTTTGTGTAGGCATTTTTTTCTTTCTTTTTTCTTTTTTGGAGGCAAGAGTAGAATGCTAAATGCATGTGGTTTCTGGGTAAAAGGCTGTGCTTGATAATTGTGCAGCTGACATAAAAGGCTGTTGTAGTTCCGAGGGGCTGCTCTGTTTCAGAGTGCTGGGATGGATGCCATCTCCTTCCATGGTGTTTGCATGTCTGTGAAGCACATTTCAGCAAAGCAAGCAAATGCTGATAAACCGTCCCTTAGTAAGAGCAGGAAAGAGGCAAACAACCGAGTGTTTTCTTTAACATGAGACATGCAGAGAGACTTGGTCCCGATAACAAAACAGCCAGGATGTTTTATGTCCTCGTACGGGAGAGGAGGGAAACAAAAACACAGAACCTAGGGATTGTCATAAGAAACGCGGTAAGGGGATTAAATATCAGGGAGCAGAGAAGTACTTCTAGCCATGAGGTCCTGGAGCCCCCAAAGCAACATGAAGGAAAACAGCCTGGGGCTGGTGGGCAGAGTTTTGGGGGCAGGTGCATGGCTGATGCAGGGACAGGTGTGCAGACCCGAGTGTCTTTGCCTCTGCCCCAGAAATCTGCAGGTGTCAGCCGAGCCCAGCAAGGTGGTCCTTCTTTTCTGGCCTGACGGGTGAGCTGGATGCCCACCTTGGGTGGCTGCGTGTCCTGATCCTCTGCGAAAGGCCATGGCATGCATGCCTCTTCTCCACTGGTCTTGGAAGAAGATGGAGTGGACCAGGAGATTGTATAGTCGAATACGCAGGTGAATTTGTGAACGATATCATGACTTAGACAGGGGTCAGCATACTTTTTCTGTAAAGGGCTACGCATGAGTTGGCTAGGGCTGCAAACAACACAGACTGGGTGACTTGAACAACAGGTGTGCTTTCTCACAGTTCTAGAGGCTGAAAGTTCAAGGTCAAAGTGCTAGTCAGTTCAGTTACCCATAAGACCTCTCTTCCTGCTGTGCCCTCACATGGGGCTTTCCTCTGCGTATCCCCCGAGTCTTTCTGAATAGGCCACAAGTCTACCCAAATCTCTGCTCATAGGGGACCAGTCCAGTTAGACTGGGGCCCACCCTATCGTCACACTTAACTTAATCACCTCTTTCAGGGTCCTGTCTCCCAATACAGTTACATTCTGAGGTGCGGGGGATTAGGACTTCAACATGTGAATTTTTGGGGATACCGTTCAGCCAGTAACAGGATAGATGAAAATATTCTGAGCTTTTGCAGCTACTTATCTCTGTCATGGTAGTGTGAAAGCTGCCTCAGGCAGTATGAAAATGAATGAATGTGGCTATGTTCCAATAAAACTTTATTTATGGACACTGAAATTTGAATTTCATACAGTTTTCACACATTACAAAATCTTCTTTTCATTTTTTTCAATCATTTAAAAATTTAAGAACCTTCCTTGGCTCATAGGCTGCCTACGAATAGGCAGCGGGCCTGATGGGACTCATGGGTTGTAGTTTGCTGACCCCTGAAATGGGAGAGATGTTTCCGTAACCCTGTCAAATGAGATGCTCTCTCTCTTCAGCTGAGTGGATTTATGTGGGAAACTCATATCCTGACACGTATTTTCATCAAGGATTCAGCCTGTTGTGGACACGTTTTGCTCTTGGCTGGGCTACCCTTGAACATGGTGAACAGAGCCATCTACCACCGTGAGGGTGTTGACAAAGCCCTCCCTGCCTGGTGCCAAGGATGGGGAAATAGGCACACACACCCTCCAGCAGGTGCAGGGGTGAATGGCTTCTAGTAGGTTCCCTGTTTGGGAATTTTGGCTGCGAAGGCACAGGTTTTACATTTAGTTTTAACATCCTCTGCCACTTGGGGCTTGAATTAATTCCAGTAACATGGGGCCGTGCCCAAGGGAAGAAATCACTAGCTTCTGTAATCCTTTTGCAGGATGGCCTTGCAGTAACCAGCACGGCCGTGGCTGGCGCGGGGGCAAAGAGGTCGGGCCTGGGATCCAAGCCCTGATGCCTCCCTAGGGTTGGGTGGGCCCAGGGAGCTCCTTGCCAGTTCTCGGTGAAAAGAGAGAATCCGTGTCGGAGGAAGTTCACTGTCGGCCACGGCCCTCGTCGGAGTCTCCGGCGGCCTGGGCGCGCTGGGCAGTGTCCGCGCGTCCTGGGACGGGGACCTCCGCCGGGGGCTGCAGGGGACTCACACTCCATCTGTCTGACGCTGTTTCCGTTCAGTCTAATCCTGAGAGGGCCCCTCACCCAGAACTCCCTATGAGGAGCCTTCTCATCAGTCCTGAATATGGCTTCAGCTAGAGGTTTCCGCAGGTTGCCCGCCTCGCGTCGGATCTAGTCCAAACGCCCGCCCTCAGAGCAGCGCACGAACGGAAGAACACCCGGCGCGGGTCAGCGAAGGCCACAACGAGATGCCCACGGCAAGCCTCTCAGCCCGCGCGCACCGCTCCCTCTGGCCGGCCCTGCGCCGCGGGGGGACCACGACTGCTTGCGTTCCTGTCCCGGCCACGTCCCGGCCGGCCCCCGGCAGAGCGCTCTGGTTCGGGTCTGGTCGCATCAGGCCAGCATCTTGAGCAGAGTTTGGCAGGCTTGCAGTAACTTCTGATCGCCTCCTATGACACCGAGTGAAACGGCAAAGTATATTTAGCTCTCTGAGGTTGGTAGAAATAGTCAGAGGTATTTTTGGAGCTACTGCCCCTTGCTGGGGGCCCTCAAAGCCCTGGCCCGGAGGGAGCACATGCACCGGGGGCTTAGAGCGAGGCACTGCCGGGTTGCACGCGCGCACGGCGGGCTGCAGGGAACCGCGTCTGCCCCTGAAGCTGGAGCAGCGGGTGGCCCGAGAGGACTCGCCATGGCGTCTGGGGCGCGACTCGGCTCGGCCCTTGTGCACCGCGGAATCCACCTGCCTGAGCGTCACAGAGTTCCTGCAAAGTGGAGGCCTGCTACAATCTCCAAAATGACTCCATGCGAGTGGCTCAGTCGTAGAAGACGCGAGAAAACCCGCTGTCGCAGCAGCTGTTGGGTCCCTGTAACGAAGAGCACCAGCTTCCTCTCCGGCCCGTTCTCATTTCCTCCATCGTCAGCCAGCATTTTGGCTGCTCTGCCCAGCACCGGTGGGTTGATCCAGGGCTTATCGCTGGGGTCCGGGTCCGGGGAGCTGTGTTCTTCTCTTCCTCTTGCCAGGATTGGCCGCCGCAGGGGACAGTTCACTGGGGTAAGAGCACCAAGGGCAGCGCAGGGGCTTTTCTGTCCTGACCCCCAGCACGAGGAGCTAAAATGGCCAGGTGGGAGTTGTCGCTTTAGATATAGTAGAGCTTCCCTGCGTCCTCTAGTTGGAAGTGATCATCATGCTGGGAAACAAGACCTCTAGGCCAGCGCACCTGAAGGTTAATATACATAGGGTTGGAAAGCACAGGTTCCCCAGGTGGGTCTCGAGGACTGCTGGGGAGGTGAGTCTGGCTTCACCACCTGGCTCTCAGGTGTGTTTCAGCCACGGAGGACACAGCAGCATACACTCATCTTCGGCTTAATGCACGTGCTGCACTCTAGAGGATGAAGCCAGTGTGGTAAGCCCCATCGGTTTGCTGGATCAGAAAAATCCGGAGAGGACTGCTCTACCGACCGCGGGTTATCCTTGGAATTCCATATCCCTCCAAGTAGCCATAAGCTCAGCGCATTCAACCCACCTAACTCTGTGTGTTGTTGATGGTCACGGGCACAGTGCTGTTCACAGGAAGATGGGAGCTGCTCCCGTCTTGTCCAGCACGGCACAGCTTTGCAAAACACACACAGCCATGGAATTCTGCAATTAAGGAGGCAGCTAGAGCGGAGGAGGAATGCCCCACCCCTGCCAACCTGAATGATTCTACTGTGTGGGAAAAAGGGTGATGGCATCATTTCCCGATCAGGTCTTCTTAATTAACATTAAATTAGTTCTGTGCCTTTGGGTGTTAGAATCACAGAATGTCTGTCAGATTCATATATTTAACACATTTACAAGGTGCTTACTAGACACCAGGTACTCTACCTGCCTGATTTTTCTCAAGAAAGAATGAAATATCTACACTTGGGTACCAAGAAATTCCAAACTACATCTACAGAGTAGTGTGATTTTCATTTCTTGAGAACATGTTCAAAAAAAGTACAACTATGGCTTTCCCACAACACAACTGTGTAAATAGTCATGGGACAACTAGGAATGATTTACCAACAGATAAGCTCAGGAATCCAGAACGACTCAGAGCTATTTAGGTATTCTTCAATCGTCAGCGACTTAGGAAATATTCACATTTAGGGTGCATTTTCCATTAACTTGCTGTTTTGTATTCTTTAGTCATTCTTATTTGTTTTGTGTGTTTTTATAAACTTTCCTCTAGTTTTTGGTCATTGCTACCAGATGATTTAAAAAACATGCTTTCTTTTTTAAGTTGGCTCTGGCTAATTGTTTAGTGGAATTGAAAAGTTCACATCAAAAGGAAGTATTTTTCCCTCTTTTCCTGCTTGTGATCTAATATCTATGTCAGCATTTCTGCGTAAGAAAAATAGGCACTCTACAAATGAATAGGTAACAAATTGGCTCATTATGTGAGGACAAACTTAAAAAGAAAGGATTGAGTTGTATTAATTGAATATGAATGATTGCTATGAAAACGAATCCAAAGGAAACCATTGTTAGAAATCTCCTGGGAACCTGCTCTTCAGAAAATATGTGTGAAAGAGTCAGAATCCAGTGTGGAGGAAAGTGTCTCTTTATGGAGTCTATTTGTATGGATATTTTGAAAGCTAAATTAACTTGTTATATAGTTATCATTTAAATCTGTAAATCTAAACTCAGTCTGGGTTCTCTAAAAATATCACAGATGCATGAAACTACCAAATGGGTATGCCGCAGCCTGGTGGGCTAAAAATTTTGAAGGCATCGGAACTATGAATACTCCTACTGCTTTTGAATGGTCGAAATAGCTTCTGGTATTGTAGTTATGGTGTGCAAAGCTCATTCAAATATAAAGAGTATGAGATTGGGAAGGTGTTACTTAGGATTGCCGAGATGCGCGCGTGTATGGGTAATTACTTAAATGGCAGGAAACTATGCTGACCAACTGCAATTGTTTTGACTTTAGCAGCATTTTACTGTAAAAAGTGGTCAAATGAATCACTGCTTACAGTTTTCATGGACTCTTTGGGGAAAAAGACAAGTCTCTTTATTGCTATTGATATTTTACTTATTTGGATGAGATATTTCCTACACTATCAAGTACTCTCAGATATAAATTCAGAGAAAACCTTGTTAGCTCATTTAAAGATCAATCCGTTTTTCAAATTTATAGAGTATCCATACATTTGGTGATAGATTTAGGACAAAGTAAATAAACCTAAACAACCAAACAAATCTTCATATATTTTTATTTAAAATCCGAGAGAGTTATTTTTCTTATTGTGCTCTCGTGTTCTGCCCACCTGTGATGTTCTGCCCACCTGCTTCTTGAGCTGAGGTTTTCTGTGGTTTCATAAATGACCTCCAGTCCAGCAACTTCAAGCAGCGCCCATTTGTGACCTTGGTTCTGGAGGGCAATCATGCTGGGGACCCAGCTGCTGTCCGCTGAAGGTCTCACAGAACTGGAAACAAAATGTTGGCCATGGGAAAGCCTGGGTACTCTTCCAACCTCAGAGGTTCTTGGCAGAATTAATTTCCTTCCCGGGCCTTCCTTGTGGCCCCCTCCATCTTGGAGCCAGCAAGGTTCCCATCTTCCTCGTGCTTTGGGTGTTGTCTGCCTCCTTCTGACTTCTACCTCCTCAGCAGGGAGAAAGCTCTGCTTTCGAGGGCTCCTATGATTATGTTTGGCCCACTTGGATATTCCAAGATGATCATCCTACTTTAAGGTCAGTCGATTAATAATCTAAATGACATCTTTGGCCATGTAACTCATGGACGCGACACCAGGGAACGAGGGTCACTGGGGCCCCAAATCTGCCTTCCAGGCTATGGGTGTCAGTTGTGCTTTTTGAGTGAATGTCTTTGGGGTCAACTATGTAGCTATGAATTGCCCATAAATATTTGGCTAGAAGGTGTTTTCATTGTTTTCTGGGTTTTCTATGTAAGTTAGGTATAACTTACTAATTATGTTACTTTAAATCATTCAAATACTGACTTGTTTTTATCTACTCATGTTAGGCTTTAGACTTGGTTTAGGATCTTCTTGTATTAGATTATTTCTGCCCATTTCTCCTTGTATCTCCTGTATTTTTTGTTGTGTAGATATTGGAACCATGCTATTTGGAGCATAGATATTCCCAAACTGTCTTCATGCTGAATTGTGCATTTTGGAATTTATAGTAGTTATCTTTGCTTTACTATTTTTTTGTTTGTTTGATCTTGCTATGTTTCTGGTTCTGTATTTCATGGGCTTTCTTAAGAAGGTCATGATTTCTCTTTCTCTTTGGTTTTGTTTCATTTTTTATTTTTTACGCTCAATCCTTTCAGTTCCATTTAGATTTTTCCTTCATATACAGTTGTTTTTATTTTGGAACAAAAAAAGTTCTTTCTTATGTTGTTGAGTTTGGCT
>CM052889.1:6095818-6147567 GCA_028534135.1 Potos flavus | reverse complement strand
TATATAAATATATAAATATATTTATAAATATAAATATATAAATATATTTATAAATATAAATATATAAATATATATAAATTTATATATATAAAATATAAATATAAAATATATATTTTATATATTTTATATATTTTCTGGCTTTATAGATATTACAAAGTATTTTACTGTAAGGTCTCTGCTTCTTTGTGTTTTTGTTGTGTGTGTGCATGCATGCATGTTGTGTGTGCTGTGTAGCATTTCTGATAGTATAAGGTTTGTATGTCTGTGGTTTCATTTCAGGGATTGTTATATTTTAAATTCATCATACAGTGTTTGGTACATATTTTTCTGTTCTTTGGCAGCATTTTTTCCTTCTTCAGGTGAGTGTTCTTCATCTGTTAATAACAGATTTAAACATATCTTTTATTTTATTTTCTATTATTGCATCTTCGCATTGATCGCCTGCCAGTTCCCCGTATTTTATGTACCTTTGAATGAAGTGGACTTTCCTAGACCACCTACTTGCAGGTTTCCTCTGGGATATTAGATAAACCAGAGCAGAATTCCATTCTAGTTGCTTTTCTTTCCCTCTGCTTTGGAAAAATATGACTCCTCTGTAGCCAGATGTCATCTGGTTTTAAAACAAAACAGCATCCAGTGGGGCTTTTTTTGGGCAGCTCAATTTATATCTCACAACCATGGTGGCAAAATGGGGTCTAACCCTTGCCATGAGGGTGTATTCACACTTTCGGAAGTGTAATGTCTGTGCTCTCTGAGCCGTGTTGCCTTCTGCATTGCTCCCATGCTATCTCAGGATTTCTTTCTAGAGCTTACCTGTCATGTGGGGTCTACAGTTTATGTGAGTCTCCTCGTGTCCCTGAAAATGGATATCTGGGAGGAACAGGAAAGATCCTTGCTGATTTATGAGCTTTGTTCATACTGGCATGGTGGTAGGGGGATGGTGAGGTCTCTGGAGTTTTAAAATTTGGGGTATAGTTCTATGGGGGTGTTATATTTTGCAAATACTTTCTAACTAGGCTTGTCTTTTGTGGGGGAGATTACAGTTTTTATGTAGTTAGATTTATCTATTTTTCCTTTATTGCTTCTCTGCTTTGTATCCGTTTAAGGTAGGTTCCTGGTTTTCCCCAAGGTTATAAGCACTATCCCTGTTTTCTCCTCTGCTACCAGTTTTGTTTTTCACATTTAGCCCTTTAATATGATGAGAATTGAAATGTGACTAACGTGATGCAGGGATCTAAATTTAGTTTTTTTTTTTTTTTAATTTATAGCCTATTGTTCCAACACTGCATGGGCAAATTGAATAGTACATCCTTTCCCACTGCTTTGAAATGCCGCCTTTTTAATATTTTTAGCCCTAAATAACTGAGATTGCTTGTGAATATTTTCTTTGGTTCTATTGATCTATCATTTGTGGTGCCTTTACACCTGTTTAACTTCCTATAGATTTATTTATATCAAGGAAGTATCCCCTCCTTTGTCAAAATTCTTTGCCATTCAAGTTATATTTTTCTTTTACAAGTCTTTTAGTATCAGGTTGTCAAGTTTTGAAGAGTTCTGGCAGCATTAGGATAAGTTACTGAATTTGCATTGAATGTATAAATTAAGAGAAATGATCAGCAATATTGGTATTGAGTGACTTCACAGAGGAATGGCTTTCTTGCTTAACTAATTCAGCTGGTCCTACAGAAGCATTTCAGAATGCTACCTGCTAAGTCTTGCACATTTTGAGAAATTTATTCATAAGTGTTTTGTAATTTTGAAAAATTTTATGGCTCTTGTGAATGGAATTTTTTGTTGTATTGTTCATATGGTTATTTCAAGTATAAAAGAATGATATCGATTTTCCTTTTGTTAATATTGTACACAACCATTTTTATGTTTTCAGTGTTACTCATGTGATTCTTCTGAGCTAGAATGTTTCCGTGCCACTTCTCTGTATCTTACCATTTAAGAGTTAGCTGAAGTTCTAGCCTCCTTCACAGATGTCTTGCCTGAAAACTCTTTTCCTTAACAATTTCCCTTTTCTCTGAAAAGACTCAGTCCGTTGACACAGTTAAGGTATTTGTGCTACCTTTATTGTTTCATAAATATTTTGTTTTCTTTCTGGATCATAAGCTTTATGATGATGACTACATTTCAAAATTATTCTCTTTATACACATGATTTAGTGATAAGATTGTGATTATCAGTAAATACTTGTTCTACTAACAATTCTTGGGGCACCTGGGGGGCTCAGTGGGTTAAAGCCTCTGCCTTTAGCTCAGGTCATGATCTCAGGGTCCTGGGATTCAGCGGGGAGCCTGCTTCCCCCTCTCCCTCTGCCTATTTGTGATCTCTCTCTATCAAATAAATAAATAAAATCTTTAAAAAAAACCCAAAGAAACAATTCTTCTACCCATGTAACTGCTATTATTTTAGTATGTTAATTATCATTTTAGTTGGTTCTTAGGATTCTAAAAAGATTTACAAAGAACACATGCTTTTTAAAAGAATCTACCTTTTTCCAGCTTTTGAGGAGTCATTCATTCAGTGATAGTAACCCAAGATAATCATTCCCTAGCTTCACAGTGGCTTTTATGGGAAGAATTTTGGTGCGAGCAAAATTTTCAGAAGTCCGTCTTTTTAACCACACATTCTCATCCAAAAAAAGTGAACAAGAGTCACAGATTAGAAGCTGTCCCAATGCCTGTGCGGTGTCATTGGTCCTGGATGTCATCCACCCTGGAGCATTTGTCCTCATAAGCAGAGGAGTTTATGAGTTTGAGTCCGAGACTAGGGGGTCTGATATTGCCCATTACTGTTACTTACGTTCACACTGAAACTGAATTGATTCCCTGTTTCTTTTCATTTAATAATGTTTACGTTGTAGAAATAAACTGGCAATAAACTTTCTTGACCATTTTTAATGTAGCCAGTGTATTCTGCTTTCTCTGGAAAGAGAAGGGCTGTGTGGTTGGTTTTGTAAGCTCTGGTCTCATCCCTCCTCCCTCCCCTGCTCCATGCTCCCATTTCCCAGCCCGGCTCTCCCTGCTGATCTCTTTGCCGGCAGCACCTGCTCTGCCGACCGCTTCTAGGAGACGGGATGTCTGTATGAGCCTACCTTTATGTTACACTTGGGGGATTAGTTACCAAGTACAAGCCTATAAAGAATCTGGAAGAATATAAAATGCTTTGGTGCAGGCTTAGCAGAAAGGAAGTTTGAATCAACTTCTCGTCATTAAAATGATGGGGTTAGAAATCACACTTTAGAGGAGATTGGAAGGGACTTTAAGATGAGTTTCTTTATTTTCTTCTGGAGGGATCATGAATATCTCATTCTGGTTCACTTTATGGACATAAGGAATGTAAAATTAAATCCTTCAAATTACGATTCATATGTACGTGTGAATGTATCATCTTCAGCAAGGTCCATGTCCTGGTTTTTATATCTCGGAAGCTTTCTTCTTACTACAAGCGTAAACTAATAGAAGGCCATGCGGAGGTGGGTTACATTAAAGGTTGGGAGGAAGAGTCTCAGAGGATACTTGTTACATTCTTCCCAGGAGCCTTGCATAATAGGGGAGACTGTCATTTATCTAGAAAGAGAAAAAAGAAATAGAAATCTCCTGGATATATCGTCCAGCCCTGTGTTACTGACTAGGAAACCCATCACTTAGGTATTTTCCATAGATGTACCCCCAAAGGAGTTGTATGAGTTTGTGGCTAATCGAAATATTTTGTATGATATTTTCATTTTAGAATCAGATTCTGGTGTGAATTTTATGCCCTTGCCTGACAAGCACACAGGAGCTTGGGCCTGAAATTTGCATATTCTGGAATGCTCATGCTGGGCCTTGTAACTGAGATTTACAAATATTCCTTTTCAGCTAGGCAGCCAGAAGTAAGAGCTCCTGGAAGTATAGCTTTGGGAAAAAATAAAAAAAAATCCTACGTGACACAAGATGAGAAAGACTAAGAGTTTTCTTCAGCAGCCACAGCACACAGGAATTTTGCATTCCTGTCGGGTTAAAGAGAGACCAAAACAAATAAGTGAGCTGAGTGCAGGGGGTGGTTAGTAATTCTCTTCCATTGGAACTCCAGAACTCCGGTGCCTGGCCAAGCCCGCTATTGAGCTGCCTGCTACTTTGCCATAGAACTCTTCCTCTTAATTGTCATGTTTATTTTTTTCAAGACTGGTTCAATCTCATTGTTATGCTGCTCGTTCTTTGATCCTTCTGCTATCAGGCTGCTCTACTAGACTCCTCAACTCAGTGTATCCACAGAGAGAGAAGACATCGTTTCTCACAAATGGTGGGATAACTAAGCTGGGCTATGGAGGAAGAGGTCTTTCCGGCTCTTTGTCGGAAACCGTCGATCTGCATGTGTTCAGGCAGGAGTGAACAGCATGGTTAATTCTTGGGACAGTGATATACCCCTCGGGGCTTTCCGTTGACTTCTGAGTGAACCGAGGAAAGGCCGTGGGGCTGCCAGGGGGAACGGGTCCGCTCTGGAACAACCAACATTGTGCGGAAGTTAGAGGGGAAAAGTTACAGGTACAAAAGGGCTTTCCTCTTGTTCTTTTAAGCCAGTTCCGAGCTTTGATATAGGCTCTGCTGTCAGAGATTTTGTTAGTAGTCCAAAGGAAAGTCCTATATTTGCCTAGGATAAAAATGAAGCTTCCTGCTAAGGACACAGCGTTCTGTGTTTTCATCGAGCACCCGGTGATCGGCTTCTTCTCAACCTCGCTTTCTAGACTACTATTTCTGGAAACCAGAACCATCTCAGTAGGGTCCTAAGGTGTCAGTCCTAACTCAGTGTGGAGGGCTACACTACTTTGATTTTCCTCCACCACTTTTCCAGGTGGGAGCTGGTGGGGACCCGAGGAGAAGTCCACACTTCCCCATTAGATAGAAAATACTCCTACTAGTGCGCTGTACTCAATTGGACATGCAAAAGCGATAGGCTGATACTCACTGAAATAGTTGACGGCATCAGACTGAACGTCTATATTAAAATCATGTCTCGTTTATCTGTGTTTCACACTGAGCAAACATCCAAAAAAGGTTAGTTTATAAATATATAAGACCTCAGATAAAAAGGCAGTAATGATTTTGTGTCGAGTACAAAGCCGCTGTAGTAAGTGTGAGTTTAATGGAAAATATGTAGCAAAATTTAGCAGTTTGAGCCTTATGCCTCTAGGAATAATAAAACCGTAAATACAGTGGGCAGGTTAGCCTCCACATTATATCTAAAAGTTAAGCTCTCCTGGGGCTTTTGAAGGCTAGGGTGGATATAAATGAAGACCACCTGAATGAGAATACACAAAGGCTGTTTATTCAGAGCTTGCTCTAGTTCTAGCAAGGGATCGGCCACCATCATTTGAGTTTAGCAGAGACTCGGGGGCAGGCAGGGGAGTGGGGATGCTCTCTGGGGGAAAAAAGGAAGGCTCCCGGTGTGCCCTGCTTGGAGGGGGTCAGCCTGGGGCGGCTGCAGGTGGGCTAGCTGGAAGCCAGGCATCCTACGTGATTGGTTCCAGGGGGTGTATTTGGCTTTCTTAGGCTGGTCCCAAGTTGGATGTGGGCAACAGCCGGCAAAGCTGTCAGTCAAGAGTCTAGTCTTGGCTAGTTAGGGTTGATTACTGCAAGGGTTATTGTTTGGTTTCCTGGACTGTGGCTCGAGATCATGGTCTGACTTCCTACAAGTCTGACTTGCAGGTAGTTGGCTACTTTTGGGATTGGTTCCTGCAGAGAGTGGGTTGGTTTCTTGGACTAGCTGCTGTAGGCTGGAGGCTAGAGTTCAGTTTTTATGTGTGGTCTGACCATCATCTGCTTCTGTATTCAGTCTCTCATACTGTTGAGACTGAGACAGTCGTGCTGAGAGTCCAAATATTTGAACCATATGGAAAAATCTTTACATTATAGGAGGAAAATCAGCCAATTGTTGTTTCTTACAGACATACTTCATTTTATTGCACGTCCCTTTAGTGCACTTGACAGATACAGATGAGGTTTGTGGTGGCTCTGCACGGAAGGAGTCTGGGGACACCAGGTTTCCAACGGCATTTGCTTACTTTGAGTGTCTATGTCACATTTTGGTAAATCTCACAATATTTCAAACTTTTTCATTATTTTTTTCTCCCCAAATACTTTTATTTTATGTGTTACAAGATTCATTGTTCATGTACCACACCCAGCGCTCCATGCAATACATGCCCTCCTCAATACCCACCACCAGACTCGCCCAACCCCCACCCCCACCCCTCCAAAACCCTCAGTCTGTTGCTCAGAGTTCACAGTCTCTCATGGTTCATCGCAAACTTTTTCATTATTATTATTTTTGTTATGGTGACCTGTGATCAATGATTATGATTCACTGAAAGCTAGATTATGCTTAGCATTTTTAGCAATAAAATGTTTTTAAATTAAGGTATGTACATTTTTAGACAAATGCTGTTGCATACTTCCTAGACTACAGCAAACTTTTATATGCACTGGGAAACCAAAAATTCATTGGACTTGCTTGTCGTGATAGGCATTTTACTGCAATGGTCTGGAATTGAATCTGCAGTATGTCCGAGGTTTGCCCGTATATAAAAAAGATCTTTGTGCTCACATAGCTTTGTAACACTCTTGGAATGCAGTGATTCTGACCTTAATTTTTAGGAGTTCTCTAGGCCATAATTAGAAATGTTCTACTGAAAGAGAATTCTCCAAAGTGACAGTGAAGGAGTGCAATTTATTTAGCTTTGCAATTAGAGCGAAAGTGATTCCTAAGAACAACAAGGATGATAAATCATTCCGGAACAACATGTAGAGAGATGCAAAAATCGAGAATAAAAAACATCCTGGAAGAGAAAGTCAGAAGTGCAGGTGCCCAGGGGTTACTGCAAAATGAATGAGTGCCTGGAAGATCAGGTGTATGATCAGACCCCACACCAGGTGGAATTTAAAAAGACCAGTGGAAAATTACAACAGCATAAGAAATAATTACAAGGAGAAGCCTCGATCAGATTAAAGAGTATGTAACAAGAAAATAGCTTGAAGTCTAAGGCATATCATGAGACAGATCCTTTATCAAGGAAAATGCTAAAAGGGTAGTATGCTTTGTAGAAAATACAGGTTTTGAATATGGTCATTTGACTAACGATTGAGGGCTTCTCATTATGAAATAGATGAGAATCTTTTTTTTTTTTCTAGTGAGAGCTTTGAAGGAGCAAAGCAACTACCAGCTTAGTGATGATCAAATGACACCAATATAATAGAAAAGGGACACAGAAAATAAACCTCCCCAGGCTTACGGAGCTTTTAATTTCCATCCAGAAAATTGAGCTTTATCAGTGGATGCCATTGTCATTATAAGGCTGTTAGTTGCATTTGTGAAGTTTGTGGATTAAAAAAATTGGGGTGGTGATTCTACATTTTTGTATTCACTTTATTTCGTTTCAATAGTGAATTACTTTCAAAGAGGATACTTTTATTTTGGTAAGATGTATGAATAAATAACAAAATCAATCTCATTTTTACTATAAAATCTTCTGTCTTTTAGTCTGTTCTGCTGTTATAACAAAGATACCATAGATGGGGTAGCTTATAAAAAATGGAATTTTGGGGCACCTGGGTAGCTCATTTGGTTAAGCGTCTGCTTTTGGCTTAGGCTGTGATCCCAGGGTCCTGGGATGGAGCCCCAGTTCAGGCATCCTGCTCAGCAGGGAGTCTGCTTCTCCCTTTCCCTCTCCCTGTTGATGCTTTCTCACCCGTTCTCTCTCTCTCTCAAATAAATAAAATTTAAAAAAATTTTTTAAAAACTTAAATAATGGAATTTTTGTTTTCAGTTTTAAGGTTAAAAGCCCATGATCAGGTCCCTGCAGATTCTGAGTCTGGAGACAGCTCTCTTCCTGGTTCATAGACAACCATCTCATATTGTCCTCACAATGTGAGTCAGAAAGGACAAGGGAGCTCTCTTGTAAGGGCACTAATCCCACTCATGAGGGCTCCACTCTCATGCCTTCATCACTTCTTAAAGGTCTTATTTCTAAATATCATCACATTGGGGTCATCACATTGGGGCTGACCATCACATGTGGATCGGAGGGGGACACACACATTCAGGCCATGGCACTCTCCAAAGGTCTTCAAGACTTGGGCAAGAGGAAAAATTATTTATTATATATATATAATATATATATTATATTAATATAATATATTAAGGGGCGCCTGGGTGGCTCAGTCGTTAGGTGTCTGCCTTCCGCTAGGGTCGTGATCCCAGAGTCCTGGGATTGAGCCCCGCATCGGGCTCCCAGCTTGGCGGGAAGCCTGCTTCTCCCTCTCCCACTCCCCCTGCTTGTGTTCCCTCTCTCGCTGTGTTTCTCTCTGTCAAATAAATAAAAAAAATCTTTAAAAAAATATAATATATTAAAATATTATAAATTGTCACTACTATAAATGTTATTATATGTATTACAGGAGATTTGGAAATCTCATTATAAATGTTTCTATGTGTATTTTTTTGAGCTTTTGTATTTGAGTTTATTCTTCATTTAACTTTTAAAACACTACCGTAGTTGAATATTAAAACAAAAACAATAGCAAATACTGAGCTATGATTACAATCCTTCACTCACTCACCACGTCATATAAGATGCCACCAGTGTTATTCACTCGCCCCATTACGAGGTCTGACACTGAACACCACCCCTGCGTTCCCCATTGTAATGGTGTCATCTTTCCTGATTTGGATCAAAGCCCACCAGTTCTACCCTGGTCCATTTCATCATTATCTTCTACTTCCTTTGTCTCAGGTAGGAGTTTTTCCAGCAGAGACAGCTTATCAGGAGTGAGAGAGCCATTCTCAGGAACGTTTACCTTCAATTCCGTGATTAGGCGACCCTTCTCATATATGGTCTATGAAAAATTAGCATGCCTTCATCCAGCACACACTTGATGTCTCCGTGCTTGACAGTCTGACCTGGATGAGAGGTGACGACGATGGTTTGGTTGTCAAGAGTAGATATTGGCTTTTGAAAGCCGCACAGTGCTTCAACCAATTGTTTGTCCATACACGTTAAAGGGTCTTCTCCTTGATGAGTAACAACATCATGGTCCTTCTGATCTAAAACAGTGATAATATCTCCTGGTTCCAGTCTGGCTCTTGGTCTCCTTCACCATAGAATGTTATTTTCTGACCATCTTTCATGTCTTTGTCAATATGGACTTCTAGAATCTTCTTCTCTCAAACTATCTTCCTTCCACTGCAGGTTTTACATCTGTCTTTAGGACTGATCTCTTCCCTGTGGCCCTGGAGCTCCATGCACGCAGCCTGAAGTTGCTGAACCGTCCCAGGTCCTATCTGATGAAGTCTTATTTGCATTCCAGTACCTCGGCCATTGGGATAACATTCTACCGCTCCTTTCTTACCATCTCGGCCTTCACATCTGTCATGAATTGTGTTCTTTTGCAGAGCTAGATTTCTTGTTGCACTATTATATAAATCTTCTAAGATGACTGAGAGCTGATATACAACATTTTTACCTCTCCTTTCTCTCTGCATCCTTCCTCCTCCTCCAAAAACACATCGAAGATGTCATGGGGGAGCCAAAACCACCACCAGCTCTGCCTTTCTTAATTGCCTATTCTCCTCCTTTATCATATAATTCCCTTTTCTTTCCATCAGAGTACTTCATAAGCCTGAGAAATCTGTTTAAACTTCTCTCCTTCATTTGGATTCTTATCAGGGGGGTACTGCAAGGCCAGTTTCCTGGAAGCCTTTTTCAGTTCTTCCTTGGTGGCATTGGGTTTGACCCCTACAACATCATAGTAAGTAGTTTCTTTCACCATGTTCTAGAGCCGGTGATTGGACGGGCGCTGGTGTTGGGGAGTGGGAAGGAATGCCCTGCTGGCAGGCACCCCCAGAAGGAAAATTCTAATGAATAACTTTATCATTCAAATAAAATCTTACTTAAAAAGTTTTTTTTAAGGGGCGCCTGGGTGGCTCAGTGGGTTAAAGCCTCTGCCTTCAGCTCAGGTCATGATCTCAGGGTCCTGGGATTGAGCCCCACATTGGGCTCTCTGCTCAACAGGGAGCCTGCTTCCCCTCTCTCTCTGCCTGCCTCTCTGCCTACTTGTGATCTCTCTCTCTCTGTCAAATAAATAAATGAAATCATTAAAAAAAAATAAAAGTTTCTTTTAAATTTTCTTCCAATATTTTTTCTTGAGTATCATTTTTTAACATATGTTTTAGAATCTGTTTTTTTTTTTTTTAAAGATTTTTATTTATTTATTTGAGAGAAGACAGAGAGAGAGCGAGAGCGCAGGAGCAGGGGGAGAAGCAGACTCCCCGCTGAGCAGGGAGCCCCACCTGGGGCTGGATCCCAAGACCCCGGGATCATGACCCGAGCCAAAGGCAGATGCTTAACTGCCTTAGCCACCCAGGTGCCCCTAGATCAGTTTTTGTACTGTATTTTCTTCACTAAGTAATCCTAACATGTGCAAGTTAGGAAAAAATAACACATTTCACCTTCTGTATTCCTTACCTGGAAGGGTAAATTGGATATCTTTGCTTTGCCGAGTAGTTGTTATTATTATTGTTATTGTTATTTTGAGAAGAGTCCTTTTGAGTCCAACCTGCTTTAGTTTGTAAGCTAACTTGGAACTTTCATGGAGACATTCTCAAATTTGTATCTCTTGACTTGAGCTTACACTTCTCTTAATTTTGGGAAGGTAGCTGGTTTAAAGTTATACATAAAGGTTTTGTTTTTAACTTCTAGAATTCCCACCCTTCTTACACCTGTCTTTTTCCTGTTTTTAAAACGTCGTAATACGCCACATTGCAAACACCCACAAGAATGAGCAGAATAATCTGATGAACCTGACTTTCATATTTGAGTTTGAACCCTGAGTGGTAAAGCTCTGTGTGGAATATGCAGGCAACCCTGGAGGAATGTTTTACGTTCAGTAACAGGATTATTCCCCCAGTAAGAAATAGCAATCATACTGACATATTTTGCTTTAAATCTTGATTAGGCTTGTCTGTATTTTTAGGGTGCTAAATATGGGTAATTCAGTCAGCTTTGGTCATTTTAGGTGGTGACCCTCCATAAGGTTTTTGTGATTGCATGTTTTATCAGAAACCCCCACCCAGTAAACTCCTCTTTTTTTATTTTATTTATTTATTTATTTATTTTTAAAGATTTTATTTATTTATTTGGCAGAGAGAGAGAGAGATCACAAGCAGGCAGAGAGGCAGGCAGAGAGAGAGGAGGAAGCAGGCTCCCTGCTGAGCAGAGAGCCCGATGCAGGCATGCGGGGCTCGATCCCAGGACCTTGAGATCATGACTGGAGCCGAAGGCAGAGGCTTTAACCCACTGAGCCACCCAGGCGCCCTCCTCTTTTTTATTTTTAACTTTGATTTTCCTGTTCTTTGGTTCTGAGTTTTGATTCATTTCTTGATTGGCTAGGGGTAGTTTTCAGGATTTTGTTGAAGGAATAATCTGTAGATCATAACCTTTAAAACTCCTTAAATATAATATATGCTGCTCTATTTTTTTTTTTTTAGTGGCATGTAGTGTAGAAGAAAAAATATATAAGAAAACCCTTCCCCGCCCCCCTCAGGTATCCTCTTTTTTTGTTTGTTTGTTTGTTTTTCCTGTGCTGTGGATTAAAAAATAGTCCTTGCCATTAAAATCGCTGTGGTCCATCTGTTTTGTTTGTGTTGGCTTTGCCTGGAGTGTGGTGACCCTTTATAGATAGTTTTTGGGAAGCCTCTGGGTTTTGTGTCCTTCACATCTTCCCACTGCCTATTTATTTATTCTTTTCTCTGTATCATGAAGATCTTCTCACACCTCCCTTCCCCAAGTATAATCATGGCTGCCTTTTCTAAACTGCTTGCTATGTGCCGGGGACAATGTTCTCTATATATTATGGGCCTATTTTATGTCTGTCATTCACATTTCAGATTCAGTTTTCTATAGCAGCAGTTTAGCTGTATACTATCTTCAGTGTCAATTTTAATGTTCTTTTCCATTTTGAAATTTATCTGCAATTCTCCCTCATTCTACTCATCTTACATCCTGTTGGCTTTTTTCAATAAAGCCTCTTGCTTATTTTCCTTATGACTTTCTACTCCTGTTTCATAAAGAAAGTGATTCCTTGAGTCTTTTTTTTTCTTTTGTGGTGAGATATACATAGCACAACCATTTTATCTCTTTTTTGATTTTTAGATTAAAAAATTCAAGTATAATTAACATGCAGTTTTACATTAGTTTCGGGTGTACAATAGAGTGATTCAACAATTCTACATATTACCCAGTGCTCATCGTGATAAGTGTATTCTTAATCCCCTTTATCTGTTTTACCTATCCTCCCACCTCCCCTCTGGCAAACACCAGTTTATTCTCTGTATTTAACAGTCTGTGTTTTTGTTTGCCACTTTTATTCTTTGTTCATTTGTTTTACACAGCATAACTATTTAAAAATGTTAAAGTAGGCCAGTCACCAAAGGAACGTATTGTATGATTCTACTTATATGAGGCTCCCAAAGTAGTCAAATTCCTAGAGACAGAAGAGGGAAGGGAGGGACGGTGGGAGGAGAGAACGAGGAGTTACTTTTTATGGTGGCGGAGTTTCAGCTGGGGAAGATGGAAAAGTTCTAGAGATGGATGGTGCCGATGGTTGCACAATACTGTGCATATACTTAATCTTGAGGGTTTTTTTTTTTTCAAATGCTAACAATTTAAAGACTTTTTTTCTTTTTGCACTAAGTTATTTTTAGGGCTGCGTCAGAATCTTGGGGATAATGTTCCCTCTCATTTCTGCAGTTGTGTATGTGTGTGTGAGCCCTGCTCACGCACCTTGCCACCCCGCTGCCTTGCTATGAATCATTCTCACCTTAGGAGAGATGTGGGATCTATGCAGACTTGCCATTCGGGGTTCTGGCCTCACCCAGTATCACCACTGAATCCCCTTCTCAAATCTAGAACCGGGTGGCAGCTGAATGTGTATGTGCTACCCCAAACCTCAGGATTGGCTCAGTTTTTATCTAGTATAGTTTTGATAAGTAAGGCAGTACGCTCTTCTAACCCCGTCTCTATCCTCTGATGTGACCACATCTACTGAGTGTATAAAAATCTAAAATGCACACATTGCTGCACATCTTTCTGTCTTTACCTCTTCTATTTCAGTCTGCTCTCATGGACGGCGCTTTCCAGGATCGGATTTAGGACCGTCAGTCCTTCTTTCTCCCTACTCTGCTTGTCATCCAGACGTTGCAGTCTCGAGTTAGACCAGTTTAGAGAAAGGGAGGTATTGATGGAGAGGGAAAACCAACACATTGGCTTTCATAAAAAAAAAAAATCCCAATATTAAAGTAGTGGTAATACATGAAATGTCTGAAGGAACCAGGGAGGTAAGAAAATGAGCAAAGTGGTCTTGATTGGGTCTGGGAAATTGGGGAATTGTGCTCAGGCAGAGAAGCACTCGCTCCTAGACTCCAGTAATAGTTGTCAGATCTTCTAATTTTTTATCAAAAGAAATCTAGATTTTGAGAAATCACCAAATTGTTTACATAATACATAAGGCTAAAACAAAACTCTAAACAAAAATTGCTCTGTGTACCTAACAGAACCTGATCCGTAGGTAAAAGGACAGCTGCCAAGTGTAGGGTTTATAGTCATAGAGTGTCCCAACCGGGGGCATTCCTTACGGAAAGGAAGTATTATCACTTATCTTGAGTTGAGTTTTTCTTATCATCAGTCTCACTCTCAATGCCTTAATTTGTGGTGTAGTGCTGAATTCTGTTTCCCACTATTTCCTGTACTTTTAACAGTAAAAACAACAGAAATGTCAAATATTTCTTCTTAAACACACCATTTTTCATTTATTTCAGAGCAAGTAGATAACGTAAAGTAATTGATCTGAGAAACTTTAGATTTAGTTTAAATGAGACCTTCTGAATTCTTTTAATATTCTTGTTTCTTCCAATAATGGGTTTCACGTCAAAATGTCCCATATTCTGGCCCTGGTTTTGCACACATGTGAATTTTAACCTCACTTATGTGATTTTCTGCTCTATCAACAAAAATTAAAGTCGAAGCATTCCAAATAACTTAGCCCACTTAACCACAATAGCCAAGTACTGAGTATGAGGCCATGTCTTGCTCCTGTGTTATTTCTAACGTGTTTCTGCTGTAGATGGAAGCAGTGCCCGAGGATCTCGCTCCTCGTGCAGTATGCAGCGCCATCGTTCTTTGCACAGGAATGTGCGACAAGACAGCGTCGTTCTGTCCCAGCTCCAGGGCGTGCCCGGGCTACTGCATTAGTCTGCTCAGGCTGCCATTACTGAACGCCACAGGCTAGGGGGCTGACACAACAGCCATTTATTTTCTCACAGCTCTGGTGGCTGGAAGTCCGAGATCAAGGTCTGGCAGGGTTGGTTCCTGGCGAGAGCTCTCATCTTGGTTTGCATCTGGCTGCCTTCTCACCGTGTCCTCACGGGGCCTCTCCCCTGTGTGTGCACACAAGGAGAGGTGTCTCTGGGGTTTCTGCCTCTTCTGCTAAGGACACCAGTCCCATCAGATCAGGGACCCACCCTTATGACTTCATTTAACCTTAATTACCTCCTTAAAAGCCCTCTCTCCAAAGTCAGTCACATTTGAGGATTAGCACTTCAACATATGAATTTTGTGGGGGCACAGTTTAGTCTGTAACACCTACCTTCTAAGTGGTCCCTCTTCAGGGAAACACATTCTTTTCTGCAGTGCAGCGTAGAGTAGAAGGAGCCAAATCATCCAATAATATATATTGTAGGTTGGGATTATAGACGTGACCTCATAAATAGCCGAGGTTCTGATAGGGAATATTCGTATGCGTCCTTCTTTTCATTTAATATGAAAATAGAACATTTTAAATGGCTACATGTTTATAAAAGTTATATGTTAAAAATACATTCATGTGTATTATATTACATGTGGTATTATATATTACAGATATATAACTACATATGTGCATATAAACATATAAAATGAGATAACATGTTTCCAGCTGTCTAATTCATGTTCTAAAATTTAATTTTGCAGATTACTTAGCCCAAGAGGTAGTATGGTATATTTGCTTTTGAAGTAATTACAATATAGAAAATGGCTTTTTAACTGGGAGAGAAAAGAATGTAGAATAAAGGAAATAAATTAGTAAAATAACCGATTATGTCCATTTTCTTATTCTAAACAGAAGAATCCCCTTTAGCAGACATACCAGAGTCTCTGTCACAGAGCCCCAGCTCATAGTCTCCGGTAACCAATCCTGTCTTCACAGGGCCACAGCCAAGACTTCCTGAGCAGGCTGTGTGAGGGGGAGGCCTTTCTCTCGGTGACTGGTTAGATGGCTGGCTTCTGCGTGCTCGTTTGTGACACTCTCCGTCATTTAGCCTCTCTGTGGGTAGGGTATGGGGCCACACGCTGAGTTCTCAGATGGGTGATCTCTACCAATTATAAGGAAAAGGTATTTGATTTTATTCTCTTGGTAGAGTAATTTACCTTGAATTTTTTTTTTTTTTTCCGAGAGAGCGAGTGAGCATGAATGTGTGCGGGGAGGGGCAGAGGGAGAGAGAGCATTTTACGCAGCCTTCGCACCCAGCGCAGAGCCCCACATGGAGCTGGCTCTCACAGCCTTGAGATCATGACCGGAGCTGAAATCAAGAGTTGGACACTTAATTTACTGAGTCACCCAGGTGCCCTTCCCTTGAATTTTTTAGTTAGAACTGGAGACAGCTGTAAACACTGAGGGCTCTCCTTGTGACGATTCTTCCTCGCTGCCCTCTGCTGTCTCCAGCACTGGATCAGAAAGTCCCACGTGACCATGCAGACCATCTGTGGATCCTGGAGCTGCCCATCAAACAGGGCCGGACGTCTGCAGGGACAGGGAGGCAGGCCCAGGACATGGGGGGGGCGAGGGGAGGCTGTCGCCCTGTCAGTCAGAACCCTTTCTCCGCACTGCCCCGCGTCAGAGGAAGTGGGTGTCAGCGTGTCAGGCTTCTCATCTCAGAAGACAAGAATTATGACTCAATAATTTATATTAAAATTCAACTCTATTGTGATGATTTACTTATGATCTTCCCCAACCAGAATAAGCTAGGATTATAAGGAAGTTCCAGGATATCGAGGAAGCCAGATGTCTTGTCAATGGTGTCATCTAGATTTTAGTGCACGTGTGAAGGAGGTTTGTGTAACGTCATACAAAATGCATTTATTCTCCTTGTCATAATCATTTCTTCAGTGGAGGTTTTCCTTCATTTCTTCATAAAGGACTCCCTTGTTAGACTTAATTTGGTCAAACTACTTATTCAAGTAAAACTTTTCGCAGCTCAGGGATGGATGGACAAAGAATTCCAACCTGGTGGAGGTAAAATAACAGAGAGCTGAAGGGAGATCAGGGTGAATGCTCGGTGAGGAGGCACTCCAAGATCGCGCGTGGGTCGTCCTGTAGGAAATCGGCCATCAAGTCTGTGAGCAAGTGAAGGATTCCGGCTGAGCAGGTTTCCTCACAGACCCTGCCTCTACTCTTTCAATTATGACTTATTTTCTCAACAAGAGGGGATTTTCTTCAAGAAGCTCTGCTGACAAAGCTCCCATCATTTTCCAGTGAGGCTGGGTGTTATTTAGGTGTTGATGCGGGGACTGCTGTAAAAGCTGCCGCGGGGTGACCGGAAACAAACACACAGCTCCCCGAGGGAAGAGAAGGGCCCAGCGTTTCCTGTGTTCATGTTAAGAAAGACCCTTTTGAGGGGAACCGTGTTCAGTGCATGATAATCGGAGGACCATTTTATCCCATGTTCCAAGTTTGCAGTGGGTGCGTGTGTGTGTGAGTGAGTGTGAGTGGGTTTGCATCCCTTCTAAAAACGTGAAAGTAGGCTGTCATTGGCTCTTTCCCCTTTTCAGAGACCGTTTGATATACTTAATGTTTAAAATGTAAAAATGGCACTCAGATTACTGAGATTGTGACGTAAATGCAGATTCTACCTCTTCATTTCTCAGCCTCTGCCAAAATAACCGGAGGCCAAACCTTTAGAGAAATGTAGGCCAGGAGAGGAGGGCTGGAGCAGTAACGAGCGGAGAGAGTCTCTTCCCACCGGGTGACTCATGCCTGTGAGGTGAACGCGACGGAAATACTAAGAGGCCCAAGCAGTATTTTCCTCCAGGGCTGCAGGGGCTGGGAGCTATTTCTTCTACGTATATGCTCGGTACAGACCTTCCCTTTTTTTTTTTTTTTTTTTAACAAAAGTTATGTTTGTGGCTAAATGGCATTATGCATAATGGAGGTCAGAAGGCGGCTGCGCCAAGCTGTTTCTTTCCTGCTGTTCTGTCCCCGGTCTCCACAGTGCCCGGTAATAGGAATCCAGGGAGCGCACATGCAAGGTTGCTTATTATGCAGAAGCTGAGGTGAAACAGGGCTGCAAATGGTGGTGAACACGCGGACAATACTAGAGACTTCAAGTGCTTTTCTCGTGTGACCTTGAGAGGACCCCCTGTCTCACATTATTCCTTTGGGGTGTCACCTCAAGCTTTTGTGCCTGCCCCCCGAGAAATGGTACTTCGGAGACTTGCTGGACTGGTTCTCCTCGGGGTTCGCTCGAACCCTGGCAATATCGCAGCGCCACATCGAGGAAGTGTTTAGTGTGGTACCTGTCCCAAAAACTAAATCCCTCTCCTTGGAAAAGCAATTCCTAGAAAAAGGGTTTGCTCATGGTCGTGGCTTATGCGCTCGCTCAGCTGATAGTACCACGCATTTGGGTTTTCGTGAGGGAGAAGAAGCAGGAGCTTCTGCACCGGAGTGTATGTTGCTACTTCTAAACTAAAAATCACAAACAACTGTGGCTGGATAAACTAGACAGCCTTCTGGGGCTCCAGGGGGTGAGGCTAGAAGTCATTTTAGAAATAGAGGGTTTCCCGATAGCCAAATAAATGAAATGAGAATTCTTAGCTACTCAGTTGGCATCAGTTATTATTCTCCCTGGGAAAGTTTACGAGTGGCTATTTACATGACTGCACATATGCATATAGCAGGCTCATTTATCTTTTCCACTGAGTTTTTTTTTTTAACCTTGTAACAGGTCCAAACTCTTACCTTCTTCACTCTATGATTATGTAGTTGAGAAAAGTACTTTTATACTTGGAAATACACTTAGGCATTTCTCTAGGTAATGTAAAAGTTGGCAGGTTAGCAGCCATTTTTTCTGGAATTTGGTAAAACCAACATTTCCTGTGATTTTGTGAGACTGCCATTTGTTGAGGCCTCTAATATGTGAAGCTGACCACTGGTGTGAAGTGGATTCATTTACATCAGGAACTCACCATCCTGAGAGAGTTAAGGTAACCGAATTCTCTTCAGATCCACTTACAGAGCTATCAGTGTGGGTTATGATAGCACTGGCTGAGGGCTTATGGAAGGGAAGAGGATGAAATCTCTTGACATAGAACTTCTTTGAGAAGAGTGTGAATCTAGGTTGGCGACCCAAACTCAAGGCATGGACTCCTTGAGTTCAAGGAGTGAAGTGGTGCCCACACAGCCAGCGCTGGAAAGCTTTCTCGATTCAGCCATCTTGGCACAATGGTTGTGCTACGAAGAACACAGGCTGAGCATGAGAGGGTGGAGTTAAGTAGACTTCTGACATGGCATTCCACTGCAGCTTGTCTCAGGACCTAGACTGGAGAGGGCATCGGGCATCGGTAGAAAAGCATTATCTGTCAGATGGTGCAGGATGGCTGAGGGGGGACCCCGCTGGGTGGCGAAGAGAAGCAGGAGCATCGTTTTTCTCATTAGGCGCTGGGCTTCACTTTGGTGTTTGGACATAGGACTGAGACCTCATCAGACTGGATCGCAGGCAGTTGTGTGTGTGTGTGTGTGGGCGGGGGATCTCAGGAGGATGAGAAGGCTCCCTGTGAGGTGGTGGGGGTCAAGTGACTTGTTTGGAAAGAAATGAGAGATAACCACATTTATTAATCTTCCTTAGTGAAATAGGACCTTCTAGTCTCATAGGCTGCGATTGTTCAACAGAGTGTTTTAAGTCAGGACATGTGATAATGTGAAGGCAAAATATGACCAACTCATAACCAATTTTAAAAAAATCAGTATTTCCTGCCACTCTTTATTCTCCTCCATTTAGGCAGCCGTGAGTTCATTCTCTGTATATTTACTGCCTGCTGAATGGCGGTGCCACGGAAATGTGAAGGGAAGGAAATTCTCAGCTTTGGGAGTTTCCAAAAAGACTTTTGTAGTCCATAGCAGAAGTAAGAGCCTTGAGAGAAAATACTTTTTGAGACCCAAGAGGTACAGAGATTTTGGAGAATTAAATATACTTGCAATCTGCTCAGTGTTACACATTAAGAGAAAAATCAGGTATAATAAAGATTGTACTTGAAACAATTTTAATTCTGGGGGCACCTGGATGGCTTGGTTGGGCATCCGACTCTTGGTTTCGGCTCAGGTCATGATCTTAGGGGTCATGTGGGGCTCTGTGCTTGGCGGGGAGTCTGCTCAAAGATTCTCTCCCTCTGCCCCACCCCCCATTTGTGCATGCATGCTCTCTCTCTTTTTGTCTCTCAAATAAATAAAATAAACCTTAATTTTTTTAATTGTGGGGAATGAGTATCAGAAAGCTCAAAATTCAAAAGAGCATGTGGTCTTTTCTCTGTGCATTTTTGTCTGTGGTATCCGTGTCACCAGGAGAGTGGATATTACGATTTAGTTTGAAAGGAGGGAGGTGGTAAAAGGAATTACGAGGCATTACCGAAAACAGAATTTTCAGAGCCCCTCCTTGTTTAGGTTGAGAAAGGGTACTTCACTTGGATACAGAGAACAGATCGATGGTTTCCAGAGGTGGATGGGGCTGGGGTGGGGAGAACAAAATGGGAGAGGAGACTTAAAAAGTACAGACTTCTAACTAGAGAATAAATAAGTCCTGGGGACCTAATGTACACCATGGCAATATTTGAAAGTTGCTAGGCTTAAAAGTTTTCATCACAAGAAAAATTTTATAGTTACGTATAGTGATAGATGTTAATTACTATGGTAATCACTTTGCATTTTGCAATATATTCAAATATTGAATCATTCTGTTGTACACCTGAAACTGATAAAATGTTATAACTCCATTTTATCTAAATAAAGTATACTTGAATTTGCATGTGTGGCAAGCAATGCTGTGTGCCTCGGATTTCTGCACAAGAGGGATTTAAAATCTCTGATCTGGAACAAGGAGAGAGAAAGTTACACTTCAATTCAGATGGTCAGATGCCTTTAAATATGTTGGACCTCTAATGATCTAACCTGTTGGGAGAATCTCTGTCTCCACCTTAAAATTATGTTAGATATTGCCAGAAATGTAAGTATGGCTCAAGAATCTTTTTTCCTGTATCATTTCAGCATTGTGCTTTAGCAGGAGAATACAAATTGAGGCATTTTTAGGTTTAGATAAAGAGGGATACATAAAGATTCTGGACTCTCCCACGGACAGATGCGGGAGGGTAAAAATGGCTGACAAAGACCCTGAGGCGGTTGTAATTTCTCCTTAGAAATATGTGAGTGCTTAGTTGAAGTAAAGGAGATGAGGAAATGTGGATATAAGGAGTCCGATGACATGGGATAAGATGGTGCATATTAGAAGGGTGGGGGATCAAATTTCTGACAATTCTCTCTGATGACGTCATCCTAGCTAGTCCCCTTAAGTCAGTTCATTACCGCAAGGATTCAAGGGAGCATCCAAGTTCAATTGTGAAGTGAGTGAAATGGTCAGATCCTACAGTATAGCCTGACAGTATCACACTTGTTACAGTAGTTTTGAATTTATGGATGCTTCATAACCTTATACTTTAAATCAGCCAACTCTAATTTGAAGACGTGCATGTCCACGTGGAGTGAAGAAGTCAAGTTCAGGGGATGTCCATGGAACAGTAAAGAAGGAAGAAGGTATCTGATGGGACAGATGAACAGAACTAGCCTGGATCATCAGATTCCACAGCCAGATGAGTTTTGTTTTAGCGAGTTGGCTTAGAAGCTGTGATGACTTTTGTGTTCAGCATGAGACTTGGTAGCAATTATTCTCACAGTCGAGGATGTCAGGAAACTACTATTCTGTGTTCTTGCTGAAGACTTGCTGTTGTGCTTTCGTACTCTGATGCGTTGTAAATGAATCGTCTCCTTGACATCACATACCTTAGACGTTGGGTTTGGTATTTATGTGAAGGACATACCATTTCATTTAAGGTCACAAAATGTAAGACCAAAGAACAAAGACAGTTTTCTAAAAGATTCACTTGTTATCAAGTTAAGAGCTGTCTTTGTTTTTAGATGATGCTGGCAATTTGTAGGTGGGACCACAACCAGTTTCGATGTTACATTCATATTTCTGTTGTTTGACATTCATGGAATAACAATAACATTGTCAAAAGAACAATGCATACGGAAGCTTTGCGGTGTTAGCTGAGGCATTGTCCATAAGCTGTTTACAAAAAACAAAAATACAATGTAGGACAGAGAAGAAATCCATCTCCTTCATTGCACAATGGAAGTCTCCTCTCTCAAGCATGATTTCTTCTTGGCTATTTCATTATATCTTGCGAAAACCTTAATATTGAGGGCTAAATAAAAGCTTATTTGTTTTGGTCCCCCATTGTGAATCTATCTTATGTTTGAGAATTATTATTTCCTAAATTAGGCTTCTGAACGGTAATATATTGCAGAATTTAAACCACCACTTTAGGCACTTTCATTTAAAACAGAGCTTTTAGTACGATTCATGATGGATAGTTTACATTTCCCTCTTTCTAAAGATCGAGGGAATTGTTGTGTAAGTAATGTGTCTACAAGAACAAAGCAGTATGGTTTAAACAGCTCAAAATCATCCTATGAAAAGCTCCATTCTGTCTAATTCATGCATACCTTAGCATTTCTCTCTGCTTTCCCCTGAGAAAATATGAAAAGTGATGCCCTATAGGTAATCTCAATGTTTGTTGTTCCCAAAATCCATTTGTAAGAAGCTAAAAGGAAGTACATTCATCCGTGGGTTAGAAGAGCAGACTTCTGGGCCCAGTTCCTCTGCTTTGTAGTTGTGTAACCTGAGACAAGCCACATAACGTGTGCCTCCTCTTTGAAATGGGCAAACTAGCATTAACTCAACATTTTCCTGAGTTGCAAAAATCAAACAAGATATTCGATGAGACCATGTTTGAAAACAGCTGTCTACGAAACAAATGAAAAATTGATGTGAAAATCTAGAAAATAGTGTGAATTGTTTTATTTAATGAGCTGAGTATGTTGTGTCGGTTGCCTATAGTGGACTCCCACCCGTTCCCACCGACTGGTGCCCAAATAATCCCACCTGCTGACTTCCAGAGGTTGGTGATCTGGTGTTATCAGGAGATACGTGATATGGAGTGAAAGTGTCCAAGCAATCCAAGAGATCCTCAGTAGTTACAACAATGGGAGGTCCATGGTTTTTTTACAATTGTATCATTTCCTTCCTATAGTGAATGTTTTGTTACAACCAAGGTCTAATGGGGCTTGAAGGTGAGCCTGATGAATGTGTAGGTCTCTCCATTTGCCTTGTCAGTAGGATTCTCTCAGATCTGTCCATTGGAGCACAACATTGTCTTGAATGTGAATATTAAATCTTGTAGCTTTCTGTTTAATTGAATGTGGATTTTGTTTTGTTTTGCCTGCTTCTCTCAACAAAACCTCTCAGGTTTTTGTTTTGTTTTGTTTTTTCCTCTCTTTCACTCTCCCCCCCCCCCCCCCGCCCCCCGTAAACAAGTCCTTACTTGACAAAAGGAAATAGCTGGAGCTATACCTTCACAAAACCCCCGATGATGTTCCCCTGACGTGTGCTGTCCCAGTTTTATAAATTAGAAATCTGGTCATCTCAGCGTAGTCTCTGAGCAGTGCCAGCTTCTTCCCTTTCTAGCACTGCAAAGATGCTTTGAAGCTGCCTTTGTATTGTGTCGGCAACATTAGCACAGAAAGATTTGAAGACTATAATAGCTGGGAAAGGCTACACAGCCTCACATAATTAACTAGGGCAATATAAAATATGGCCTGCTCTGTTTTGTAACAAAGTAGATATTGCTTCCTTCGGATTTGAAGGGAAACAAAATAAGCAGAATTGCCTTGGCTATTAATTTTCCAGGTTAAAAGCTGCAAATCTGTGTTGTAAAGTGTGTCTTTCCTGGCTGTGTGTAGTAAATTACCATCCCATCCTGCTGTAGGGACAATATGTTTCCAGTTTAATGAATCAGATGCTTTGTATTTTCTCCAGCTATTTAGTATAGGGCAAATGGGCCCATAAAAAGAGGAATAGCATTGGAGGACATCAGTCATTTAAGTTTTTGGCCCTCAAATAATTATCAGGTATAATAATTAAATGGATTTTTTTTAAATCATGAAATAAAGTCCAAATATTTTGGATCTTTTTCTTATTATAAATAAAAATTGAAAATGAATCATAAATAGCTAGAGGTGGCTTTGCACTGCAGTGAGGATTGTTACCCACATGCTGAACCCACTGAGAGTTCTGGTCTGAGGAAGTAGATTTTATTTTAGTGAAAAAAAGTTCTTTGTTTCTATTCCTGTTGCATTATTTAAAATCAAAGGGCTAGTTAGACTTAATCTTACTTTTACTTTGTGTGGTTTCCGGGTTATTTATTTACTTGAGTCTGATTGGCATTTAGGAAAACATCTGTGAAAGGACCAGATTCGTCCTTTCCATATTCATTACTACACCTTTAAAAATGAATGTGACAAGACACTCTTAAACAACAAAGCCATAATGGGAACTCCTCTGAGGAGCTCTTAAGAATGCAAACAGTATTCAAACAATTTTCGCAGGACAGACCCACTGTGGAGCACTTTGGAAACAGGTACTGGGCAAAGTAAAAACTTCCCTATATTTATATGTTAAATTAAGAATCACAAAATCAAATTCATTGTGAGGAAGGAGATAAATGCCATCCTAATGGCTACTGCCAGGATTGACAAAAAGGAAGAACGATGACGAGGCTACTTCCTTGGTATTTTAGAGATAATAGAAATAAACCTCTAAAGAGAAGCATAAAATATTTATTGAGGAGAACACTGTGCACTCTAGAATCACACAGGATGGCTGGCAGTGATTAAATGTTCTGTGGCTGCATGGAGAGATGCTGAGCTTTAATGTACAAGATATTGATTACATGATGAATCCCAGTGGTTTGTTTCCTACAGTTGCCTGCAACACGGGGAGAGATGAAAATAACACATACATTTCTGTAGGCTACATTGCACACAAAACGGAGCAGGTGATGAGCTAAATGAATGATGTTTCCGTCTCCCATTCATAAATGTGAGAGGTGCATAATGAATTAATCTGTTCGAAATCTGGAAGTATCACTAGGGTGTACAATTATTAAAATTGCCAATGGAATACTTGGATTTTCAGTTCTGCTTTAAGGCAGGCCCCTCTTTCGGTTTTCATTTAAAATCTCCACGTGCTGTGGTGCTCGAAAGGACTTTTTTTTCTTCTAATGGCAGCATTCACATGTGGAAAATAGAGGACCCTTATGTAAATCAGAGGAAAATAGAGAAAAATTGCACATTTTTAATTTATTTGGTGGTATTTATGATTTTGAAATTCCAATGTAGATGGGTGCTATAGAGATTATATTAAATTTTGGTTACTCCTCTGATTGTTATCAACAGCTTTTATTATTTTTTTTATTGCTTAACATCAAGCTTTAATTTGGAACATAGTTACCCTTAAATAAGAAACAAATGGTTAAGAAGGAAAACAGAAACAGAATCAGCAGCAGGATGACTGGATTAAGAAGAGAATTTGAGAAACAGGGTGGGAGAGATGACCGCCTCAAAGGACTGGGAACCGCTTTTCTAGCCACGTTCCTCCAGCCCACTGGGTCCTGAATGCTTGGCTTTTCCAGCAAATCCCCCACTCACTAGGCCCTGTCTTGACATTTTCACATCCTCACAAGAGAATCCAAAGAAAGGAGCAGTCACTCCAGTCCTATTTCTGTGATTTCTCTACCGTGTTCATGGAAAAAGAAGTGGAGTCAAGTGCCAAAGGGAGCATCAAACTTGAATCATAAAATATGTCCCTCAGAGGAAGTTCTTCATAAGACCGTTGTCTCTTTGAAAAGCTTAACACTAATGGATGATGAAATAGAAAGGTGATGGGGAGCTCAGGAGAAGGAGAGTTTATGGTTAGTGGGCTCTGGATGGAATTATATCGAAGGGCATTTGTCTCCTTGCATTTCTTTCAATAAGAATATCTTTATATATCTTTACAGATTATAGGATCTATATTTATATAAAAATATGTTTTAGCCAAATCATTTGTGAGTTATAATCTACGAAACCCTTGCACTATACGATATACTTGCAAATATATCATACAGTAGATGATGGGAAGATACGTTAATTTTTAAATTTACATTTCAATGTGAATATATTTTAGCAGTTTACCTCCTAGGAATGGTGTAGGCTGCCATATGAAGGATGATTTATTTAATAAAATGCCAGCCTGAAATTAAAAGATTGGAGTCATCAAATTTATTTAAGATGTTTCAAATTGAAATGTAATATTTATCAAAGGAAAAATGTTGAGAAGGGATAATACTTACTAAAAAATTTATTAATAAAGTTTGCAAACATCTATAAAATTAGAGATAATATGATGCACACCTGAGTGCCATCACTCATCTTCAGTGAATATCAACATATGGCCAATCATGTTTCATCCAAATATACTTTCCTCCATCAAGGGATTATTTTGAGGCTACCCTTAGACATCATAGCACTTTATAAATACTTCAGTACATCTCTCTGAAAGTTCTTGTTTTAAGAAATGAAACTATTGTAATATCATACTTAAAAAATAACAATTATTCCTTAATATTGTAAAATAGTTTATCAGTGTTTGGATTTTTCCCAATTACTCTATACTTTTTTTTTTTTTTTTAGGTTTTTTTTGTTGTTGTTTGAATCAGGACCAAACAAATTCACATCTAGGGGAGCCTATTTTCTTAAATAATAATAACTCTTAAAAAAGAATATGCCTTTTAGAGCCTCAAAATCCATTTCTACAGATACATCTGATGGTTCTGTCTTATCTTTATAGATTTGGTTATCTTTCTTGAAAATGTAATCCTCCTCTTAGGTGTTTTCTTCTGAAGAATCATTCAGACCAAGGAACCTTTTGAGGTATCGGCTTCCTTTTATGAATCTTAACAAAAGAAATGAAACTCTCTAAAGTAAACGGTGACCCAAGAGTCCGATGACATTTAATTTGGGCACTTAACGTTTATGTAGTGGCCACAACTACCATGAATCTAAAGTGTGTTCTTTCATCTATTTTATCTTGTCAAAAATTTCGTGACTTTGACCTTTTCTTTTCCCACAATCTATACATATATAGTAGAATTTTAAAAGTATTTTTGGCAATCAAGATTTTCTTCTGATCCTTGTGTGAAAAAAGAAACATTTATGATCTTGAAAAAAGCATATGTTAACTTCCTTTGAATTCTTTAGATCAGCTAAAAGATGAATTTTGCCATTTTAAGACTATAATATTGAAAAGATCTGTCTTCAAAGTAAACCCATGCAGGAGTACTTTTTTATCTTAGGGAATTTATATTTTTTAAAGGAAACAGCAACTAAACTCGAAAACCAGTATGTACCCAATGGATCAGGCTTTTCAAAGAACCATGTCTCAAAAAATAGAGCTTTTGATTTCTTAAAATGATCTCTGAAGTCCCATCTTGAAATACATAAATCAACAAATTGCGTTTTAATGGAAAATCAGGGGTGTTTTTTGAAAGGCTCTTGAATGAAGCTTTGAAAAATATGAAGACAGAGAATGATCAACTTGTTATAAAGGCATTGACTTGACCCCAACATTTTATTTTTAAGTAAGAAAGGATATAGCATCAAGGACAAATGACGAAAATGGCTTATTTACAAATAGAACTGGCACATCCCACCTTTTTCCCCCTCTGTGGGCTTTCCTGTAAGTTGGCCGAATGTCCTGCCTGAGCCTGGGGCCCCTAAAAGCATAATGACATGTTCTGCATGCACCTGAGGAGATTTGTAGTTGTCTCTTTGTAATTGTCATTATATGTTTATTTTTTGCCTATAAAACGATAAAATAGAGAAGATGAGGCCACCATGATGTATAGCGCATTCAATATACAGTGTTGCTATGGATTGCCTCTCATCCATTTAATAACATTAAAAATATAAGAACAAACGGCTATGATGTACACTAAATCTTTGCAAAGCCATTTTGTGAGACTTACTACGTATTATTCCCACATACAAGTGGAGAACCTGAAACTGGGGTTGGATGGGCAGCTGGTGTTGCAGTCAATGGCAGGGCTGTTCCTCAAGTTTGGGTATTAGCTACAAATTCCATGTGCATTCTGTCTTATTGTGCTGCCTCTCATGCTAATCCATAGAAGAAAAAGGACAAATGCAAAATGAAAATTGTATAATCTCAGACTAAGAAGAGCTTTCCTTTGAGTAGGAAAAATTGAAAAAATAAGTCATTAAGCAGGAGAAAATTGAAAGTAACTAGTAAAGTGCCAGAAAATTAAAATGGCAAGTCTTTTTAAAGTGTGATAGGACCTTACATTTTTGATTGTTCCTCTACCTTTTGCTTTTCTGTGTGTTCTCTCAGTGTGGAAAAAAGGTAATCACTGTAGCTGTTTGTTGCATTTCCTACATTGGGTAATTACAAAGAATATATAATTATTGAGAAAGAAAGTTATTTTTTAGCTAAGGCTATGCCAATGTGTCATAATGAATAAAAGACTTTATCAAATCAAATTTAAATAGATGATTGAATAATATGTATTATTCCTTAATTTTGAGTGTGTATGTCTTTCATTCATGACCCTGGGAATATTTAAATCCTCTGTGTACAGAGAGGATGAAAAAGAGAAACTATCTGTCTTGTTATATCTACAGTATGCTCCTAGAGTCTGATTTGGTTTCATCCACATCATGGCCTAGAATCTTTACTTTTTGGTTCCCAGGATAGTTCTACTTAAGGTGTGTGTGTGTGTGTGTGTGTGTGTGTGTGTGTTCACATAAAGACTTCAAAATTTCCCTGAATCTGGGGTGCTATGCGCTAGTGATTTCGTTTTATATCATTGAAATTGGTCCCTTCGGGGATTTTCCTGATCATCGTAATTGAAACAAATTATATTCTTGTTTTAATAACATATGATGTTGCTTGATTGAAACTAAAAAAAAAAAAATTGTTGTGTGTGTGCAAACTCTTCAGTTCGAAAGTTAGTGTGGAAGTGTCCACCCCTCAGTAGAGTTTTATGTGAAAATCTCACCGTGCTGGTTTTCTAGCGCTTAGGTTCCACAGATTGTTCTTTTGGGGGCACTCTGTCCTGTGTGGGGCCAGCTGTGTGCTTGCCTTTCCCACTTGGCCTGGGGTTTTCCTGTGGATTATGCGCATCTCATCCGTAGAGGTATCCCAGGAGAGCCAGTGAGGCTGTGGCGCCCCAGGCTGCTGGCAGAGGGAACGAGGGAAGATCAAGGCTTGACCTTGTGCTTTGTGCCCAGAATGTCTCTGCAAGGATTTCATGCTGAACATGGAGGTGGAACCCACTGAATCCTGGGCTACACATTCAAATCACACATTTTTGAAGTATCTCCTTCTGTTCTTTAGCTGTGATATATTTCACGCCATTAAATGGTTACTTCAGTGAGTCTGCAATTTCAACATTTGAAATGCTTTTTCATCGACACGCTGTAAATTGACCTCTTTGGGGGGTATTTCCCACACTGAATCTGCTATTACTTAGGTATTTTTCTGCTACTGTTTTTCTTTTTTCTAGAACTTATTGTTTTTTTAAAAATCATCCACTGTTTTATGTGGCCCTTTACTATTTCTCACTCCTTATTTTTAATTTATTCTATGAATGTTTAGTTCTTTTCTATTTCGAAACTATCCTGTTTCTTTCTTTAAATGTATTTGACTTGTTTTCATATCCTTAAGTTCTTCATTTACATTTTATGAGATTTTTATCTTTCTTATTTTAAAGGAATCATCCCCATTTCTTTGATTTTCTTCCTATTTTATACTCAGCTTTCAGAATTTTTCATTCATGTTCTTCACTTTTTAGGTTATTTTCCAGTACTTTTGTTTCAAGTATTATACTTATTTTAAACAATTCTATTTTTCTTTTCTTAAATAAAAATTGCATTTTTTAGGTAATGGCAGAAGGAAGTGTGGCTGCAAAGAAGCTAGCAGTGGGGAGGGTTCACATTTTAAAGAGAGGTGGCTGGAGACATTTCCTTTCTTTATTTGTCCCCAAAGCCATTCCTCCCAGTTCTCTTTATCTTCTCTCTTTCCTAATATCAATGTGCTGGATATTTCTCTGGGATGCTCAGACTCCTAGGCTCATTATCTGATTTAGGATGTTTGTGATATTTACAAACAGTATGCACACATGAACTTTCAGTGCAGCATTCTTCTTTGAACCTGAACATGATTCCATTTATGGGACAAAATTAGTTTGAAAAATATGTTTTATGACAAAAATAAACATTACAATTTGGGCAAATTCTGTTGACAGAATTTGCAATGGCACAAAGTAAAAATAAGCAAGATCTAAACTTGACAATAGTGTAAATCCTTCTTGCTGATTTGTTTGCTGACCCAAGGACTGAGTTGAATTTGGAAAACTACCAGGAGGCTCTAGGTTTCCTGATAAATGTGTCTGAGACTCAAGAGACGTACCCTGTCTTTTCTCTTAGGAGTAATAACAGTTCAGAATTCACTTACGCAGTGTTTGTGGTGACTTTATAGAACATCATTACTGTGAGTAGCAAGAACAGACTGTGTATTTAGAAGACGCATGGAGAGCCTGGGTGGCTTAGTCGGTTAGGTTGCCTTCGGCTCTGCTCATGATGTCAGGGTCCTGGGATCGAGCCCTGTGTAGGGTTCTCTGCTCAGTAGGGAGTCTGCTTCTTCCTCTCCCTCTGTGCACGCTCTCTCAAACAAACAAACAAACAAACAAACAAACACATACATACATACATACAATCTTTAAAAAAAAATAGACGTGGCACAGAAGGATGTGCATGAGGCTTCTAGCAGTATTTCTACAGTGAGTGGTCTCTTACATGCTTGCCTTGGTTTTATCCACATTCATTTTTAGGTCATCTTAAAAAGTCATCCTACATTAGCTTCCCTCAGCTACGTCCTAGAGTTCTGTGGGGCCAACAAATCCTGGCCAGGACTGGAGTGATTCCTGATAGAGATTTTTAGCCATGTCTCAATTGGATGGGTCCATCTGTAGAGACATCCAGGACTGTCACATTGATTATTAAAAAAAAAAATTCAAAAAAACTAAGGAGAAAAATACTCCTTTCGTGATTCTATTTCCGGCATTATTCTTTTTGAGAAATCTGAGACGCGACAAAGAATTTTTGTATTCCATTGGTCTCTCTAGAATAAACACAGAAAGCCATTTTGCAAAGTTGAAAAGTCCCCAGGCAATCCAGACCACAAGGAGCTTAGGGCATAAAGACTTTTTTTTTTTACACTTGACAGTTCCTTTGAGTTTTCCTCTCATGGTTGCTTGACTTTGAGGACTCAATGAAGGAAAATTAGAGACCTTGGTCAAGGTCCTCCACTAATCTTCATCCTCACTGGTTAGAGTTCCCATAAAAGCAAGGAACATTTCCCCTGCCTTTCTAGACCTTATCTCCTCATTGCTCCTGCCCCATGGCAGACCATGAGACTCCTCACCTGTGTGAATTGCCCTTGATTTCTGCTCTAATGCTTTTACTTGGTTTAGAAATTATCTACACTCCCACTTTCAGCTGTCTGATAGGTGATCTCTTATTTTATAGTGAGTGAACTTGGCCCATCAGATATAATGATGACAAATGACAGATGACAAAATGCTGAGTGGCAAGACCAGCCATGATGTTCTTTTACATCTGATAGATTTTCCAGATTCAGTCTTTCAGTGATTGATACTCTTTCCTAGAATACAGCTAGTTCTTGTCCCCAAATGGAAACTCAGAGAATGGGATGAAACAAAACCAAAAATTTATTTAGCATATTCAAGGGTTTGAATTCAAGGGTTTCTACCTCCCACCCTGTGGAATCATTTGGGGATTAGCAGGGGAAGAGTCGTTGGTTATTTCACTGTCAGATCCCGAGATCCCTCTCTTTTGATAAATATCTACTTCTTGTAGTCTTGATTTCCCTGAAAGCTGATCATAATCTGTTTCAATATTTCAATTATTCCTGACTCCTTGGGTATCTGTACATATTTGGATAATCTTTTAAACACTACTTACTCATTATGTAACAATTGAGTAAGATATCAGAGTGCTTGCATTGGCAGGGGGATTAACAATGTGTCACTTTCCCTCTCTGAGCAAGAAGAACATTGCTTCCCCAAGGGCAACACCAGAATGCAAATACCAGCTGTACATTTCTTTTCTTGGGGGAGACTTCTTATTTTGGTTATTTCTTGGCTGTCATATAGATCCAGGGGGAAGAAAAGCCTTTCATTGGTGATCAGGTACTTTCTGCTGTTTCAGGGTTAAACTGTACAAATAAATCAGGGTCTTTCATATGTAAAAAAGACGTCTACAGAAGGAAGCACTGGAAAACCATATTGATTTGTTTGTCTTCTGGAATCCTATTGATTATAAACTTATGAAAACCTTGAAAATGATCAGTTCTCTAAGAGGCCAAAGTATAGAAAATATATATTTATACTAGATAAATAAAATAAATGATAAAATTATTATTTAAAAAATGCTTTACTGATTTGACTTTTCAATTTTATTTTAAGGATGTCATTAAAGAAATGTAAAGTGTCATCTTCAGGTTTTTTGAAAAACTTTTTAGAAAATTAGGTGTTAGGAAAAATGATCCATTAATTAAGCCAGAACTTAGAAAATTGTTTTGGTAACTATCAGAGAATTTCCTGTCTGAGATTCTGTTTTTCTGATAATTGTGCAAACTGAAAATTGCATCACAAAAATTGCTTCTTTTTATAATTAAAAAGAGTAAAATTATATACTTCTATTTTTTGACAATTTCAAAATTGTAGAATGATTGCTACAGTACTTTCAGCTGCCTCTCTAATACTCTATCTTGCCAAATTAAAGACTTAAAATGTAAAATGAGTTAAAAGACTCTACTGTAAGGTCTAAGTTTTAATAGGAGATCCAGTAGGATGAATGGTTGTTCTCAAAATTTATACACACATATGACAAGAAGTACCATGCTGTTGAGTTATGCAATCTGTTTCAGTACTGATTTCTTATGTTTTATTTTATGCTTTCGATAAAACCAATTTTCAAGAGCATATTACTAAAGCATATTGGTTTCTGCAGAATCGTAGCAAGGACAAGGGTCAACTCTCTTGTGTGTGTGTGTGTGCACGAGTGTGTGTGAACATATATATGGAATAATTTATTTATATACTAGTTTTCATACAATTTGCATAAATTTTAGAGAAGTCTGAGAGGTAGCTGAAAAATAAAGTCATTGGACAGCCTTTCTTTGGGTGACAAGTTGGGGAATGAAATGTAATGTGGAATAAAATCTTACTAAAGGAGTTTAGTAAGTAGTGAAAAAGAAGGGAGAATTCATCACTAACAGTAAGAGTTTCTGCAGTGTTCAATAATTGATCACTGTTTCATTGGCTGGAAATAGTGTATCAGTGAAACCCAAGGAGCGTTATAAAGACACTGAGTTATTCATTCTTTGTACAAATCCCTTATGCTAACACTGTGTCAATAATTAGAACAATTGGGATGGTCTTCTGATCTGATTACACTCTCTTCTTTTTATGCAACTTTAGTTTCTTTGTTTCTTTTTAAAGAGATTTGATTTTGGATTTTTAAAGAGATTTGATTTAAAGACAGATGATTTATTCATGCTAAAGGAATAATAATAGTACCTTGAATTTTATAGCACTTGCGACTATATTGCAGAGAAATAACACATGCAATTTTATCTTCACAACAAAGCTCTTTGGAACATGGGTAGGAAGTTAGCATTTTATTTAAAAATATTATTTAAGGGCGCCTGGGTGGCTTAGTCGGTTAAGCGACTGCCTTCAGCTCAGGTCATGATCCCAGGGTCCTGGGATAGAGCCCCGCATCGGGCTCCCTGCTCAGCAGAGAGCCTGTTTCTCCCTCTCCCTCCGCCTGCTGCTCTGTCTACTTCTGGTCTCTCTGTCTATCAAATAAATAAATAAAGTCTTTAAAAAATATATTATTTAAATGTTTAAGTGGCACATGTGTGATCATGACTGTTCGTGTCATGTTTTTGTCCCCACGAGGACATTCCTCATAGGTAACCACTATTGACAGTTTTCCATTAATTGTTTCTTAATTTTTCTAAAACATATTAATTATGGACCTCAGTGTTTAGAGATAGCATATATATTTGCACAGGTAAATGTTTGCATATATTTTGATACAGGTTTTTTATTTCTTTCTTTCTTGGATTGTATTGTGTATTTTGTACTACAACTTACCATATAGACCTGATTTATTAAGGCCATCACTGTAAATGGGAACATTTACATATGACTTAATTTTTTAAAGGTTTTATTCTTTTGCAGGAATGTCCCTAATTTATTTAATGAATTGTTCCTCTACTGATACTTATGCTGTTTCTATTTTATTGTTATGAAAATGCTACATGTATCTCTGTACATTTCTCTATCTGTTGATATATCATTTTAAATATATTTTGTGACTACTTACCTATCCCAGTGGTTCTGTTAGACTGGATTCTTGGAAGTGAGACTTTTTTTTTTTTTTTTGGAAATGAGACTTTCAAGTCGTAAAGTTTTTCAAAGTCAAAACTTGAGAGCTGCTGTGAAGCTATCTGCCCCCAAATATTGTTCCATTTGTACTCCCAAAGACATTCTACAAACATTTACATTGTTCTGCCCTTCTGTTAACACTAAGTGTAATCAATTCTAAAGTTTGATTCGGTCTGCATTCTATTGTTTTGTTTGGATTTTTTCTGATTACTAATGAGTTTGAGCAGCTTTTCAAATTTTTAGTAGTCTTTTGTATTTTCACTGTTTTGGTTTCCCTATGGATATTCTTTGTTTATTAGTTCATTGTTTTCCCCTTTGGTAGTAGTTTGTAGTAGTTGCTTAGATATTCAGAATATTATTTTTTTGTCTTCTATATATGTCATAAGTATTTTCTCCTATGCTTTTACTTACTATGTTTTTGTTACACTAAAGTTTTTAAAGGTATGATACCTAATTTTTTTTGCAATTATACTTTTTTTCTCCCTCTCTCTTTGTACTTTGTGCACTGCTGAGAAGTTATTTTTTATAATACAAGTGATGAATGTGTTATCTATATTTTCTTCTGTCATTTTTAGAGGTTAGTTCTTCAAACTGTTGGGAATTAATTTTGTGTTTGGCATAAGGTATTGATCTAACTTTATCTTTGTACTAATGTATAGTCCATTGTTCTAATCTCACTTATTGAATTATTTCCCCATTGAGGTAAAGTGCCACTTTTATCATATGCTTAGTTTCTTCTTCAATCCTGGTCTTTTCCTAGATTTTTAGTATGTTTCCTTGATATATTTGCTAATTTCTGCCCTGACTTTAGACTTTAAAAATTCTACATCTTTAGATAAATTAAAAACAAGTTCCTGCCCTACTTCCTCCCCCCTCCCACCATCCCCCATATTTGGCTACCTTTGCAGATGCTGGCTTCTAGGTATGTTTTAGAATCAGCATGTCAGTCACCCTAAAAAAATCCTGTTGGGTTTGCAAGAGGGCCTAAATCAACTCTATCATCTAGTGTAGATGATTATCACAAATTTTTGCTTACTTCTAAGATTGTGACCCTGACTAGGAGGAAAATTAAGTGCTCGTCATGTAATCTTTTTAATATACTTTCTATTTACTTTTTCATTTTGTGGATTAAAAATATTTAGAGTTTTAAATTTCTTGACATTTATTTTTATATGAAGCATGAGGTATGAATCTTAGGCTTTTTTCCTTCAAAATGGATAACCAATTTTTGTGGTTGCATGTATTGTATACTCAGTCATTTCCTGACCATTTTGAATAGAGATCTAGAACTTTCATCAGGACTGCTCCAAAGGTGACTCCTCCAACATGACTCCAAGTCAAGTAGCCAAGTACTCAAGTAGGGAATCAGGTTTCCCAGGCTCTGCCTGAAGTTGCATTATCTCCCTCACTGTTTGAATAACGGAGTCACTTTGTCAGGAACCTGAAAGAGTCATGAGCATGTCATAATCTCTCTATATATAAATTTTAAAGAAGCTCCATGCATATATTTCTGCCATTGTAGATGGACAGAGTGATGGGTGGGTTGCATGCCGCCCCCTCTCAGGGAGATTTTACTGTTATTTATCTGCAAGAGCTTCAAAAAGCAAAGAGTTCTGTTCTTAGTTATGGGCAGAATAAACATCTGAATATTACTTGATAGCATACCATTTATCTTTGTTCTTGGCACAAACACGTTTTTGTTCTTGGTGCACACTTTCCTACCAACAACAGATGGCCAGTTGGTTTGTTTCCTGAACGTACGTTATACAGTTTGAGGCCACTAAGAGACAAGGCAACTTAAAAATAAATGTATTTCATAAATATGAAGAAAAGTTTCTTTTCTTATCTTTTTTAAATTAGGAAGAATAATGAATGTTAACACCTGCACTTGAAATTTTCCAGAGTAAAATATTATTTCATAATCTCTGGAAAAGACCAGAATTCTTAAAAGTATTGTCTAGGCAAGAATGACACTTAAATTTCAACGGAAGTGTTTTAGGTTAGTCAGACGGAAAAACTCCAGACATTTACATACTGATTAAGAAAAATTGAGAATGAAATATAAGTAATCCTTGGGAAAACAAAAACAGAAACAATTGCATCCATTTCACATATTTGGATTACCTAAAATAGGGGAAAATAGCAAATGTGTATAATGACTGAATCAGGATTCTAAAAATCTGCTCCCTCGGCAGGAGTGACACACAATGGCTCTAACAGAATGAAAACTGATTAGGAGAAAAGTATGTACAAGATGAGGGAGGGAAGAATTACTCGTGGAGATGAACAGGATTTGTGATGATGTTACTGCTGTCAGAGCTGCTCCAATACGCACACGTAAGCAGCAGTTTTAACGGCCGCAGACACACCGAGGCGGACACGTGAAGGTGGGAACTCTGGTCCCGTTGCCTTAGGAGGCTCACTAACTCTTCAGAGCCTCACGGGGAATGATCCGTAGCTGCAAGTTCGTCGTTGCGAGTGAGGTAGATTTCCTTGGCGGCCAAGCCAATACCAAGCCGTCTGTATTCACTGTCTCTCCATTTCTTCCTTGCAGATCCACTGAGGTTGCCCCCACTGCTCTCGTCGAGGCCCCGTGACCTCCACATGGTTCCACCCCATGCCCGTTCTCGGGCTCCTGAGCTCGGGCAGCACTGAGCACAGCTGAGCCATTCTCTACTCCTGAAACATCTGACTTGAGACACTGGTTCACCTCCTGGTTCTGGGCCTGCCTTCCTCAGGCTCCGCTGTGGTGTCTCCTGGCTGCCTTCTAGATGGTGGAGTCCTCAGCGCTTCGTCTGATCGTCTGATCTCAGCAGTCTCGGAGCTTTACACACCGTCTGTGTGCCGATGACCCTAAATTATAATCCCCAACCTCGCCCCTCTCCCGACCGTCAGATTGCGTATCCCACTTCTCTTTAGGAATCTCCACTTAGAGAAGCACCTGAAACTTCATGTGTCCAAAGTGGAACTCCTCTATGACCCCACCAAGCCTGTTCTTTCTTCTCCTTCTTGGGTCAGGAAATGGCAACTCCCATCTTTCCTGCTGTTTCAATAAAAGCTTTGGGTTCATCCTTTCCTCTTCTCTTTCAGGGACCATGTTCTGTCATCCATCAGGAAGTTCCGTTGGCTCTGCCTTAAAAATATCTTCTGAATCGAACTGCTTCTTTATCATCCGCTGTGCTACCACCCTGGTCAAATCCTCCAGCAAACGTTGCCTGTGTCACTGAAATAGTCTCCTGATTGGTTTTTCTGCTTCCGGCCTCGCCCCCTCTTCAGGCCGCATTCAGCACAACAGCCAGAGCGACCCTAGAGAAACATGTCTGTTCACGGTGCTTATCTGCCCCAAACCTTCTCCTTCCATTCCATCCAGAATAACTGTCCTACTCCTCACACAGCAGCCTGCTCCCCCCCTGCTGGGGACCTCTCGAGCTTATCTCCTATTATTTCCCTGTCCCACACTCTCCACGCCAGTGACACTGCCTGCTTGCCCTTCCTAAGCGTGCCACACCTGCTCCTACGTCAGGATCTTTTCCTTTGCCATTCCTTATTCCTAGAGTACCTCCATCCATGAAGTTGTCTGTAGACTTGGTTGTGACGTAGCAGAGATATGTTGGAGAGGATTCAACTGTAGGGATACTTGAACTGATTGAATATATAAGGCCCTTTCTGCTTTTGAGACTACAGCTTTATTAATTAGTGGAAGAAACTGATTGTATACTGTGTAACAATTACTGGGTTTCCGCTAGATAAAGAACAGCTCAAATATGCCTGATTAAAATGGAAACATTTGTCCTTGTATACAAGTGGTTCTTAAACTTGTTCTTTTAACAGTGAATACTTTTTAATAACTAACTTTACTTGGAACTTCATCTCCAGTACATAATGTCAATAAAAGCGGATCTGCTTAGGGCTCGTGATAGGCTGGCAAACCCCTGTCTGTCCATAACCCTTGTAAGAGAGGTAGGTGTCCACTGGGGAACACCTGCAAGAACCCACTGTTAAGTGCTTTGGCCGTCACCCATGGAGTGCTTTGGGGTTTGTGAAGTGACTTGAATTCTCATCATTTTAGAGTAGCTGGCTCTGGGGCAACGCAGTTATTTGGGGGAGCAGGAAAATAGTTCAGCTTTATTTGAAATAGCAGCATTACATTGTATAAAGAGTAGTGTCAGAAAGAATAGGAAGAAGTCTGTGCAGAAGAATTCAGAATATGACACTACCCTTAAGAAGAAAAACCCCAGATGTCAGAGGTGTACAGTTGCTGGTTATCCCCATGTTTTGTAATTAGTGCATTTTGTCAGATTCAGCTACAAGAGAAGAGCTGATTCATGGTAAGAATGATCATTGATTAGTGGTCTTTCATCCATTTCCTCCAGCTGAGCTACAACAGTAACATTTTTTCAAAGGAGGATTTTCCAATATCTGTGGTGGAAATATAATGATCAACCCAAAATCTTGAGAGAATAATCACTTTTGCATGTAATGGAAAACACATGGCCCTAAAACTTTTCTTTGGCTTTTATCAAGCAGTTGTTGCCCCAGTCAATATCCTGTCACTGTTAATTAGAGACCATTTGTGCTATAGCTGACTTGTCACTCTGCAGAACTCCTGTGGAGGGATGCAGGGCGGTCAGTGCCACGGCTCAAAAGAGCACAAGTCAGTTTTCAAAGGCTCCAGCACACACTAATGGTGACCCAAGTTGTGCTCCCTCCATTATTGCTGTTAGGTCGGAAAGCTAATTAAAAATCTCTGCTGGCATGAATGTGTGTTCGGTGTTCTAAAATACGTCGTCTCTAAAAGACTGACGGATTGAAACCACCGAAACAAGCCTTCGACTCGACTTTGTTTTCATGTGTTCATTGATTCTGACCCTAAAAAATGCTCAAGTTCTATCTTTCTTGGACCCAAATGTTGCTGAGTAAATTTGACTTTAGCCTGGAAAAAGTTTCTAGTCATGTGGACAAAAGCCAGGAAGGCAATTATTTCTAGTCTCATTAATGGCTAAAGGAAAATTGAAATCATAACTATGATTTAGCTAGCTACCTAATTATCTATTTTCAAATCCTATTTTTCTGGAGCCTCACAGAAAACTCTAATAATTTTATCCTTTAGGGGTAAGCTTGATGGTCCATAAATGAACTTATGAGGGCCAGATACTTTGCAATTGATTTATGAACATATGCCAGGGATGGAAATGGGAGAAGTTAATAAAATACAACACCGAAAAATAAAATGGCTTTTAAAAAGCCCATCACTTTGCGAGATAAATATAAATCACAAATTTTTGGGTAAATGGATTATAAGTACTAGTTTTGGTGAATTAACTGCTACTTCTGTATTTTCTCTTACAATGGCCCAATAAAGTTTTTTGAGGCAAATGTTCAAGGACTGGGTTAGATCATACAGTGAAACTGTATATGGTTCACAGTATCAGTTATGGTATGTGTAATTATATTTTGAGACCCTTGGTAATACTTAGAAAGCATTCTTATTCCATTTGAAGATGCTAAAAATAGGAATTATTGGTACAGTTCCTGCAGAGTGCTACATGAGCTACTCGATAATATGGGAGGTAGGGAGGCCCTATCTGGGAAAATTTGGGAGATGCCGAGTGTGTCTTAACTATAGGCTGACAAGAAAATGACTGTAGGTTGATTTCTAAAGATCCATGTGACTAATACATGCATGGAGGGCCTTTGAAAAAAATATGCTCTACTTTTCTACCTTATTTGCAAGAAATCAGGAAAATAAATAAGGGAGAAAAGAAAACCAAACTTGTACTTTTATGAGGACTGGAAATTCCTCTCCATAAAAAAATTGAGCATGAGTAAATGCAGTCTGGCAAAGGGAACTGGGTAGATTTTTTTTTTTTTGAAGATTTTATTTATTCATTTGAGAGAGACAGAGAGAGAGCAAGCAGGCGGAGGGGGAGGGGCAGAGGGAGAAGCAGACTCCCCACTGATCTGGGAGCCCAACCTGGGACTAGATCCCAGAACCTGAAGATCATGACCTGAGCCGAAGGCAGAGGCTTAACCATCTGAGCCCCCCCCCCCGACCCCCCAAATGGGTACCTTTGCTTGCATGTGGGTTCGTATGGATTTGTGCAGTGCTGTGTGCGTGCAGGGGTGGAGACCTCGAAGCAAGAGACCATGGTGAACAATTTTTGAATGATTTTTATTGAAAATTGAATAATTTTTAAAGTATTTCCTTTAATTGTTCTATGAAGAGGAACCACTGATTATTCAGCGGTTTTTTTAGAGCTTTTTTTTTTTTTTTTTTTTGTAAATATTACAGAGTGCAGACCATTGTTTTCCTTCTTTGTATGACGCCCGTGTCGTATGTTCTGCGACAAGGCAGGGACCTCGGGGAGGGCTCCGAGCTCGTGAACACGCCGGGGACTGCGTCGCGGGGGCCTGGGCGCGCGCGTCGATCACCCCGGCTCGGCGCCGTGCGCACGCTGCCCAGAACCTCGGCCCGTCCTCCGTGCGGCGGCTGCCTTGCCGTCTGCCTTTTTTGTTTCTGCTGATTGGGCTGTCCGACAGGTAACCTCCTTGTGTTGTGTTTCTGACGGGGACCCTTAACCTTCCTGTGTTCTCTGAGATCTGTGGGCGCTCCTGCAATATCGAGTAGACACACGTGTGAGCAACTGGGGGTTTTTGCGTGGCGACGTTACTTTCCATCGGCGACCGTGCTTCCTGTCCCACTGAGGATAAAAGCAGTCGGAGCGGCCCCCGCGCACCGTGCTGCCCCGTCCTCTGTGCTGAGCCCCCTCCGCTTCCAGCCCGGGCCCCGCCCGCGAGCTCCTGCGCCCCAGGGCGCAGCCCGGCAGCTCCCCGTCTCTGCCACATCCCTTCGCTGGCTCCTCCCCTTCTGCAGAGCGCGTGCCCCCCAGTATTCCCTGGCCTCGTCCCCAGCTACTCAACCCCTCCTGCCCTCTGCTCCAAGGACCACCTTCTTGACTGGGTGTTGAACACGCCAAATCCGTGCCACTGTCACGGTGTGTGTGTTCATGGTGCCCTCTGCCTCCAATGACCCCCCCCCCCAGTTGCTCGACTATTGTTCAAATGCCACCTTCTCACTAAGACCCGATTTTTCATCACCTTATTTAAAATTGCAACCTCTCCCTGCTTCATAAAACTCTTGGTTCCCTCTCTTGCCTAAGTTCATTCCATAGCCAACATGACCGTCTACTGTATGAGGTATTTTCCTTTGTTTCTTGAATTCCAACCTCTGTCCCCCCACCCTCAACAGCCATGCAGCTACGGGCCCTGGTCTGGTCACGATCCTATCACAGCTCCTGCAGAAGTTACCTCACACACAGAAGGCACTCGATCAAGGTTCAGTGATTCAGAGAATTACACACTAGAGAGAAAAATCTCCTGCTTTTCCCACTTTCCCCAGTTACGTGTTTGGTGCATTTTACCTATTTGCTGTTCGTGTTTCATAGCTATGAATAACTTACCCCTTTTCCATTGTTCCTCAAGGACAGACTCAGGAATCCTTTCAGTAAAATCAAGGGAAATACCTTTATATTTATTACATATTCTTCACTTTATATTTTATTATTTAGTGTATATTCATAACCTAAAAATGTTCGCATTTTCTTGAAATATTTCCTAAGCATTTTCAACAGTTTTTTTTTTTCCCCCTGCAAAGTGCAAATTCCCAAAGAAGCAACAACAATAAAGACACAACACAAACAGAAGAGATGAGCCAGGTGTCAGAAAGCGCTTAGTGAGTAATCCTGAGCAATTACTGAGCCTCATGCGTCCCTGGGACCAAGGTCCTGCCTGTGGGCAGCGCGGGGCTGAGGGCTGGACGTGCTGGGCTTGGGCAAGCACCGAGATCACTTCCCTGTGCAACACAGCGGGCCTGCTTCCAGAGAGAAACAGAGAGCGGGCGCATCTGTCTATGGTACTCCAGTAGACACGACCCTGACCACCTTCCACCCGGCTCATCTCTTTCCTCGAGGTGACATCGGGGTGCAGAGTGAACACAGCTGAGGCGATTCCACACGAGCAAGCCAACAGACCAACCACGGCGGTCATAAAAAATAGAGCAGTGTGGTCCTTTTTTTTCTTTCCTCTACACTGGGTTCAGGAAATGGGTTTTTAATTTTAAAATAGGGACAACGTCAGGTGATATTAATGGGAACCAAGAGCAAGTGTGTCTGTGGTGGTTACCACGTGCAAAGTCTCGATCTAAAGCTTTATAGTTTGGATCCGCAGACAGCCAGTGTGTGTTTGGAGGCGGTGTTTTGGGGGCCTCTAGCTGGCGTACTGAATTAAGATCATGCAGAGGATGGCTTGCTGGGTGAGAAGGCTCAGGTCACCCGTGCTGGGTTGGCAGCTAGCTCCCTCAGCAGCTGCACTCCTACTTTGGGGAAAGTGAAAAACCCAAACTCTGGGTCACACTCTGGGTGTGAGCAGGGTTGTCATACCATAAAATGCCTAAGCAGCCACTTAGAAGAGCTGTTTTCTCATGATAGGGGAGTGCTGTTCTTATTCCCATTTTACAGATAGGGAAGCAGAGGCACAGAGCCGTGAAGAGACTTGCTCTTGTTTCAGCTTCTACTAATTGACGGAGGTGGGCTTTGAACTCTGGCAGTCCAGCCCCAGCGTCTGGGCTCTGGACCCCTGGAGCGTGTGGCGTCCTGAGGGAGAGCGCCTTCCTCTCTCTTGCTTGGCTGTGCCAGCGTCCTCTGCTCTGTCCATACCTCTGGCGAAGCGTTTCCATGAGCTTGTCCTCAAATTGGGTCTCACAGTTGTTCATCACGCGTTAACACTCATCCTTTTCTTTCTGGATCTGGTTCTCAGACCTCACAGAAGGAAAATACCAGCTAACGTGGTAGGAGACGTCAATGACGGACTCTCTTCTTTTTATGTCCTTTTCCAGACAGTGCCTTCATTCTGGAGAGGGGCTCGGTTGAGGCAGAGTTGAGGAGTGAGGCTGGGATAATTGTATGCATGTGATTTTGCTGATTTCAAACCAAATATATTTAATATAGAACCTGGTCTAAATATCCAGGTTCAGCTTGCATAGGCCAATTAAATTCTCTTAAGCATCCATAGACTGTGGATGTTTTTGTGTCGTCTTCGTGCTGGACAGGCAAATGGTTTCAGTGAGATGTATTTCCAGTGATCAGTAGTATAAAGATTCTGGTGACGGTTAATTTTAAAATCTCAGAGAGAACTTGTGACTGTTACTCCTATGTGATAATAAACACAAGATCTAATCTTTATGTTTGAAAACATGTTTGCTTTTCTTTTCACTGTATTAGAGGCGTTTAGGGACTAAATTTAACCTGTCAGTTGGGCTCAGGAAACATACTCAGAAACATACTGAAAGAAAAATAAGAGGTATTTCTCCAGGTCTAATACTTTAGTATGGAGAAGATAAACCACAGAATTTTCTGGAATAATTCTCTTATGCCATTGTAATAGGTAGAACTCTTGGGGGCAGCAGGATGCTACTAAATTCTCAAATTTGGAAAAATATAAAACTGTTTTTCTGCCGGGTGTTGAGGCAGGTGACCCTACCTGGTGTGGTCTCCCATGGTGCTTCTTCCTACCTCTGCAATCTCCCAATGGATTGGCCAACATAGAAGATTCTAACGAGACACATATCATCATGGTACACTCCTGTGAATTTTAAATAGGTTTTAGGTAGAATTGTTCTCTATTTTAAAGTACTTTATAAGGCGAATGTCAAAATAAATTAAAAGTTTGATCCTACCAAGCATGCAGATACACTCACGTTTCTTACCCTCTTGTGACAATAAAGGAACATTTACTAACTGGAAATTGCTCTCCATTGTTCTGCCTGACCTTTTGAAGGCTCTGCTGTAATAATATGTTAAATTACGAAAACTGTGATCCTAGGTAAAAATTATGGATTTTTGCATGGATTCATCTGAACTGTAATTGATTGTCTAACATGGAAACCATGCTATGTGAATTATTTGGCACAGTGCTAATATTGGCTAATTTAGAATGTAATTATAATCAGCACGGATCCTTTCAACTGCACTTATGAACTTAGCCACAGTGGGAAAGCATATAGGACTCCCCGCAGTGCAGAAATCACTTGGTTCTTTGGAAGACATATAGTCCAAGTTTTTAATTATATTCGGCTGGAGTTCTCTTTAATTTTATCTTGCTAAAAATGAATGGATTTTAATATGACAAAGGTGATGCTCACATAGTAAAGGAAGCACATTAAACAGAGTTTATAATACTTCCCACTGAGATGAGTGAGCTTTAGCATTTAAAATGAGAAAAAGGCTATTCTTTACATTAAACATTTGATCAACCCAAGTGATAACCAGAATACAATTTAAATACCATCTTGATAACATAAGCTTATCATATTTCAGATGTGTACTGTACTCACCTGTTTATACAGTCTGTGTAGCCTCCAGAAGAATTTATTTGCTGAAGTCCTAGGAAAAAAAGATCCAAATTTCCTACCCCAGGTCATGAGAAGAGAGAGCCATTAGTTTTCCGTGACTTAGCCAAAGAACTCATATTGGTGTTTCCTCCTCTAAGAGCGGCATGAAGAGAAACTTCTGGTCTTGTGGTGATATTTCAGACATAGATAATCATAATATTCAGGAACATTTCATATCCAGAAACATAAAGATATTCTATTTTCCGGACACGTGACATATACAAATGAGTGGAACTGACTTGCTAACAACAAAGAAACCATTCGCAGATAGCTCTTCGCTCAAGTACGGTTGGGGTTTCATAAAAATGAGAAGCTTTGCTTTTTAGTCTAAGAACGGTGGTTAGAGGCCATGAACATGGTCACTGCAAGAATGAGGATTGGGAAAGATAATTAGTTGTTGAAGCTTCAAGATTGCTCTTGAAGACGTTCAGTGAAGTGGGTTGGGTGCTGACAGTAAGCCTGTGAGTCTGAGGGGAGTGGTTGCTTGGAAGCCACAGGGCTGGGGTAGTTTCCGGAGCTGCCTGCACCGCTTTTCCCTCACCCTCTAGAAGAGCAATTTTCAGGCTTCAGCATGTATCAGAATACCAGGAGGGCTTGTTCAGACACGGATTACCAAGCTCCTCCCCAGATTTTCTGACTCAGTTAGTCTGGGTTAGGGTCTGAGAAATTATTTTTCTCAGAAGTACCCAAAAGTACCTACTGCACTTGCTCTGGGGACCCTACTTTGAGAACCACTTCTCTAGAGCCATGGGGCAACTGACATGCCTGAACCCTCCAGCTTGGTGGTAAGACCAGCAGGAGGAGGGCAGCTCTGGTGTTCCAGATTGGTTGGTCGAGGATCATGGCAGTAGATGGACCACCCGCACTAGCGTCCAGTCCGTGTCCTCATGTTAATTCTGCGCGTGAGCGCACGTGTGGGTACGCACCTCATACATTCGTGGTGGACGGTTGCGGCCTCCCCAAGTCTACTGGAGCCCACATCTTTTAGCTTATTCAAGGACTTTTCTTAGAAATTCTCTTAATTCTTTTCTGCATCATCTCATTCTTCCTTTCTACACCATCATTCCAAGTAGCCTTCCAACAAGCTCTGTTTTCTCCCACTTTTTTTTTTTTTTGGAAGTTCTTTAGCAACCAACTCTTTTTTTTTTTTTCTTGTTTTCTTCCATCTTAAAAAAAAAGGAATAAGAGCACTTCGGTGGCTCAGTTGGTTAAGTGTCAACTGTTGATTTTGGCTTGGGTCATGATCTCGGGGTCCTAGCATGGAGCCCTGCATCAGGCTCCGTGCTCAGCTGGGGGAGTTTGCTTGAGGATTCTCTCTCCCTCACCCTCTGCCTCTCCCCCTGCTCACATGTGCTTTCTCTCCCTCCCTCCCTCAAATAAATAAATTAATTAAAAAAAAAAAAAGAAAAAGGAACAATCGTCCATAAACTCAGCAGCTCTCCAAGTAATAAGCCATTTCTTTGGTATCATTCATACCACAACTCTGAAAATTTGATGTTAACTTTCTCTACTTCTTTATCTATTTTTGTAACTTGTTTTTCTTCAATAAATTTTTCATTTCTGCCACTCCACTCCCACCTCACCAGTAACCTTCTCCTTACGACAAATTCTGTAATCAACATTCACTTCTCATCTGCTCGCCCTTGCAGAAGCATTGGGTATCGTCGACCATGCTGTCATTTTGGAAGTATCTACATCATCTGGCTTCTAACTAGCATGCTCTTCTGACTTTCTTCTTCTCTCTCTGGCTGTTCTTTCTCTGCCTGAGGACCTGGCAGCTCCTCATCTTCCCAGGGATTAGTTCTCAGCCTGATTTCCTTCTCTATCCACACTCACCCCCTGGATAATCTCATGCATTTCCATGCCATTCAGTCTGATTCAGACACTCATGAATCCCATACACATGTATCTCAGCCCCAATCCCCCTGGCAAGCATCAGACTCATGTATTCAATATTCTACCTAATCATTTACAGATGTCTGATAGGCATCTCAAACTTAATCTGACCAAAATAAAACACTTGATTTACTTCCTGCAAACCTGCTTTTCTCCTAGTAGTTCATTATTAAGTGCATCCCCATCTACTCTGTGCTCAGGTGAAAATCTCACAGAAGTCTTCCTTGACTATTTTTTCCATGCATTCCACATCCAATCCTCCAAGCTCTAAAACTCTACTTCCAAAATATATTCTAAACATGGTGCATGTGGGTGGCATAGTTGGTTGAGCACTGGATTCTTGATTTCAGCTCAGGTCATGATCTCAGGGTCCTGAGATGGAGCCCTGTGTTGGAACTTCTTTAGTTGAATTTTAACTTATCCCCTTGCTTCCATATTGGTTGCTCTGTAGTTAGTTCTTCATACAAAAGTCAGAGTGCTCTTTTAAACCTAAAGATTAGATTACATTCCTTCACCGTTCAAAGTCCTTCAGTGGGTTATCATCACACTCAGAACAAAATCCATAGTCATTACTTTAGCTTATAAGTTCTTCCATGATATGGTTTCTGACGATGTGGCAGACACCATCTCCTGGAGTTTTTATACCTTTCTCCCCTGTGCAAGCTCCAGGGTTTTCCTGCAGTTCCTGCTAGACGTGAATTCTATTTCCCTTTCAAAGCTTTTCCTCTTGCTATTCTTCTGTAAGTCCTTGCTGGGCTTACTCCTGTACTTCATTGGACATACTATGCACAGGTCTCCTCTTCAGGAAACAATGAGACCGCCTCTCCCCCAAGTCACTGACTACCACCTCACTTGGCTTGATTTTTCCGCATAGTACTTAACTGCTATGTGGTGTTCTGTGACATACTTATCATGCTGTTTCTTCATTGTCTGTTTTCCCATTAGACTCTCAACTCCATGAGGACAGGAGCTTTATCTGTCTTGTTTGCTATTTTATCTATAATACATGGAGCAGCCTAGTAAAATAAGTGGTTGATAAATAGTTGTGGAATGAATGAATCCATTGAATGGGAACATGATTTAGCATATATTTCGTATTTTGCCAAAGATTTTCCTGTATTACTATAAAACTTTGCTGGTTTTGACTAATGGATAGGGACCAGTTTGAATTAGGAAATAAATTTTAAACATTAAATCACACATTATTATTTTAATGTGTATAAGACTGTTTCAGTGTTTTGAAATTAGATGTGGTATAAACAATAAAAAAAATATTTCAACCAGTGACTTAAACCAGGTTAATAATATTGAGTCACTGATGAATTAATAACTATGATTTTGCCTTAAGCATTATTGATTTCCAAATGATGACTCCCTAACTTCTTAAAAATAGTAGCCTCTCCTGAAGGGTAGATAATGACATTTCAGCTTTACTTCAGACACTCGTTTCTTATTCAGTTTCCAAAAAACAGCTAAATTTTAAACTGAGTATTTATTGATTTTGTAGAATATCCTAACTTAGCACAATTTGAAGTTTTAAATGCTTCTCATGTTTAGAGATGAAATGATACAGTGTCTGGGATTTGCATCAAACCAGAGAGGCGGGGACTTGGTGAGAGCAGGGCAGGAGATTAACGGCAATGTTGAAACTGGGTGATGTGGAACCGGGAATTCTGTCTACTATTCTCTTTATATTTGTGTTTGTTTATATTTCCTAAATACTGTAAAAACAAAAATTGTTTACTCAAATTTTTTCTCAAAAAAAAAACAAAAAACAACTGCCTAAGAGACATTGTCATGTTAATTTGAAAACGTTTTCAAAAAAGCTTTGGTGAGTATTTTATTTATTAAGTAAAGATGTAGCAGGCAAAATTAGTAAATATTTCTTATTGGTTCCTTCAAGAATCAACTTCAGAAATTCTTTGATTCAGGACAGTCGTAATTTTATTTCTATAGATGATTTATTTAAATGCACATATAAATGCACATCTCATATAATTTATAGATTTCATGTTTCTAATTTTCTTTATTAGATATAGGTCAAAGATATGTATAATTTATACTATAAATCCATTGAGTCTTATATTAATCTCACATACAACAGTGTTCAAAATTGTGCATACTGGTGATACTGCAAATATGCTTTGTAATGGCCCTTATTTAAATATTTAATTACAATGTGGTTCTCATTACATGAGAAAAATCATTTTGTAGATTTTAAAAAATGAGATCATTGTACTTAATTACCATATTAAGACCAACACCAGTGTAGTTACCTGAGTGTCAATTAATTCTTCCCTCTTCTTCAGTGGCCTGTCTCAGGTCTGTCAAATAAGTGTGATGCTTACATTTACCAAGATGTTTTTTCTGGTAATTAAATGCCAGTGGATTGTCAAAAGTGCATTTAGTACCAACATTAGTATGATAGTTAGAAAAAAATAGCCCAACTGCCATGTAATTATCTCCAAGTTGTATAGGGCATAAATATAAATTATTGTATCCTTAGAGCTCTGGTGGGAGGTTTTGAATATAAATGCCTGAGATTTTTAAAAGGTACTGTGCATACATGGTCATAAGAACTTCTGAATCTTGAATATTGAGGTTTCACAGAAAATGAGAGTAAATAGCATTGACCTCCATTGTAGAATTTTATGTTAAAAATTGACATAATTTGGTGGAACAGAAGCACTGTATGTACTCTGTCACAAGGGAGGCAGCTTGCTCAACTATGACATCTACCAGCTGAGTGACCCTAAGAAAGTTACCTGCCTCAGACTGCAATCCATGAAACGGGGAAGATGCTGGCTCATAGCTTAGTGATTATTTATTGAATCTGAAAGAGATTTTTATTCCTTTATCCATAAAATGATTTTTAATCTTTTGGCTTTTTAAAATATTTTATTAATTTATTTGACAGAGAGACAGAGAGCACAAAAAAGCAAGGGGAGCAACAGAGGGAGAGGGAGAAGCAGGCTCCCCACTGAGCAGGGAGCCCAATGCAGGGCTAAATCCCAGGACCCTGGGATCATGATCTGAGCCAAAGGCAGACGCTTAACCAACTGAGCCACCGAGGCACCCCTGTAAAATGATTTTTATGTGTTATTTTGTTAATATATTATTCTAGATAATATTAAGGCATGATAACAAAAATGCTTGTTTTATTATTAAAAATAAGCATTTTGAAATTTAATAAATGTATACTAAGCATTCTATTTTTTATATTCTCTGCTTTTGTGAAGAAAACTCACAATTTTTTAATGAAAAGTAATAGCCAAATGATTTAATAAAGGTCAGATAAATCAGAAAGTAGAGAATGTATGGGTGAAGTAGTGTGATCTGTATCTTCAGGGATATGGATCAGGTACTCAGGAAAGCTTGTTGATGGGACACATTCAAGGTGGCTGCAGTTTCTTTGACATTTCCCTTGAGAGGTGAGGTCTCTGTCTGCTTCCCTTGAACTGAGCTAGGCTCCATCATTGCTGTGACCAGTTCTTAAGAAAATGTCATCTTCACCTTCTGTTTCTTTGAATGGTCTTTCTGGGATCCCTTAGCCACTGTGTAACAAGGATGAATATTCTGACACTGCCAGAAGGGTGCAATCACCTGTAGGTCCTTCAGTGGACAGTCACAGCTGAGCTCAGACTTCTAACCATCCCTGCCACCCCTTCCAAGGTCCGGGCGTGTGAGTGAAGATATGTGGGTGTTGGTGTTGCTTCCAGCTGCATCCCACCAAGTGACTTCAGGCATCAGTACCATGTGGAGCATAAGAGTCACCCACCTGAATCCTGGCCAAGTCACCCCTAAAATGAGATATAACAAATCAAATGGGTGGGCTTAAGCCAATAAGTTATAGGAGTAATTTTTTGGGTAGCAGTAAACAAGATTGTTTCCTTAAAAATCACTTGATATGAAGAAACAAGTCAAAAAGCAGAAAATGACCAAACCAGCCCTATGGGAAATATTGAAAGGAGTCCTCTAAGCAAAGAGTGAGCCTAAAAGTAACATAGACCAGAAAGGAACAGAGATAATATACAGTAACAGTCACTTTACAGGCAATACAATGGCACTAAATTTCATATCTTTCAATAGTTACCCTGAATGTAAATGGGCTAAATGCCCCAGTCAAAAGACACAGGGTATCAGATTAGATAAAAAGCAAGACCCGTTGATATGTTGTCTGCAAGAGACTCATTTGAGACCCAAAAACACCTCTAGATTTAAAGTGAGGGGGTGGAAAACAATTTACCATGCTAATGGACATCAAAAGAAAGCTGGGATGGCAGTCCTTATATCAGATAAATTGTATTTTAAACCAAAGACTATAATAAGAGATGAGGAAAGACACTATATCATACTTAAAGGGTCTGTCCAATAAGAAGATCTAACAATTTTAAGTATCTATGCTCCTAACATGGGAGCAGCCAATTATATAAACCAATTAATAACAAAATCGAAGAAACACATCAACAATAATACAATAACAATAGGGGACTTTAACACCTCCCTCACTGAAATGGACAGATCATTTAAGCAAAAGATCAACAAGGAAATAGAGGTTTTAAATGACACACTGGACCAGATGGACATCACAGATATATTCAGAACATTCCATTCCCAAAGTAACAGAATACACATTCTTCTCTAGTGCACACGGAATGTTCTCCAGAATAGATTATATCCTGGGTCACAAATCAGGTCTCAACCGGTATGAAAAGATTGGGATCATTCTCTGCATATTTTCAGACCACAATGCTTTGAAAGTAGAACTCAGCCACGAGAGGAAAGTTGGAAAGAACTCAAATACATGGAGACTAAAGAGCATCCTACTAAAGAATGAATGGATCATATGGTCTCACTTACGTGTGGAGCATAAGGAAAAACATGGAGGACATTGTGAGAAGGAAAGGAAGGGTGAATTGGGGGAAATTGGAGGGGGAGATGAACCATGAGAGACTGTGGACTCTGAGCAACAAATTGAAGGTTTTGGAGGGGCGGGGGTGTCCATTTCAGGGTTGGGCGAGCCTAGTGGTGGGTATTGAGGAGGGCACGTATTGCATGGAGCACTGGGTGTGGTACATGAACAATGAATCTTGAAACACTGAAAAAATAAAAGTATTTGGGGAAAAAAAAGAAAAAAAAAGAAAATTAAAAAAAAAAAATGAATGGGTCAACCAGGAAATTAAAAAAATCATGGAAACGAAAGTGAAAACACAACTGTTCGAAATCTTTGGGACACAGCAAAGGCGGTCCTGAGAGGAAAGTATATAGCAATACAAGCCTTTCTCAAGAAACAAGAAAGGTCTCAAGTACATAACCTAATCCTATACCTAAAGGATCTGGAGAAAGAATAACAAAGAAAGCCTAAACCCAGCAGGAGAAGAGAAATAATAAAGATCAGAGCAGAAATCAATGAAATAGAAACCAAAAGAACAGTAGGACAAATCAATGAAACTAGGAGCTGGTTCTTTAAAAGAATTAATAAGATTGATAGACTCCTGGCCAGACTTATCAAAAAGAAAAGAGAAAGGACCCAAATTAGTAAAATCATGAATGAAAGAAGAGAGATCACAACCAACA
>CM052889.1:6077230-6095718 GCA_028534135.1 Potos flavus | reverse complement strand
ATGCAAAGATTCTCACCAAAATACTAACCAATAGGATACAACAGGACATTAAAAGGATTATTCACCACGACCAAGTGGGATTTTTTCCTGGGCTGCAACGTTGGCTCAACATCCGCAAATCAATCAATATGGTACAATACATTAATAAAAGAAAGAACAAGAACCATACGATGCTTGCAATTGGTGCTGAAAAAGCATTTGACAAAGTACAGCATCCTCTCTTGATCAAAACTCTTCACAGTGTAGAGATAGAGGGTACATACCTCAATATCATAAAAGCCATCTGTGACGAACCCACAGCGAATATCATTCTCAATGGGGAAAAACTGAGAGCTTTTCCCCTAATGTCAGGAACACAGGAGGGCTGTCCACTATCACCACTGCTATTCAATATAGTACTAGAAGTCATAGCCTCAGCAATCGGACAACAAAAAGAAATAAAAGGCATCCAAATTGGAAAGAAGAAGTCAAACTCTCAATCTTTGCAGATGATATGATACTTTACGTGGAAAACCCAAAAGCCTCCACCCCAAGACTGCTAGAACTCATCCAACAATTCAGTAAAGTGTCAGGATATAAAATCAATGCACAGAAATCAGTTGCATTTCTATACACCAACAAAATTAAGGAGTCGATCCCATTTACAATTCACCAAAACCACAAGATACCTGGGAATAAATATAACCAAAGAGGCAAAGAATCTCAGAAAACTATCGAGTACTCATGAAAGAAACTGAGGAAGACACAAAGAAATGGAAAAACGTTCCATGCTCATGGATTGGAAGAACAAATATTGTGAAAATGTCTATGCTTCCTAAAGCAATCTACACATTTAATGCAATCCCTATCAAAATACCATCAATTTTTTTTCAAAGAAATGGAAAAAATAATCTTAAAATTTGTATGGAACCAGAAAAGACCCCGAATAGTCAGAGGAATGTTGAAAAAGAAAACCAAAACTGGCAGCATCACAATTCCAGACTTCAAGCTCTTTTACAAAGCTGTAATCATCAAGATAGTATAGTACTGGCACAAAAACAGACACACAGGTCAATGGAACAGAATAGAGAGCCCAGAAATGGACCCTTAACTCTGTGGTCAACTAATCTTCAACAAGGCAGGAAAGAATGTCCAATGGAAAAAAGACAGTCTCTTCAACAAATGATGTTGGGAAAATTGGATAGCCACATGCAGAAGAATGAAACTGGACCATTTCCTTACACCACACACAAAAATAGACTCAAAATGGATGAAAGACCTCAATGCGAGACAGGAATCCATCAAAATCCTTGAGGAGAACACAGGCAGTAACCTCTTCGACCTCAGCTGCAGCAACTTCTTCCTAGAAACATCGCCAAAGGCTTCAAGGGAAGCAAGGGCAAAAATGAACTATTTGGACTTCAAGATAAAAAGCTTTCACACAGCAAAGGTAATGGTCAACAAAATCAAAAGACAACTGACAGAATGGGAGAAGATATTGCAAATGACATATCAAATAAAGGGCCAGTATCCAAAATCTATAAAGAACTTATCAAACTCAACACTCAAACAACAAATAATCCAATTAAGAAATGGGCAGAAGACATGAACAGACATTTCTGCAAAGAAGACAGCCAAATGACCAACAGACACATGAAAAAGTGCTCAACATCACTCGGCATCAGGGAAATACAAATCAAAACCACAGTGAGATACTACCTCACACCAGTCAGAATGGATAAAATTAACCAGTCAGGAAACGACATATGTTGGCGAGGATGCGGAGAAAGGGGAACCTCCTACACTGTTGGTGGGAATGTGAGCTGGTGCAGCCACTCTGGAAAACAGTATGGATGTTTCTCACAAAGTTGAAAATAGAGCTACCCTATGACCCAGCAATTGCACTACTGGGTGTTTACCCCAAAGATACAAATGCAGTGATCCGAAGGGGCACATGCACCCGAATGTTTACAGCAGCAATGTCCACAATAGCCAAACTATGGAAAAAGCCTAGACGTCCATCAACGGATGAATGGGTAAAGAAAATGTGGACTGTATATATAATGGAATACTATGCAGCCATCAAAAACCCATGAAATCTTGCCATTTGCAACAACGTGGATAGAACTAGAGAGTATTAGGCTAAGCGAAATAAGTCAATCAGAGAAAGACAATTATCCTATGATCTCACTGATATGAGGAATTTGAGAAACAAGACAGAGGATCATAGGGGAAGAGAGGAAAAATGAAACAAGATGAAACCAGAGAGGGAGACAAACCATGAGAGACTCTTAATCTCAGGAAACAAACTGAGGGTTGCTGGAGTAGAGAGGGATGGGACAGAGGGGGTGGCTGGGTGATGGACATTGGGGAGGGTATGTGGTATGGTGAGCACTGTGAATTGTGTAAGACTGATGAATCACAGACCTGTGCCCCTGAAATTAAAAAAAAAAAAAAAAAAGCAGAGAATGATACTAAGAATATCTACTAAGGCAATCTTTCTGTTACCCTTAGTAGATCATTCTAGTTAATATTACTGAGTCTGAACATTAGGTCAAAGAGCTATTATTTGGAAAAAAAAGGATTTATTAATTTTCTTTTCAGGCACACATTTATTGCTCCTTGTCCAAATATGTGTAAATTCTAAAAAAAAAAAATCTGTAAATTCTGATTACCATTGTTAAAAATAATTATTTTGTTCTACCTATTCCACAAGGGTATCCTATATTAGCAGATTCAAATATAAGGTAGACTGTTCTGGTGTGGAGACAAAGAGGATATTGCAAATCAATGAACATGCATTAAACCCATGTAGGAGTAAAGTATAGTGTTTGTAAGCATTTAGGATGCTAATTTTAAGATGAGTGAAAAGTTGAACTTTAGAGCTTGAATTTGTACTTTTTTCTCAAGGTTCATATTCCAACACCGTTTGACAAGAATGCTATAGCAACCTCGTTCCGTCCTGTGGCCTTTGCTCTTGATGAGATTTGTGCACTTCAAAATGAGCACTGTTATTTAAACCCTCTCTGGGAGGCGTTGTGGGTGCAGGAAAGGAATGGTGTGCTGAAGAGCTAATGATGTCTTTCAGAAATTGCTAACCAAATTTTGTCCTTCCAGAGCAGAGTGGAAGAAACATTTTTGTTTATAAAGGAGAGCTTGTGCTTTCAAGTTAAAGTATTGCTCTGTCAGAAACATTTGCTGTTCTAAAGCTTCTCCATTATTAATAAAGCTATGTTGCAGTGTGACTCAATGCTTATAAAAGTGTCTCCATGAACAAGTTTAGAGATTGTCTTCATTCTAACTTAAAAGTCATTGTAGAGATTCTTTGTTTTGTTTTCTTTCTTATGCTCCAGGCTGCTAATCTTTTGGCTGTTTTTTTAGGTCTTCAGCATATGTATCAGTGATTGGTCTGGGAGAATCCAAGAGGGCAAAGCACAAAGCAATTAATTTAGCTTTTCAGCCAAAACAGTTTTAATGGCATCTAGAGCTGAAATTGACAATGAAGCCTCTCAATTACTTTCATCTTTCACTTCTCTGGTACAGCACAAGTCACTTAATGATACTTCTCTTTAATTTCATGGATTTGTAAAAAAAAAAAAAAAAAGTCCTGCTTGTAATCAATACACAATGGATTATGTCAAGTTTTTGTATAATTTGCATTTAACATAGTATCTGAATCACAATGGATACCTAATTATATATTCTGAATAAGATTATTAAAATCAACTTTTGTTAAAATGTTTTAGAATTACCAAAGGAGAAGCAACATATGAAGTGTTTTTTTTCTTCCCAGCTTTTTTTGAGATACAGTTGACTTAAAACATTGTGTAAATTTAAGGCATATAACATGTTAATTTGATACACTTATGTATTGCAAAATGATTTCCAACATAGTGTTAGCTAACATTTCCATCATATCATATGGTTACCATTTCTTTTTTGTGGTGAGAACAATTAAAATCTACTCTTTTACCAACTTTCAAGTATAAACTACAGTTTTCTTAGTTATAATCACCATGCTGTCTATTAGATCTCCTGAACGTATTGGTTTTACAAGTGGAAGTTTGACCAGCATCTCCCTGTTTCCCCTACCCCACAGCCTCTGGTAGCCACCTTTCTGCTGTGTTTCTATGCATTTGGGTTTTTAGATTCCACATATAAGAGATACCATACAGCACTGACCTTTACATTTCTGACTTTTTCACTTAGCATAGTGCCCTCAGGGTATACCCATGTTGTCACAAATGGTAGAATTTCCTCCTTTTTTTACGATATATGTGTCTTTATCCATTCATCCTTTGGTGGCCGCTTAGGTCACTTCCATATCTTTGCTAGAGTAAATAATGCTGCAATGAACATGGGAGTACAAGTATCTCTTTAAGACCCTGTTTTCATTTCCTTTGGGTAAATACCCAGAAGTGAGATTGCTGGATCATTCACCAACAGTGCTTACCATTTACCATTTGCTTACCATAATTAGGTGTTGTGATGTTGGGAGCATATATGTTTATGATTGTTAGATCTTGATGAATTCGTCCCTTTATGATTGTATAGTGACCTTGTGTATCTCTTGTTGCTATTTTTTGGCTTAAAGTCTACTTTGTTTGTTGTAAGTATAGCTAGCTATCCTCACTTTATTTTGGCCTCTACTTGCATGGAATATCTTTTCCCATGCCTTCACTGTGAACCTATGTGGGTTCTTGAAACTGAAGTGAATCCCTGTAAGCAGCATACAGTTAGGTTTTGTTTTTTTCAAAAATCATTCAGCCATTCTGTGCCTTTTGACTGGAGAATTCAATCCATTTACATTTAGACTGGCTATTGATATGTGAGGACTTACTAATTACTAATGCCATCTTATTGTTTTCTGGCTATTTTATACTTCCTTGTTCCTTTCTTTCTATCTTGATGCTTGCTTTGTGAATTAATGATTTCATATAGTCGGGTTTTTTTTTTATTCCTTTCTCTTTATTTTTTTTTGGATGTACTGTAGATTTTTGTTTTCTGATTACCATGAGGATTACATAAAATATTTAATAGTTATAATAGTCTATTTTATGATGATAACTTTACTTCAATTGCATACAACTCTACCCTCTTACTCTCCTCCTTTTATATTTTTGATGTCACAATTCAGTTCTTTTTATATTGTGTTCATCAACAAATTATTGTAGCTACAGTTATTTTTAATACTCTTGTCCTTTAACCTTTATAAAAGGTTAACTGGAGTTAAGTGGTTAACATTCCGCCATATTGTACTAGAAGAGTGTTATGAATTTGACTATATACTTAACCTTTATCAGCATGTTGTGTATTGTCATATGTTTTCATCTTACTAGTTAGCATCCTTTCATTTCAGCTTGAAAAACACCTTTCAGCATTTCTTTTAAGGCAGGTCTTGTGGTGAACTCCCTTAGCTTTTGTTTCTCTAGGAACCTTTTAATCTCTCCTTCATTCTTGGTTTGCAGTTTTGTTTTGTTTTGTTTTTCAGCACTTCGAATGTATTATCCCACTTTCTCCTGACCTGTAAGGTTTCTGCTGGAAATGGCTGATAGCCTCATGGGGGTTTTCTTGTAAGTTACAAGCTTTTTTTTCTCATGCTGCTTTTAAGATTCTCCCTTTGCCTGATTTTTGACAGTTTTATTGTAATATGTCTCAAGTTGATTTTCTTTGGTGACTTCGAGCTTCTTGAATTTAGATATGCATTTCTCCCCAGATTGGGGAAGTTCATAGCCATTCTTTCTTTTTTTTTTTTAAGATTAATTTTTATTTATGAGAGAGAGAGGGTTGGGGGGGAGGGGTAGGGGGAGAGAGAGAGGGACAGAATCTCAGGCAGACTCCCCACTGAGCATGGAGCCCAATGCAGTGCTCAGTCCCAGGATCCTGAGATCATGACCTGAGCCGAAATCAAGAGTCGGTCACTTACCCTAACCAACTGAGCCACCCAGGTGCCCTGCCATTATTTCTTTAAATAATCTCTTTGCCTGTTTTCTTTCTCTTCTCCCTTGGGGATTCAGGTAACTCATAGTGTTTCTTTTGATGTGCCATAGATCATGTAGGTTTCCTTCACCTCTTTCCATTCCTTTTTATCCTCTGACTAGATAATTTCTGAGTTCCTGTCTTCAATCTCACAGATTCTTTCTTCTATTGAATTAAGCCTGCTGTTAGTACTCTTTATTATAATTTTCATTTTGTTCATTGTATTCTTCTCCAGAATTTCTGTTTGGTTCTTTTTGTGTGTCTGTTTTCTGTCTCTTTGTTAAACTTCTCATTTTGTTTGTGTACTGGTTTTTCTGATTTCATCGAATGGTCTTTATGTGTTTTCTTTTAGCTCATTGAGTTTCCCTAAAAAAGCTATTTTGAGTTCTTTTTTGGGTAAATTAAAAATCTCTGTGTTTTTGGGTTAAGTTACTGGGAGATTGTTTTGATCCTTTTATGAGATTGTGATATCATATTTCCTTGTTTTTTTGTTTTTTGTTTTTAATGTGCTCTGAAGTTTTGCATTACTCTCTTTGCATTTGAAGTAGCAATCACCTCCTCCAGTCTTTACTATGTTCGGGAGAGAGTTATATCCACCGTCCACTGGCCCTGCTGGAAATTCTGAAGCTATCTCAGACTTTTTGTGGGTAAACCTACTCCATCTTCTTGCTCCCTCTTTTGGCAGAAAATGCTTAAGCGTGTGTGTCTTCTCAGTCTTGTAACACACAAGGCTGAGTGCTGACAACCTCCCTCTGTTTCCCCAAAGGAGGCACTAATCTCAAATTTGTGGTCTCTCCCTGGCCTCCAGATTTCGATGGCTTTCCATACTTGCTTACTTGCCTTCTGCCAAAGCCTGTGTGGGTGAGGCATATGGAGCACGGGAAGTGTCTGTGTGCCACGTGGGGGGAGTCATGAGTGATACGTTCCCAGGGGCTCCTGGGTGGGCTTCTTAGTGCCATCTGTGATGCAGATAGTAGGATCTGTCCTTTTAATGTCCTCTGAGAGTCCTGTCTGCTCTTCTCTGTGTTTCTTCCCAACTCTTCATGGTTCAATTCTTTTGATGTGGTGAGAGAGAGATGAGAATTTTGGCAGCATCTCGCACAGCTGGGGAAGCTGGGTGCTCACTCACACCCCCTCCTTTCCCTCACAGGAGAAATCATAGATGGAAAAAGAGTCTTGCCCTTAATCTGTGCTGCCTTCAGACATGGTGAAGGTCAAACTGTCCGTCTTGGACCCACCTCAGTGTGTCCAGACTCCTATTTTTTTGCTCCAACGGGGTGCTGGAACTTCTCTTTTTAGAAACCTGAACCTCCAAAAAGAGTCTCTCACACAGGGGTGATTCTAAGTCTGTATTCTCCAGGGTTCCCTGGACCATAGCCAAGACGGCCTGGAGATAGCTCATCGGCCACTGCAGGGTCCGCTGCCAAATTGAGCTCTGTCTATCCAGGCGCATGGGTCGGTGAGATTCATCCCGGGTCCCTACGTGTATGTTTCTGGATTTCACAGATCCCTCAAATGCATCTTTTTGTCCAAGGATAGATGCCGAATTTTTGGGTTTTGGTGCTGACATTACTCTCTGAAATGTTAATGAAGCTTAAACATCCATCCAGTGAAGTTATCAACAGTGTAGCAAAGAGAATTTAGGTATATTAATTTCACAGATGCAGGCATAAAAATTGGAATTTCAGGATTTTTCAGAAAAGGTAATTTAACAGAAAATTTGAAACTCTGTAAGTATGCATTGTTCTTTGAAAAGTAGTGACTGCTGGACAAATGTAGATTTTTATTATTACTGACATTTTGAGAAAACATCTGCACTGAAGATCCTGCAGTTGTGAAAAATGTCATAAGCTTTTCATGCACCCAGTTTTTTTGTCACAAAGTATTATCAGATTTTCTGCTTAGAAAATGTTTTTGGTTGAAATAGGCTAAAATCGACCTTGGATATAGGGACATTGCAAAAGTGACAGGTTGTATTCAGACTTCTCTTTGAAAATATGTATTTACATTGGCATACAATAACATACTAGCTGTGGTGACAGAGGAGACACAAGTAATTAATTATAACTTCTCAAAAATGTTTTGGTCATTTTGTTTGTACAGTTTTTTATCTGAAAAGGAATGAACAATCATAAAAAGAAAAAAAAATTAATGGAATGCAATTGAGAGTTAGGTAAGTTCCCTCTTCATAAAATACTTTAGTGATGAACTAGGAAGTACAAATAGGAAGAATCACTTTGTAATGTCAGGTAGCTATCCTGTCAAACTTGAGGTTTAAGATCTGCACTGATAAACAGACTGAATATCCAATTTCACATGCCTCTCAAATCTTAATATTTTTAACTATACTTTTAGGAAGTTAATATATCTTAGGAAAAACCTTTTACTTATATTTAAAAAATTTTTATTGTGGTAACATATACATAACACAAAATATACAATTTAACCATTTTTAAGTATATAGCTCAGTTGCATTAACTACATCCACATTATTGTGCAACTATCAACTCTATCTCCAGAACGTTTTTATCTTGCCAAACTCAAACTCTGCACCCACTAAGCAATTACTCTCTATCGACCTCTCCATGAATACTTGATTGCCTCCACCTCTTGGCTCTTATAAATAATGGTGCTAGGAACATGGGTGTGCAAATATCTGTTTGAGTCCCTGCTGTCAGTTATTTTGTGTATATATGCAGAAATGAAATTTCTGGATCTTATGGTAATTCTATGTTTAATTTTTTAAAAAATTTTATTTATTTATTTATTTACTTTAGAGTGAGAGAGAGAGAGAGCTTGCGCAAGCAGGGAGAGGGGCAGGGGGAATCTCAAGCAGATTCCATGCTGAGCACAGAGCCCAGTCTCAGGATCCAGAGATTCATGACCTGAGCCAAAACCAAGAGTCGAATGCTTAATGGACTGAGCCACCCAGGTGCCCCTCTATGTTTAATTTTTTGAGGAAACTGCATATTCTTTTCCACAGAGGCTACACATTTTACATTCCCACTAGCAATACACAAGGGTTCTAATTTCTCCACATCCTTGCTAGCACTTATGTTTTTTTAATTTTTAAAATTTTATTTTTTTAATAATAGTCATTCTAACAGGTGTGAGGTGATACTATAGTTTTGGTTTGCGTTTCTCTTATGATGAGTGCTGTTAAACATGTTTTCATGTGTTTGTTGGTCATGCATATATCTTCTTTGGAGAAATGTCTGCTCAAGTCCTTTGCCCACTTTTTAATCAGGATGTTCGTTTTTTGTTGTGGGATTATAGGAGTTCGTTACATAATCTGGATATTAATCTGTTTTCAGATTATAATTTGCAAGTATTTTCTCCTATTTCCTGGGTTGTGTTTTCACTCTGTTGATAGTGTCCTTTGATATGCCAACATTTTAAATTTTGATGAAATCTAATTATCTATTTTTTCATTTGTTTTCTCTGCTTTTGGTATCATAGCCAATAAATCATTGCCAATTCCGGTGTCATGAAACTTTTCTTCCATGTTTTCTTCCAAGAGTTTTATGTTTAAAACTTTTATCTTTAGGTCTTTGATCCATTTGAGTTAATTTTTTTGTGGGGTGGGTGGTAAGAGTTCATTATTTTGCTTGTGAATACTGAGTTTTCCCAAACACTATTTGTTGAAAAGACTGTCCTCTTCCTATTGAATGGTTTTGACACCCTTCACTGAAATCATTTGCTGATGTATGCAAGGGATTATTTCTCTGTTTTATTCCACTGGTCTTTAGGTCTGTCTTTATGCCAGTACCACATTGCTTTGATTACTGGAGCTTTGTAGTAAGTTTTGTAATCAGCAAACATGAGACACCCCCCCTCCCAACTTTGTTCTTTTTCAAGATTGTTTGGGCTATTGAGTGTCTCCTGAGATTCTATATAAATTTTAGGGTGGATGTTTCTATTTCTGCAAAAAATGTCATTGGGATTTTGAGTTAAATTTTTAAAAAAGGATTATTTACATAAGGTGTGATCTAGTGAAAAGAAGTTAAGCATTTTAACTTTATTTTCTTCAGCAATAGATCATGAGATTCTATCTATGTGAAAAGAAAATGTTAATATCTACAGTTCTTCCCATCTGATGACTATAATACAGATTTTAGCTGGTGGCTTTTGTCTCCCAAGTGTGCATCTAAAATAGTTCTACTCTGGGTCATGGGGGACAAAATAGTGAGTGGGCAGAGAACTTAGAAGTCTTCAGGTTGGTCTTTGCATTTGTTGTTTCCCCACACATGCCCAAATTCTGGCTGACTACTAGGAATAACTGAATGTGTGAATAGCTCGTAGCCAAATAGTACTGGGGAAAATTCAGCCTGATCTGAGAGATAATAAGTTTACTTAGTTTTTTTTTTTAATATTGTTACAGTGTGTCTTCTTTAGCAGTAGAGGTAAAATGGCTTTTGTTTCAACACACTATGCAGTGAATTTGTAGAATATCAGGTACAGAGACTCCTAAAATTTTTCTCAAATATCCATTGCAAAGATAGTGGAGATTTTTGGAGGAATCGAGAATCAGATCAGCGAAGCCTAACATTTGACTCTACTAGTACAGATCTTCTCTTTAAATTTTCCTTTGTTTTTCCCTCAGCAAATATTTAATTTTGAATTTGTTTGGATAATTTTCCAGAATAACAGACTATCAGTTGCCTATGTAAGTGTTTAATCGAATTACCTTATCTATTTAAAATATAAAACAGGAACATTTTCCCCCACTATTATTTCTTCTGCTCTGACAGAAGACAAACTTCCCAGTCCCTCATTATTTTGAATCAGATTTACCATGTACCTTCTGCACTAGCTCATGTATTTGCTATTGTTTGTGTGGCAGCCCCATCTTTGTGTGTAAGACGAAGGTCCTGAAGGATGTGAGTTATAGCCCTAAGGACTCCAGGTTCCCGCTGCTCCCACTTAGCGCTCTCTAAGTATTACTGTCCCACTGACTCCTAGAATAACGGAATTTAATTAATGGATAATGGAAAAATACCCTCTACGTTAGTGGAATGCGGCTTTTAAATGGTTTTGACCTCAGGAGAAAGGACACATTAGAGGTTGCTTGTCTTCTTTTGAACTATTCTAATTCTAGTATAGTTAGCACCCACTAGACTTGATAAGAACCTGGAAAATTCCACTGTTTTCTTTGAGCTTCTGAACCACGACTGTGGGACATGTGGAATCATCTTTTTATGGATGTGCTTTACTACTGAACGACTTGACTAAAACAATTAAAACAATTCACTGACTAAAGTCTTATTATTCCCAGGGATTATTTACATCACAAAAGGTAAACTTCTAAAGACAGATCCAGCTCCTAGAGTAGAGTGAACTAAGATGATACACACTCATCCCTACCACACAGCATGTAAATATTAGATAATATATGTAAATAAATAAAGCCGACTCAAAACCTAAATAGCCATGCTAAAAAAAACAAAGAATAATACCCCCTCCCCATCAAAACCTGAATTTCAGAAGAGCTATTTAGAAATTGACAACAGCTTATACTTCATTAATAAGATAAAGGAGAAAAATCAAAAATTTTCAATAAATTCATAAGAAGCATTTGACAAAAACCAAACACTTTTTAATGATAAAAACATTCAGCAAACTGGGACTAAAATGGAATTTCTTCAATCAGATAAAGGACTGCTATAAAAAATGACAGTGAGCATCATAATTAATGTTGAAATGCTGCTCACTTTCTACTAAGATTGGGTATGCTTACCGCTTTTATTCAACATTGCGCTGGAGGTTCTAGCCAGTGCAAATAAGAAAGAAAAAGAAAGAAAAGGCATTCAGATCAGAAAGGAAGAAGTGAAAATATTATTTGCAGATAACATTATTGTATCCGTAGAAATCCAAAGAAATTTTAAAAAATCTGTCCAGAACTAAAAAGTGAATTTAACAAGGTTCAGAATGGAAGGTCACTATACAAGATCAATTTGTTTCTCTGTATAAAGAAAACAAAATATTAAAATGCTATTTACCTTAGAATGAAAAAAAAAAACCCAAATGCACTCAAGAATAAATCTAAAATATGTGGTTGAACTTTGCAATAAGGAAACTTTGCAATAAGGAAAAATTAAAGAAAATCTAAGTAAATAGAGAGATTCATACATGTTTGTGGGTCGAAACCCTGACTATATTGTTAGGATGTACGTTCTCTCTAAATTAGTCTACAGATACGGTGTAATCCCGGTCAGAATCACAGCAGGCTTCTGTTTTGGGGGCAGAAATTGGGAAGCTGATTCTAAAATATTTATAGAAATGCAAAAGAGCTAGAAGAGACAAAATGATTTTGAAAAACTACAAAGTTGCTCCCCCCAGGAGCAAAATGCACAAATGATCATCACTACTTAACCACCCACACTTCTGCTCTCAATCCCTCCTGTCCCTCATCAGGTCAAGAGGCTTTGCAATGTGTCTCAGTCAACAGTGTCACCCTTCAGTAGAACACCCTTGGCACTGGGAAGAGTTAATCTCAAGAAAATCAGTAACTACAGGCCCCTGTTCCCCAATTAACAGCTTTCCTCCTCTTCTGCATGAAATTAAAATTCCTTAACCATCCTAAGTGTTACGAGAATCTGCAGTTTCCTTTAAACAATTAATGATTGTGAAAATTACAGTTTATTCTTCTTCTATCCCCCTAGGAACACCAAATGCTACTCTGAATGTCATTAATATAATATGCAAATGATCTGTTTGGCTCCTCTTCTCAGTTTGGGGTAACCTTGTCAATCAGCCTACTTGCACTAATGAGCTATCTGATGAAAGCTAGCCCAGCTGCTGAGAAGGTCACTGAAAATCTCGACCTCCCTTTCCTTGCTTAGGCCTACATGACAATATTCGATGGAAAAGGAAAGAACTTTGATTGACATTTATCTGAAGTCACCTGAGTGTTAATTAAGGACGATGCAGAAATCTTACTGGAAATTTCCTCCAACATGAATAAAGAGCAGCCATATTTTTCAAATGAGCTGTTTGAATATTTGAAGGTTATTATATAGCTGTGTTCCTGAAGTGGAGATGAGGAGGGGTTCCAGACCTTTCCATTTTGTATAACCACATTTATTTAATGTTTAGAAACATTATTTTAATATATTTAATATTTTTATAATAATATATTTAATATTTAATAATAAATAATAAACATTATTTATTATTTATAAAACATGACCGTATGACTATTTTTTAATACTGATGTTCTAGTTAATATCCTTGTGTCCTGAGAAACTTTCAATCTGCTTAGGTAAAATGTTTGTCGAGACGACTTGACTAAGTGCAAAGGCAGGAAACCATTTTCAAAGGTCACCAAAGAATTCCTAACGGCAGGAGCGTGAGACCTATAAAACAGCTGGGGCATTTGGATGAAAGTTTGTTAGAAATTTTTAAAGGAGTGTTTTTTCCCCACAAGAATTACTGTGGGTAGGAAATTCCCTAAGAGAAGGACCTTTGCTGTAAAGCAGAGTTAGCGGTGACCTTGGATGTCTGGTGTGACTAAAACACTCAAATAGTTGCCCTGCGTGAATGAAAATTAAATAGAAGACACAGTCTTCGTCTTGTGTGGAGTACAAGTTGGTTTGTGTGTATTCATCTACTTGGCACATTCGATTTGGTGTTTTCAGTTGATCTGAAAGTCTCACGTAAGACGTGGGCTTGGATTGACAGGGTCGTACGGTCCATCACCCAGGGGGCTGAATCGACGTGGGCCATTCCATCTCTATCTCTACAGATTTATTTTGTTGTCTTCAATCAGATTCAGAAACAGTGGGCAGCTGTGAAGTGTGAAGCTTATCCAATCTGATAGTTTGAAGGTGATGTTTGTTTACCTATCAGGAAAACTGTCTTATCAATTGGGGTACCTTACTCTCCAGTGACAGCGGAATGAAGCAGTAACAATCGTCATGACTTTCAGATAAGGGAATGAAGCCCAAAGAGGTCACACATGGTGGTGGAGCAGCCCAGTGGCCGGCTCTTAACTGCACCGTGGTGCTCTCTTCAAGTGCAGGTCAGACAGAAAGACATCAACTAGTGTGGGAATGACCCGAGGACCTCCCTCACGAAGATACAGACTTTATCTTTGCTATCTTTCTATAACGCTCTTCACAAAAGTGATCATGATTAAAATGTTCTTTCTGAACTCTTCCTCAACATCACTAAGTATCAGGGACATGCAAATGAAACTCACAATGAGATACGACCTTGCACCCGTTGGGATGGTTCTATAAAACAAAGCAAAAGATACCAAGTGTTGGCGAGGATGTGGAGAAATTGGAAGCCTTGGTCACTGTTGGTGGGAATGGAGAATAGTGCAGCTGCTATGGACAACAGTATGGAGGTTCCTCAAGAATGTAGAACTACCATATGATCCACTTCTGGGTACTTACCCAGAAGAACTGAAATCAAGATCTTGAAGAGATAACTGTACTGCCATGCTCATGGCAACATTATTCACAATAGCCAATATACGAGGCAACCTAAGTATTTGTTAATGGATGAATCAATGAAATGTGGTGTATGCATGCAGTGAAATATTATTCAGCCTCATAAAAAGGGAAATCCTGACATTCGAAACAACATGGACGAAACTGGGGGACACTTATGCTAAGTGAAATAAGCCGGTCATAGAAGGACAAATGCTACTTGATTCCATTTGTGTGAGATACCTAAAATAGTCAAACACACAGAAGTAGAAAATACAGTGGTGGTTGCCAGGGGTTGGGGGTAGGGGGAAAGGTGTTGTTCAATGGGTATAACATTTTAGTTATGTAAGATGAGTAAGCTCTAGAGATCTTCTGTACAATATATTGTCTCTAGTTTACTGTATTGTGCACTTTAAAAAAATGTGCCTCTCATCTTCCTCGTGGGGCTAGTGACCTACCCGAGGCATATTCTTTTCATGTCAATAGCAGAAGGGCAAGAGTATAAACTTGACCCCACAAACATGTTTTAATCCTTGTGTCATGTCTAAAACATCACACTGACCAAAACAAGTCCATGTCAACCAAAAGACACGGAGTGGGGAAACACACTCTTCCCGTGAAGGTGTGGGGGAAGGGAATGTGTGTTGTTAAACAATAATCTAATCTGCCACGCCTATCTATTGTGTCCCTTACTTCAACTATTATATTTTTTATATATAATACTTCTGGTTTATTTTTCGTCTTCTTTTATATTGATACTCTCCTTTCACATCCATCTAATATACATATTTATGTATGTTATATTTATATACTTATTTATAATATATACATATATGCTATTGGATCATCTGTTATAATGTACAAATTCCTACAAGAATTTGTGCTTTGGGTACATTGCTTTTCTTCAGAAAAGGTTGCGTTCTTTGAATGTTATGTTATTTTGTTTTGTGGCTGAACCCCAGTTTATGTCAGCTCCAAAGAGCTTTGGAAGTAAGGAAGAGCTTTGGAAATAGGAGGATGGGGACCTCCAAGCAGAGAAAACAGAGGCAATCCTTCCTTAGATTGTGTTTCACTAGCCCTGATGGTTTGAATGGAGAATGCGAAGGAGAAGAGTCTAGGTTTTACCTGTGCCAATACAGGCCATTGTACTGCTTTGATTGTACTCCTCGTAAATACTCATGCCTTAACTAATGGGGAGGAATCCACCCAGATCTTACTCACGGAATGAAGATCTGCTGTCCGGAGATTCTGCACAGCTGCTGCCTTGGGATCCTGTAGGGCTCTAATTTCCAGCCACTCCTCGGTGAGGACTGTATTGAGCTGATAATGACCTTAGGTTGAATATCATGGGCATTCAAGGACTTAAGGCAGATGACTCTCAAAATATATGACTTCATTAAAAATAATATAATTTTTCTATCTCATTGATTTCTTACTCATATGTGAAATGGCACCTCTCCCAGGGGCATCCCATAGAATGATAATACATAGCATAGGTTGAGATAGGATTCAATAGAACATGTTAAATAAATAAATTTGAAAACCATTTAGAGTCAAGTGTAGATTTGTGTATTTAGTAGACAAACCGTGGATTTCACCTCGGCACCGCTGGTTCAGATCCTTCTGCCGTTGGTAATGATTTAAAGTCACTCTTATGAACATTATAAATCAGGTCAGTCTCTAAATATAAGGATTCCAGCAGGTAGTGGAGGGAAGATTTTTATATTTCTTTTTCTAGCTCTTTCATTCTAATACAAAATGTCATTGTAAAACAAATGAAATGCCATTCTAAAATATTTATTAGATTCTTAAAGTGAAATACCGGTTTTGCTTCAGAAGGAAGTTTCATAAAATCTCTGAAACACCGCTAATGTGATCCTGTCTTTTTTGTGCTTTCTGACCATGTAAACCTGTCTCTACTTTAAATATAAGAACACTGATTGATGTATTAAATGTATATATCAAAATTATCTGCAAAAGGTACAGCTATGGCAGAAATACTGTGTATTTAATTCACAGGAAGTCCAGGCCTTTTATGCATAAGTAAACTCTATATCATACAAAAAGGAAAAAAAAATCAGTTCTCCTAGGAAGCTACAACTATTCTTTATAAAAATTATCCTCTTTCTGCCTGGACCAAATCGGTGAATTAAATAGAGATGTGATATTAGTTACCAATACTACTGCTTCTATGTCTTCTTATTTATTTATTTATTTGCTTTTTTTTTTTTTTTTACTTCCACATCTTCTATGGCATTTTTGTGGTATGACTAAATAAGTTCCCTTATTGATATATAAGGTGTAATGTTGCTTTTGTTTTACTATTTAGTAGCAGAGGGTGTGGTGGTACGTCAGTGACATCCATCTGGCCCTTCTTACTTTGGGTCAGACACCCGAGGTGAGGCCTCGGCTAGTTACTGAGAATTTATCATCCAATTACACCTTCAGGAACTGGAGACATTCCCACAAGCTGGGTCTAGGACCCACTGTGAGAGGGATGGGGGACAAAATACTGTGTAAACTGCACGGTCTCCCTTGTGACAGGAGACCACAGCGACTTTCCCTAGGGATTAGTGTCAACGCAGATCAACAGTTTGGTAAATTCCAATGATCTGGGTTTTCTGTCTCCCAAGTGTAGAGCCATCCAAGGAAATGGCCGACAGGCCCCTTTGAGGAGGACTTGGGAGAAGGACTGATAATACATAGCAGTGAATGTGGGCGGAGCCAACCTTAAGGGGAAGCAGCCTTCTCTCCAGTGAAGGGGCTCTGACCTAGGAAAAGGCTTCCTTCTGACCTGGTAAGAGGGTGTGCTTCTCCAGTTGGGATGAGTCAAGTCAGCCTCTGCTCAGCAGCCCTTGAGACGATCCAATTGTGTAGACCTGGTGATTTAATGGGCCGCTCATCTCTCTCCCCAGTGGATTGTCCACCACCAACGCTCCTGTAGGTGGAAGCCTTCCGATCGCCCTTCTGGCCCTGCTGCCCACTATGGTAATTGGGTCCACCTTGCACACCTGTGCTGCAACTTGCTTTTTCATTGTTGGCATAATCTTTAGCCCTCCATGCGCCGTGGCTGTAAGGAGTGAGTTTCTGTTGTTGTGAGAGGGATGAGGGTTTTTTTTTTTCACCCACCCTTCCATAGAAACTCTTTGGTTCTCTGACCACCTTGAACTGAGAGTTTAAACCCCTGAGATACCCTTTTATTCTGTATCTCCCATGTATTCAGAAGCAACTGCCTACCCTACGGTCCTTTAAATCGTCACTGCTGGAAGTTACAGTTAAATGAAGTAGCCACTTGGGTTTCCCAAAGTCTTGTCTTTGATAGAATTTTTATCTCAAGGTACCACAGGTGATTAATTATAAGGCCATTTCAAGCCACAGTTTGCTGGGTAGCCATTTCTACTGCTGATAAGGGCATCACAGCATTTAAACTCAAACAGGGCAGCAGATCACTATCAGAGTCCCAGCTTAGAACAAGTGTTTCCTGGGACCACAGGTACTGACCACTGTAACAGCTGGAGTCCTTTCGGTGAAATAGAAACCTAGACATCCCAGAGAGAGAGGACTGAATCAGGGGAATAGTTATAAAAAACCCTGGGAGAGCAGAAAGGGCAGAACAGGGGTGGCAAGATAACCTAGAACTTGGTAACATTAGGAATTTGCCGTGAGCACAGATCTCTGAGAAGAAAGGGAAGAGATGGCGTTATCAGAGTCCAAAGCACAAGACCTGGATTCTGGGAGGCGTGGCACATGGCGTGTTGCCGTCTGTGAGGGCTGCCCCGACCATGGCTCGGACTGGTGAGGAGAATTCGCCTGGGCCAAGGAAAGCACGGAAAAGGGGCCCTTCCTAGCCAGTGCCGGGACTGGGGATGAGGAGCTTTGTAGGCTGTGCTGGGACTAGAGAGAGGATTTCAGCAACTTCCAGAGACTCTGCCAGGAGAGAGGAAGGGAGAGAGAGAGAGAGAGAGGAAGAGAGAGAGAGAAGAGGAGAGAGAGAGGAAGGGGGAGAGAGAGAGAGGAAGGGGGAGAGAGAGAGAGGGAGAGAGAAAGAGAGAGGAAGAGGGGGAGAGAGAGAGAAAGGGAGAGGAAGAGGGGGAG
>CM052889.1:6045994-6076730 GCA_028534135.1 Potos flavus | reverse complement strand
CCCCCCCCCCACCGCCGCCCCTCCGAGCTTTGCAGCCCCCTTTCTCTGCAGCCTTGGCATCAAGCTCTGCCTTGGTTTTCTGATTTATTTCAACTACTTACCTCTTTCTGTCTTAGGCCTTTTACTGACTTTTGCTTTCGTTTCGGTTCACTTCTTCCAAAGACCCAGAGTGAGGGCAGCTCTGTCGCCTTGTCCATCAACCGCGCGTCTTCTCCTGTTTCCTGAGCTTGATGCTCAGTCTCCTGTGGCGAGCCCCAGGCCTGCGATCGCGCACAGCCTTGGATGTTGCTCCTGTGTGTGGCCTTTATTCCGGCCCCCTTGTTTTCCTCCCTTCCTTTCTCTTTTCTTCAGGTTGCCAACTTCTTTATTCATTATCCTGTTTCCTTCCACATCATTCTGCAAGCCGCCTCAGGTCCGTTATGCAATGAGATGACGGTATAAACTTGAAAATAAATAGGTTGCTCTCTTTCCAACACCCGAGGAAGCTAGCCAGATGGAAGTAGGGGTGACAACACGGATGGGCCATGAGGAGGAGTGTTGGCGAGTCATTTTGGAGACGGGAGATGTTAGGCAAAGCTCGGTGAGCACCAGCCTCTTTAAAAATGAAAAAGTGCTTCCTGGCCTGAGGGACCTCAGTGGAAATCTGGGCTCCAGGTCAGAGTCAGGGGAGAGGAACCCTGTAAATCGTCAGCGCCTCCCCAAATGTGTGGATTTGGACTCGTGGTCTGCAGAGGCGTGTAGCCTGGGGGTCTTCCAGCACCTGCTGGCGGCTCGCCCCTGCCCCCCTGGCTGAGCACCTTCCTGGTCTCAGCTGCGCTCCGGGCCCCCACTCTAGCCCCTCTCCGAATCTGGGGAGGAGTGCCCCGCGTCCTCCCTTCACTGATCAGAATTCTTCCAACCGAAGTCAGATGACCTGCGCTCATCTGGGCCGCTTCCCGGGGATTGCCGAACGACTCGGTGGAATGAGGCCCCGAGAACACACATTTCGTTATTGAACAGGCCCTGCCTCTGGACTGTTCGATTAAAAGAAACGCCATGGACGCACTTCTGGCCCCGAGGACGCAGCCTCTCCTTCAGGCCGCGATTTGTCAACATCGATTTGTCTCTGTCAAAACTGAAGTAGAGAATTTCATAAAAATTTCATTTGTCTTGCGTTGGAATGAACACACCTCTCTTACTGGATCGAGGTTGCCTCCTTTTGCCTCCCGGATTCATCCGAACATCACTACCGATGTGGTATTTCTGAAACATCTCTTTCAGTGCCTGCGTCATGGCGGGAGACCCTCCCGACTCCTGAAACCTACAGGCTAAAATCTGAAGACATGAGGTTTTGTTTTTGTTTTTTTTTTTTTTTTAGGATTTCCAAACTTCCACAGTTTAGATCCAATTTCTAGTTTTAGCTTTATTTTCTGTTAGTGCTTCTTTCCACAAGCCATTTGCTCCAATGACACTAACTTTTTAAGTTTCTGTTTTAGGATTTGGATTAGGATATGTATCAATGCATTTCCCAGTGTGCGTCATAATAATGCCCACAGTAGCAGGGGTAGTGGCATTAGAAGTCGGGAAATGGATGGTAACCACGCTCAGGTGTCGGAATCCTGTGCCTTTTTTTTTTTTTTTTTTTTTTTGTCTCCCAGATGTTTGTCTTTTGTCTTCTTTCCACATGTTTTCACATCTATCCTGATATCATTTCAAGGCCTTCTCAGATCCCTTGTCCGTCTTAAAGCTTCTTAACCTAGAAATAAGCTAGAAATAAGCCCTCTTCTCTGAGCTACTAGGATTCTCACTTTGCAACCATTACTTAGCACACCTTTGCAACTGTGTCAACTTTTGTGTGTGTGTGTGTGTGTGTGTGTGTGTGTGTGTGTGTGTGTGTGAAGTCCTCAGGTTGAAGGAGAGACCTATACACTTTCCTTACAGGTGAAGGACACCTACTTCAAATCCTTTGAAATTTAGTTGTTTCTGTATAGAAAATTACATTCTGGTATACTCAATATATACATGTATGCCCACACGTATATAGAAACAAACTAGAGGAGAAAAAACACTTGCAAGCAAATGGCAGATAATGATTCTTCATCATTCTATAACTTCATTCTTTCCCCTCCCTCTCTCTTTCCTTCTTTCTTTCTTCTCTCTCTCTCCATGGTGCCAGGTTGTCCTGACCAGACCCAGTGAAATGAGGACGTGAACTGAATTATATTAATGTAGTTCTTAGTTGAAAATTGTGCCAGTTTAGCATTTAATTTATTGCATAATCTTACAAGAGTACAATTTGTGTGGGGAATGGTGCAAGATTTTAAAAAACATTTTAGAAGAGATACACACTAGATCTTATGCTTTCTTGCTATGTTCTGGTACAGTCCTACACGTACCATACTAAGGATAATAGTAAAATCAATGATGAAATGAGATTGCAAACTTGAAAACTTTGAGTGGACAATTTGATAATTTATACTCAAATTGCAGTAAAATGAAGATAAATTTGCTGTCTTTTGATTTTTAATTGTTTGGCTCAAATTTTCTTTGAAAAGGTCCTTTTCCAAGGGAAGCCGGGGATTTCTGGGACTAGTGTGGAGGAATCCCTGGCATGGAGTGTGGTGTGGACTCGGGGGGATTGGCTGCATCAGCAAGATGCCCTCTCCCCCTCAGGCTGCAGCTACACCTGTGCACAATCAGTTTGGGAGGAATGGGGATCTCACCTCGGGATCTAACTTCCTTTTGTGTCTGCATAATTCCTAAATGTAACTGTTAAGATAGGTGTTGCCTAATTATAACAACACCTTTATTTTCCTTGACCGTCTTTGGTTGTGACTTCTTTTTACTTTTTACAATGTTATTATTTAGGGACGGATGATTGGCTCATTTTATGTGCCTGATGTGGTGTGTACTGACTGAGCTAAAAAGTATTTGCATTGGCCCACCGGCCACTGATGAAATGAGAATCAGCATAGAAACCTAATCAATCAATGCTTTGCAGGGATCCCATTTTCTCTAGTCAGATAGGATGGTTGAATCCGGGGGCCCACAGTACTTCGGTGTTTTTCTGAATTATACTATCCCAGCTGTGGCCCAAAAACCCTCCAGAAGCCATGATTTCTGGGTGTGATGTTCTGCACCCTGTGTTTGCGCTCTGACATTGCACTTTGTCTGAAGGGAGGACTAATCGATGGGATTAGACGTAAGTTCGGTCGAGCCTGGAATGTGGAGCAAAGCACTAGAGAAGGATTTGCATGCAGTCTCCGTTGGTTATTTTCTAATTGTGTAATTACTACATTTTCTTTTAAGTCGTTCATTAAGTACATTTTATGGAGATTAATGGTATGGAGCGTTTGGAGATTTGGAATCTTTGGAACTCTTCTTTTGTGATTGGACAGGGTTTCTTTTTTTTTTTTTTTCTTTCTTCCTTTTTTTTCCCTTCTCTTTCTGTTGGCTTTCTGATTGTCCTAGAAGCAATCCAGGTGAAGCCAGTTTGAGACTTCTTGAACTAACTGCCATGGAAGAGAAATGCAAGATCAATGGAATGTCCCCATACTTTTTACATCTCAAATGTTTTATCATTTTTCCCCTTTGGGAAAGATTTCGGTTTTCTTTGAATCCCTGAACAAACTTGTTTGTGTTTTTTAAAGAGAAACTTAAAACTTTCAGACTTGTAGTATGTAGTCGAGTGTATGAGATGTTGATAATAATTACAGGAGGAAATTAGGAAAAGAAAACAAAGGAGATAATGCAGATTTTAGAGTAGAACACACACACGGGCGCACACATACATCCATAAATACGCACGCATTTTACAAGCAGCCTTAAGAGAAGGAATGTGATCTAGACCTGAATATTGGAGTCACGGTGCTTTGCTGGCATCGGCATGAGACTTAGGAGGAAGAAATGACATGTTCACCAAGTACAATGGGACAGGACTTGGGAAACCAGTCACGCAGGCACTCTGAGTTTCCTTCCTTAGATATGCCATATACAATATATTAATTTGGGTTACCCGAAGCTTTCTCTATCTTAACATAGCAAGTAAAACTTGTCATAATCAGACATGACTAAATAGGGAAGCCAGAAAAGATAGGCACTTCTTCTTTCAAGAAGAATCCACAAAACTGAACCTTGCTTCTCAACGTGCTTGAATGCACATCCAGCCACTGGTTTCATGTGAGAACAGGTGTTTGGTCTGATGGGCAATCTCAGAACTCAGGGTCATGTTTCCATATGGAGGGATGTGGATTTGGGTAACACTTCTGCATCCCGCTGCCCTTTCAATCACTTCTTCCCAGTAGAGGCGAACATGACACTTCTCTCGTCGGTGAAACGAAGGAACTGGGCAAGCTTGACTCAGTCTTGCTGTCTTCCTTTTTCTTCCCTCTCCCCATCTGTCCCAGAATTAGCTGTCCATCCAGAGGATGTGTTCTCATCTGGTGCCAAGTGGCCGAAGTTCAAATCTCACTTCTGCTAATGATGACCTGTGTGATCTTGGGGACATTTCATAAATTTAGGTCTGTCTTTCTTTCTTTCTTTCTTTCTTTCTTTCTTTCTTTCTTTCTTTCTTTCTTCTTTCTTTCTTTCTTTCTTTCTTTCTTTCTTTCTTTCTTTTTTCTTTCTTTCTTTCTTTCTTTCTTTCTTTCTTTCTTTCTTTCTTTTAGTTTGAAAATACATGGTAGAATAGATTGCTTCCTTGCATGTTATATGGAAGAACCTTTAATTAGTTGAAGATAATGGAGAGTTTTGGGGAGATAAACAAATTAAACACTGCACACACTATCCCTCACCTCCAGAGAAAGCCAACAAATCCTGGAGTACGTGTTTTGTTGGAGACTGAAAATAAAGTTGGGATGTTGTATGTACCAGAAACAATGCCTCTCACCTAACAGACACTTGACAAATATTTGTTGAGTGAGGACTTTATTGAAAGAGGGAATGCATATTTTGAAGTCTTGTCAGGTGATTCTGCTAAATCCTCCCCCACCCCCTACAAAACACACACACACACACACACACACACACACAGAAACACACTCTTATGCACATATTCACATCACTTATAGAGTCTTTGTAAATCTTATTTCTTTGGGGGCTAATTCTTATTAAATTATCTATCATGCATATGCTTTCTAAGGATAGCAAGCTAGAATGTTTCTTTCTATTTATAAGCATTGTTAAGAATATAATTATTTTGCACTGTATTAAAAAGTTGTATTTACAAACCACCAGCATTTTCAGAATTGTATTTGACAGATTACACCACTTGCTTCATGATCCAAATATAGTCTGCTTAATAGGTAGCAATGTCTTATACAATCATGGTTGAGTCATAGGCTCCAAAGGGAAGAATGACTCATGGGAAGTGGTGTCTCATTCCAGTAAAGAAAAAGCTGAGACACAACCATTGATTTCCTACTTCTGTTATAATCGTGGATTTTTAAAAGATTCAAACTCAAAATCTAAAATCTATCTTTCTCCGTTTTATATTCATTAATACAGTATATTATAGCCACATACCCGTAACTAAAGATCTGTAGAATATATTCATCTTAAATAATTATGAGCAAGCAATACATTTTTCTTTAGGAGAAATCTCCATAGCGGCTTGATGAGGGTTCTCATCACTCATTTAGTTACACTGCCTTTTTATTCAATTTTGAAAATATATAGTATGACAGAGATTTCCTACTTGGATATTATGTGGAATGATAAAATAACAGCCTTTAAGTCATTGAAGAATATAGAGGATTTAAGAGAATTAAATTCAAAATGATACAGGAGTCCACAGCTTAGATAAAAAATACAGGTTATTTGCTAATAATACAGGTTATTAGATCATATAGTTCAATTAACTGTAAAAGTAATGTTTAGTTTTGTGGTAAAATAGAAAGAATAAATGAAATTTACTTAGTATGCTCTTCCTGATGGAAGACTGGTGTTATATATTCCTTTTTATCCCCAGAGATAAACGCAGTGCTTCCTACCATAATGACCTCCACTTCTAAGGTGCTCACGGAGTTCCAGGGACCGTGATAGCCACCTGGCGATCACTGACTAATTTAATTTTCACAGCAACCTCGTGAATATGTTTACTGTGGTTTTTTAAATGGGAGGAAAAAAGTATTAATAAATAAATCAACCCCAAAGCATGATATCTCCAATAGAAATAAACTTTATGAAATGTTTTGTTGTCATAGATCTATGATGTTTGGGAAGAAAATTTCAGAAGAATTTTGGAAATCCCAAATTTGTGCATTCATCTTCCCATAAAATACAAGCACAGTGGTCTTCAGTTGTCAGCAAAGCTCCTTTGGGAGGCGTGGGGTCTGCGAGGTAGCCTAGGCTCACCCCTCAGTTTCCCCACCCATGTTCACATCCCCACACAGACCATGCCCGGGGTGCGGTTCCAGGTAGGGCACCAGAAATGTGACAAGTCAAGGTCCTTCATTTGCGGAGAGCTGAGATTATGTATGTTAAATTTAAGAATACCCACATATTCCTTACAATCTCTTTCTACACTTGTTTTTATGTATTTGAATAATGTACTATACAGATTTGTATCATGCTTTTCCACTTAAGTTATCAAAATGTTGCCCATGTCATTAGAAGAATTAAAATTCTTCTGTCATAAGAAAAATAAAAATTCTTTATAACATTGAGTATGGATTTGATTATGTTAAGAAACTACTATTTATTTTTTAAGCATAATAGTGATATTGCAATGTTCTTAAAAGTCCTTACCTTGGAATGACACATACTCAATAATTTATAAATGAAATGATATGAATGTGAGGATTTTGCTTCAAAATATATGTTTGAGGGGGGTGAAATTAATGGGAATACAGATGAAGTTAGTTTGGTAATGTGTTGATAATGTTTGCAGCTCAGTGACGGGAACCTGGGAATTCATTATATATACCATTCTCTGTATTTTTTGCCTGTTTAAACATTTCCATGATAAAAAGTTAAAATTTTTTATAAATCTAATTTCTAAAATCTTTATGATGTTCACAATATGGATATATTTTAATATTTATTTATTATTTTTAATAAATTCATAATTATATTTAATTTATTTAAATCATTTATTGCTTGGGCATATTTTATGATTTTTCTGGATTTTCATGCTCATATATGATCCAGCAGTCAGCATTTTTCCCCCAACTTCCTTGTGCATGAAATCTCATCCACATTTAAATTTCTTTCCTTGGGAGAGATTTGGATTTGTAATATTACTGCACAGGTGAATGTAATCATTTAAATGTGATATGCCATTTGTTTTCCAGGTAGATTCAATATATTTGCCATTCTTATACTATCAGCATTGCACACCATCCTTTAAAAATACATTTTCAGGGGCGCCTGGGTGGCTCAGTGGGTTGGGGCCTCTGCCTTTGGCTCAGGTCATGATCTCAGGGTCCTGGGATCGAGCCCCACATCGGGCTCTCTGCTCAGTGGGGAGCCTGCTTCCCCCTCTCTCTCTGCCTGCCTCTCTGCCTACTTGTGATCTCTCTCTCTCTGTCAAATAAATAAAGAAAATCTTTAAAAAATATATATTTTCAATTGATATTTTATTAAAAATATTGGAAGAATACGTATTTCCTGAGATCTAAGACATTTATGCTGGTGGCAGAAAATATGGAAACTGCACAACAGTCACCACTCTCCAAGAGAATCACTGTTGAAATGGGATGATGTTGCCTAACAATCTTTTTTCAAGATATTTTGAAATATTCTCTGCTGTTCAGTTACAATGATAGCTGCAGGCGTCATACAACTTTATTTTGTAACTTTTTTTTTTTTTAGTACAGATGCGGAAAGTTTCACATCTATTATTTACTGTTGCAATGTCAAATAAACTTAGAGAGAAGTTTCAGAGAAAAAAGATAAATTGGAAAAAGACGGTATTCACTGAGGTGGAAAGTGACATAGGGAGATCTTGCCGGATTGCAGCAGTCGGAGTGGAAATGCCGCATCGGGGTTTCAGAGCATGTCTTCACTTGCTCTTCATTACAACCAAACGAAGACCTCATTGGAGATTTTTAGATAGGGCCACCAAGGCCTGGATGTGCACGATTCCTCAGAAAATGCCCTTCACGTCCTATCTTCACCTTCGGGTCGGGTTGTCCCTGGGTGTTCCTGGGTCATTCCGTATCTTCAGCTTCCCCCAGGGATGACTGTGGAACCCGTCGCACCCTCTTCTTGAGATACTGTTTGCTTCCATTTTATAAAGTTACAGAAGCAATATATGCTCTTGGAAAAAAAAAATTCCAACAGAACCAAAGAGAGTAATAGGAACATAGTTTATACACAGTTTTTTAGACGACTTTTCCTTAGTTTTGTGCTATAAGCAAATTTTCTGGGTCACCAAAACTGTTGTAAATACCATTATTAGGGTTGCAAGAGCTATAGCGGCCTCCTAGGAGTGTCCCGCTGTTGGCTTGATGTCCCAGCATATTGCCAAATGCGGGTGACCGGTGAGCAGCTTTTGCCTTCGGGCCAGACTCCGCCCCCCTCGGCAGCCTCCACAGGAGTGCACCCTGAGTCTGCTTTGTCCTAGTCACTTCAGGACTTGATAAAACAATACACAATGAGTTGTGGTCTGGCTTCCCAAGTAATGAAATTGAAAGTGACAGCCTGGAACCCTGAATGAGCTCACTCCCCACGGAAACAGTTTTGGCTAAAGAGAGAAAAAGACCTTGGCCAAAGACCTGGGCAGTGTGGTTCTCCCCCCTGCCTTCCTCTGATGGACTCTTCTCACGGAGGGCCTGCAGAGCCTGTCTGAGGGGCCCCCCTGAGGCCAGGCGGGTGCACCTACCAAAGGACCCTCCTCGGGAAGTGGTAGCCGTGATGGTAATACATCACTTGCGTTGTTTCCTTGCCTTCCCTCCTGCCACGGTCTTGCATCTCCTTAAATAAAGCATCAGCATTTACGTAGTCATTGCCTCAGACCTGGCTTTCTGGAGAACATGAGCTCAGGTGGAGAGCTAGCCAGATGAAGAGGAAGGAGACACAGAATGTGCGAAAGCTTGGTGGGTGAGGGAGCATGGTAGGTTAAAAATGAATGGCAAATGGGCAGAGGAAGAAAGAGGAGTGGTGGCTGATGTAGACTGGGGTTGGAGGGGGGAAGTCATTGAAGGCGGTGTAGACCACAGGAAGCAGTTGGGTCTTGATTCTAAGAGTGATAGCAATCCACTGTAGGGTTTGAGGCAGGAAGGAAGTGGGGTGGGGATGGGGTCGTGAAGTCAGATGGGAATTCGAAAAGAGCACTTTGGCTGTATTGAGTAGAAGAGATCAGACTTTGGAAGTAGGGTTGCAGTGTTGGGTGATCCATAAGGAGGTGCCTGCAGATCGCAGGGAAAGGATGACCTTAGCTCAGACTATTGTGGTGAAGTGGGCAGATTTGAGAGTTATTTGGGAGGCAAAACAGTTAAAGTTGATAACAGCTGGGATGTGTAACCTGAGGCGCTAGATGATCCCTAGGTGTCTAGACGGGCTACTTTTTGGGTGCTGGTGGCATTCAAGGAATGGGAAAAACTGGGGCAAGATGAGGTTGGGGGAAGATCTAAAGTTTGGTTTTGGAACCGTACTGTGCTATGAAGAGTGTGACATTCGTCTGACCTCAGGGGAGAGATCTGGGCTGGGTAGATATTCGTGAGGCACCCCGTTGGACTGGTGATGAGGCTGGGCAAGGGAGGGAGGAGAGGGCAGAGAGCTGGCTTTGCTCCCTTGGGATTTCGTGCTTTCAGATGGCCGAGAGTGTGGGTTGGGGTTATCCTTTTGCTCAGTACATCCATGTCACAGAGAATCCCCCTCTCAAATCTGAAGTTGAATTATACGCTAATGAGCACGTCTGGCCCGCATTATGTCTCGAATGTGTTTGTCCAATGTGGACCTTTTGGACTAGGTTTCGCTCTTCTTTCATTATTCAAGAAGTATTTTATTTTTCAAATAATTGGAGACATGCTGGAATTCTTCCACCGAAACTCCAGTCGCCAAGGCTGGATGTATCTGTCCTTGATCACCCCGATTTATGCAAGAACCCATAGATGGGGTTCAATATCCTGTATATTTTGTATTGCTATCTTTGAAAGGTTGCAGTCACAGATCAGATTTAGAAATATAAGAGGCACATAGTTTTGACTGCCTGAAATAATAGTCCCACAATACTGTGGTTAAGAGGGTAGAGTGAGATAACCAACCACTTTCCTATAGGTTATAGACATCATGTTTCTGAGCTAGGTTACTTTTACCAATTTCTAAAGAGATGACAATAATGAGAACAAATTGGGCATATATCACTGATTACATTTAAAGTTGAAGCATAGTTTTCTCTGTATTTGGGAGAAATTCTGTCAGACTCTTGCAAATTGCCTATAAATGTCTTGTTTACCCAGGCATTTCAGATTTTCTGATAGTGTGTTGACCGGAAAATGGGGTATGGCACATTGTAACTGGGTGTATTTTTATGAGGTCATTGTAAAGCTGCATTCTCTATAACTTTTGCTTTATCTGTTCTTTGTGCTGCTGATTGAGTATCATTTAATATTCCAGAAAGTAAGTTAGCTAAGGTAGGTAGGCATCCACAACTGCACATTTTAGTATATTCTCTAAGTATGTAGGTCCTTGAAATTAGCAGAATTTGGGCAATTATTATTAACTTGGCAATCATTTTTAGCCTCCTTACCAGGGAGCATTTGGTGTCTTGCTTTGAATGCTTCCCGGAATGACAGCTCATGTGGACAATGATGGTGCTGTGTCCTTTCTCACATCTGTCCCTTGGTGGAAAATTTTATTCCTTTTCTATATTTCAGTCTCTGTTTCTCCCTACATATCTGTCATTCAGCTTTTGCTGTTTCCCACTTACACTGAGGAAAAAATTTGATATGAATTTGTCCTCATGCTATTAAATTCTTCGACTGATTGGATAAGGCCCACCCACATCATGGAGGCAATCTGTTTTACTCCAAGTCTACTGGTTTAAATGTTAAAGTCATCTAAAAAATGCCTTCACAGAAATATCTAAGATAATGTTTGACAGGGGTGCCTGGGTGGCTCAGTGGGTTAAGTCTCTGCCTTCAGCTCAGGTCATGATCTCAGGGTCCTGGGATTGAGCCCCGCATCGGGCTCTCTGCTCAGCGGGGAACCTACTTACCCCCCGCCCCCGCCTGCCTCTCTACCTACTTGTGATCTCTCTCTCTCTCTGTGTCAAATAAATAAAAATAAAATCTTTAAAAAAAAAAAAGATAATGTTTGACAAATATCTGGGTACCATGGCCCAGTTAGGTTGGCACATGAAATTAACTGTCACAGTAGTCAAGTACTGAATTAATAATTTAGTGTGTCAAACCGTAATATGTGCCAAGAATTATGTCATTACTCTTAACGCTATTCATTGGGGTGAATTTTACAGCAAAACAATTTTTTCCAACTTCTAGTTTATGCACATGTGGCTAAAAAAAGACTATGGAAAAAAATCCAAATTTGTTTCAAGCCTTGAGGATTACAATAAAGCTGATGATAGATTTTGCCAGTGAATAAAATTTTTGATACAATGAATGAACTTAGGAAAAAAATGATGGCCACATTAACTGATGAAATGCCAGCAAAGCTGGCGTTGTAGTAGGGATTTTCGGTGGGAAGACAAAGAAGGGACACAAGCTCTTCTCCCTGGAATGCATTAGATTGTTCACAAGCAAATATTAACTTTGAAAACCCTGCCTAGTGATCCGAGGGAAGACTTCGTTCTTGCTATTAGTGTGGTTAATTACAAATATGCTTATCCAGATCTATAACCTGGAGCTGCTCTGGTTCTGGAACACCAGGGAAAAATACCAAATGCTTCAAACTTCCCAAAATGGTAATTTTCAAAAGAGCTTAGCATATTTGGCAAATATTTGAGCTTCGAAAGTATTGAACTGGCAACTGAGGGAAAAAACCTACACCACCTGTATATAAGTTCCAGCCACAGACATAAGAAACTGCGGCATCGAGCGCCTCATCCTTTAATGAAGATCTCAAAGGGGACTGGTCTTGACAGTGATTGAGAGGAAGGAAAGAACATCTTATCTGGGGAAGAACCAACCTGGAGAATGAGTCCGTGGCCTCTTATGCTCTGGCGTAGAGGGAGCTTGTACAAAACCCTCCTTAGAGATGTTCAGTGTTGTTAGATGAGCCATTTGATGAGTTTGGCATAATTAACCTCTGGAAAGTAGCTTTTAGGATTCAATTATGAGTTGTCTTTGGGCATGATCTCATTTTTTAATCTCTATGTAATGGGGAAGTAGTTTTATGTGTGTTATTGTCTGTAACTGGATTGATATTGAACATGAGCTGTTTTCTGTCTTTCTTTCATGATGACAAAACTTGTAGCCAGATATGACTAAATTGTGTGTGTGTGTGTGTGTGTGTGTGTGTGTGTGTGTGGATGTAATTCTAAAGCTGTCATTCCTTTGTTTTATTTTTAGTTTCAATGTTTAATTTCTTTTTGAAATTTCAGGGGCACCTGGGTGGCTCAGTCAGTTAAGCATCTGACTCTTGATTTTGGCTCAGGTCATGATCTCAGGGTCGTGAGTTTGAGCCCTGTGTCGAGCTCTGCACTCAACTGGGAGTCTGCTTGAGATTCTCTCTCCTTCCCTATTCCCCCTTCTCCTTCCCAAATAAGTAAATATTAAAAAGAAATTTCAATTAGCATTAAAGGAAGGTGGGAGATGTTTCTGTTTATCTGAGGGCTCATGGGTTAGAAGTTGATAATCCTGATTCTAAGCTCGTTAGTCTTGCAAGCAAGCCTCTTAGAAGCACAGGCACCTTTTCTATGACCGTGCCCTCTCTCCTGCACAATGTTCTATCTGTAGCCCAAACAGGACACACCATATTTTGTCCCATTTCTTTGTTTTTGCATACTTTGTTGCTTTTCTCTTGATATGCCTTACTCTCACGTTTCTAATCAGTATTCCTATTTATCCCTGAGACTTAATTCAAATGGCACCTCCTTTAAAATGTCTTCCATGATTACACAGGCACATTTAACATTTCCTTCCTCTGTGCTAATACAATTTTGTATACACCACTATTTGGGTTCTTGTAAAGACTTCGAAAAATACATGACATGTGCAAAAATATATTCATCTTATTAAAGTTGAAACATTATAGTGAGGGTAAATTCTCCTTTGACCATTGTCTAAGTTCCTCCTCCTCACACTGCTTAGATGGAATCACTATTCTCAGTGTGGGAAATATTATACCATGCCATTTCTACTTATATATGCATACATGTCCCTGTATAAAATAGACAGTATTGTCTTTTGTGTGAGTTGGAAAAAACGGCATAACAATTATTGTGATGTTCTGCAAATTGGTGATTTCTTTGTGTATGTGTCTCAGCTTGTAGGAGAATTTCACCCATCCCATCAAATGGCAAAGTCCTTTGGTCTAAAGATGATGATGATGATGATGATAAGTGTGCATGTGTGTTTCATTTTATTCCTTGCACCTTCTTTGTGCTCTCAATAGTGCCTAGACGATCATTACATAGTATTTTAATATATGTCTGTTGCCTATTCAGTATCCATATTGCTCTTTCATAACTGTAGGAAGACAATAAAAAAATCAAAAATTTAATCTTTAAAAATTAAGTCTAAAAAATTAAAACTAGAACTGCCATATGATCCAGCAGTTTTACTTCTGGGTATATGTTTATTGCAGCATTATTCACAATAGCCATGATATGGAAACAATGTAAGTGTCCATCAACAGATGACTGGATAAAGAAGATTTTATATATATATATGTAATGGAATATTGTTATATATATAGTGGAATATTGTTCAGTCATGAGAAAGAAGGACATCCTGTAATTTGTGGCAATACTGATGCAGAAAAAGATGAATACTATATGATATCACTTATATGTGCTTAAAGCAGAGGGTAAAAATGATTACTAGGGGCTGGGAGATGGGGGTATAGGACAGATGTTGCTAAGGGGACAAACTTGCAGTGTAGTGAATAAATCCTAGAGATCTAGTGCAGAGTATAGGGAATATAGACAAGAATATCATCAGATTTGCTCAGAATCTAGAACTTAATTATTGCAGCCATTTAAAAGAAATGATAATTATGTAATGTAATAGAGGTGCTAATTATCTTTACAATGGCAATCATATTACAATGTATAAATGTATCAAATTAACATGTTATACTTTTTTTTTTTTTAGAGAGAGAGAGAGAGAAAGTGTGAGTGGGGTGGGGACAGTAGGGGCAGAGCGAGAGAGAGAATCCTAAGTAGGCTCACTGCACACCCAGTGCAGAGCCCAACTCAGGACTCGATCGACCCTGAGATCATGACTTGAGCTGAAACCAAGTTTCGGGTACTTAACCGACTGTGCCACCCAGATGCCCTAACATGTTATACATTTTAAATTTACACGATGTTATATGTCAAATATATTTCAGTAAAAAAAGATGGTATGGACTGATCACAAAGTGCTAACAAGTCCATTTCATATGATTGTTATACTTAAGGAACATAAGAGAAATTATCTTTCCTATTGAGAATGGTTGGATAATTGAAGGAGGTTAATGGAAGAGAAGTTTTTTGAGGCCAAATCAAATACAGCTTGGTTATATGCATTTCTTATCTTGTTTTTACAAAGCATGTTGCTAGTTATACTCTAAAAATTAGTCCAAGTTGTCCTGGGGCAGAGAGTAACAGACAACGAAGCATAAATACTAACCGTTCCAGTATTACATAAATGACAGTGTCTTCTCTCAAGTGGGACGCATGCCTCTGGCAAAGAGAAAAAATGCCTGGATGGCACATTTTCTTCTTCCAGTATGTGTCTCCAATAGCTACAAAGGCAAAAAACAAACTCTCAACGACCAGGTCTGTTCATGTTATGTAATGGCTTTCTTAGAGACCCACGTCTCAAGGACCTTCAGCTGTGGCTAATCCTGATGCAAACAGGGTCAGTTGAGATCTGATCTTCCCTAGTTGGGCTGCATTTCAGGCCAGTGGGAAATCGAACAGCCCCTCACGTATTTCTTGGGGTGTAGATTCCCTACCGGGAAAGCATGGGATTTGAAATCCGGAAGCTTTTGTTTCAAGTCCCAATTCTGCCACTTGCCCATCGTATGATTTGGGGCAATTTAGTTTTTCTGCACCTCAGTTTTCTCACCTGTAAAATTGGATTAATCGTTTTTACGTGGACTACAAAGCATGTTAATGTACAGTTAGGTAGAGCGTGACCTGGCCTTGCTCCCGTGTTCATGTGGTGGTTGTTCTTGGCCCTCTTTTTGTTCTTTTTACATCTTTCCCAAGCCTGTGTGAGGGAAGAGTCTCTGTTTTGTGCGTTTGCTGGGGGTTCTCCTGGATCTTTTCCAGTTGCTCCCCAAAATTGACTCCGTCTCCACCCTTCTCCACCCTGCACTGTCCTGTCAGACCATCCTTCACTGGCTGCACTGGGGATGCTGCTGCCTCTGGCTTCTTGTCAGGCTTGGCTGATGGGAGGTGTCGGTAGAGCTGAGCTGGAGAGTGGGGTCAGAGAATTCCCTATGCCGGAAACGAGAGAGTCAGCACGTGGGCTCCTGGCCAAGCTTTCCCTCAGGGGTCTGGTGACAGAGTATTTTAACAGCTGTTGCCTAATAAGTATTATGTATCTGTATTGTCCTTCATGACTAAAGGAAGATGAAAAATCAAACCAAAATTTAAGATTGAGTAATGGCCAACAAGATATTTAATATGTGCAATCCCTAGGCAAATGACGTATATGTACTGGAATTTCCAGAGGTGACCTTCCTCAGGGATTAGAGTAGAAAGAAGTTTCCACAGTGATGCTTCTATCAACATTACCACAAAATGCCAATTATATCCATCTTCTTTTAAGATGGCATCCTAATTAAAATTATGTGACTTGATCACAAAGTGATAAACAAGTCCGTTTCACATGAGTGTCTTCCTTGGGGGTATAGCTCAGTGGTAGAACATTTGACTGCACATGAGTGTCTTCCTTAAGTAAGGAACATAAGGGCTCCCTCTTATGGGGTCTCCTTCTATGGGCAAATGCCCTATTCTTGCTTGCTGGGTCGCCCCTCCTTTATAAATATTCCTTTTGTGGAACCCTCTGTGTTACCTGTGAACGTGCCCAGTGTTTCTGATGGACCCTGAGCCATCGAGAGGAAGGGTGGGATGGCCCTGCGGCCCTGTCCTTGCACTCTGCAGGCGTCATAACTAGGGCAGAAAATGTACGCTGTGCACGGCTCCAGAATGAGTCAGCGGTTCTCAAGTCTGGTACAGAGTGGAACTGTGGGGGAGTCTGTTTTCTGAGATCCCAGTGAAGTGGGGTAGATTTATTTATTTCTGGAAAGTTTGTCTGGAAATTTAATGAGAAATCTCCTTCTGTGACATTTCATAGCAAGGAGTCAGTTATTAAAAGCGAAAACAACACAAAACCAGAACTGGTAGAAAAATGGAAGTGCTCTGATAATTTTGTATGTGGTTGCCAAGATGGATGTGATGGATCGGATTCAATCACTTCAATTGTCTTCTTGGAATAGAGTAATTTTTATACTCAAATGGATCATGTAATGGCCTATATTTATCAACAAGTATTCCTCAATATATTCCATTTATTATTCTGTATTCTGGTGATTTCAGTCATATACATTAAATTCGATCATTAAAAAATATACCCAAATTACTGTAATCTAAGAAAAAAAGATTTTTTTTTAAATCTTCCTTCCAAACTCCTCTCTATCCTATAGTTGATTTAAAACCTCAGTAACAGAGAGCAGTGATAAGTATAATCGCAAATATTTCTTTGGCCTCAGGACACTTGTTAGGTATTTTCAGAATATTTTATATTAAGATTAAAGTTAATATATAGTTCCTGACACCAGCTAAGGCTTAGGGAATTAACCAGCTATTGCAATACTAAAAGTTATCACTAATCACCAGTAAGCCATCAAACACAAAATCTTTGCTGAACTGATTTAATTGGCAGAGTAAATGTAGATGCCCACTCAACTCGTCATGGTTGGGAGAAGACATCTACCCTTGAATCAACATTGGTTATGCATCTTTCCTAGCCTTCTGACCTTGGGCAAGGGACTCAAATTTTTAGGTCTCCATTTCCCCATCTGCAAAATAGTGATAGGATAACTAGTTATACCATCTCCGCAGGCTTATTTTAAGTTTTAACTAGGCTCGTGCTTTGAAAAGCATAGAATGTCAACCTTGAGGGCATATGTGATTTTATTTCAAAAGTTTTCTTCTGAATTGCAGCAGAGTATTTTTTTATGTAATGGGGAAAATGACTAGAAAATAAATATGTGAAAAAATAAAAATTTCTGCTTGTCGAGCTTGTTCAGCATTTCCTTTAATATGGGAAATAGGCCCTAGTTGGTGCTTAGGAATATGTGACAATTCACAGAAGAATTTGTTGCTATTTTGATGGGTTAGTTCTCCTGTGGATTTAATGACAGCAAAAGCATCAACATTTTCAGCTTAAGAAAGGATGATTTTATCCTTTTTAGCACAAATGACGGATTTGTGTTATCTTGCTTTCTTGATGTATCATCCCAAAATAGTGAGCAAATATCTAAATCTGTAGCCTCTGTATTTTAGGAGGACTCTTAACTGTATGTAAAACTTTCTCTTTGGGTGGTCTCTTAAGGAGTACAGAGGCCCAGTACCTATTTAAAATTTATAATTAATCATCGACTTAGAATTTTAGAATTTGAAGGAAACCATCCTCCTCATCAGAAAATTGAGATCTGAGATGCAGTGACTTGCACAGTTCAGCAGGGAACCGGTGGTAGTGAGGACCAGAGCATGGGCCTCCCGATGATCAAATGGGCATTTTTTTATTTTTATTTTTTAAAAGATCTATGTATTTATTTTAGAGAGAGAGAGAGATGGATATTGAGGGTGCATGAGCAGGGGGGAGGGGCAGAGGGAGAGAGAGAATCTCAAGTAGACTCCATGCTGAGCCTGGAGCCCAACATGGGACTTGATCTCATGACCCTGGGATCATGACCCGAGTCAAAATCAAGAGTCAGATGTTTGATCCACTGAGCCACTCAGGCACCCCTTGGCACTCTTTTTTAGTATTCATTCATTCACTCTGTGAGCCCCTCAATAAGCTCCTATAATTACTACTATAGAGAGACAGGCAAGTGCTTACCGATGCTTCATTCTAGCAGAGAAGAAGCAATATGTTTCAATATATGCATCAGAGTAAAGAATCACCAATTTTTACTCATTGTCTTATTATCTTATAAATCTGTTCTATTTATTTTGAGACTTTTATAATAAGGGCAAGCTATATGGCATTCTGCTACAGTAGTCCGCGCTCTCATCCCCTCGTTCATATAACTGAAGGCCATCAGAGTTTACATTCTATTATTGTTTTCCCAGGACTTAGTTTCAGTGACTGGTGCACGGGAGGTTTGTTTTTATTGATTTATTTTTGGACACCTGAAAGGCTTACCCTGTTCACGGATTCCATGCTTTCACCTGTCCATCTCGCTAGGAAGCTTGGAAGATACAGTTCCACGGATAAGGTACCAGGTTGGGAATACCACACAAGAGTAAATTTCAGGAAGCTGAGACGAAAAAAATTTTCATGGATTATTTCTTCAAGTCCCACTTCTCTAAAAGTGAGGAATGCATTGAGGGAACACTAGCATTTTCACCACTTTCTCCACGAGGCTGGAACTCAGTGCTTGAAGGCTTTATTCATGGTTATGTACCCAGTACTTAGAAGCGCACCTGCCACAGGGTGGTCTTCCCACAAATATCTCTTGACTAAATATAACTTCTCTCTTGTCTTCTTCATGAAGTTAGTGATGCGTCAATATCATCCACAATAGACAGAGAATCATGCAGTTTTTAAAGTGTTGTTGGCAATGACTTTAACATCGTTAGATACTCTAGTCTATTTCCCCTAAAATATTTTCTCATGATTATCTGATATTACTTCTATTAAATTTTTCTGTACACTTTTACAAATATATAATACAGGCTGTAAGAAAATATGAAATCTCTTATGAGTTCTGTAAGTGGTTATCAGAATTAAAAAGATACATATTTTTGAAGTAGTGGTATAATGAAAAGAGTATAAGGTTTTAAGTGAGAGAAATTTGAGTTAGAATTTTTAATTTTAAGACTAGATGTCTATCTGAGACAGTGACCAAATTTTTTGACAAATACTCAGTTTTTTTAATCCCCAAGTTGGAATGCACTCATGCATCGCTATTCCATTAATTACTCTTAAAAAATGCCTAGAGACCAAGGCTTTGTTGTACCTACTGTTTTGTTGTCTCTCTTGCTCTGAAAAGAAAATAAGATGGAAATAATGACCTCCTTGGAAGCAGGCTAAGAAAGTGCCTATGTCTACCTAACCTGCAATGTCTAAGAAGACAGAGAACATACAAGATGAAGGTGACTGCTACGGTCAGAGATCACGCTCACAGAGCTCATTCCATGGAGGGAAATTTTATGTGATGGAAACAGTGCCTTCAGCATGCTGCCCCTCCACGCCACGTGTACTAGGTAGAGCTCTCTCTGAACCAGTGTTCTAGGAGTACAGAGTCTGCATGACAGCAGAATCCTCCAAGAGCATCACGAATTTAAAGTCAACACAGTTTTCAAGTAAAGAATGTCCACGTCCATCATTGTTCAGCTCAGTCAAGAAGAGGATTTAGAATCGTCTGGGAACTCTGCCTAGGCAGCTACCAGCTTATGAGTGTGAGTCTCACAGATGCCATTTAAAATTACCAGGTATCCTTCGATATGTTTACGAGTGCACAGTGTGGTTCCCCTAGTTAAGTGCTCCATCTCTATCAGGTTGATTCTCTGAGATTAAATGCAGGTTATGGCAGAATCTGCTGAATCTACTCGATCTACCCTGGCTTCTAACTCCTTAGGTTTTTCTTTTTCTTTTTTTTTTAAAGATTTTATTTATTTATTTGATAGAGAGAGAGCACAAGTAAACAGAGCGGCAGGCAGAGGGAGAGAGAGAAGCAGGCTTTCTGCTGAGCAGGGAGCCCGATGTGGGGCTCGATCCCAGGACCCCGGGATCATGACCTGAGCCGAAGGCAGCCGCCCAACCAACTGAGCCACCCAGGCGCCCCACTCCTTAGGTTTTTCATTCAGACCTTGTACCAAGCTCGTAGAGCAATTCCTTGTATTACAATATTTTCAGCGAAGAAGCTCATTTCCAGTTAGGTCATGCCTTTAGTATTCATTGCTTAAACTTACATGTAAATTAGAGATTTAAAAAGTCCCCGATTTAAAACAGTGATCTGGAGGATTGAATGCTTCTAAAATTCATCTATAAATCCTACACTTTATAGTTCCTCCTGGCAGGTAATGTAAAGCAGAAAAAAAAATATATATGTATATATATACATACATACATATATATATATATATAATTTTACATCGTGATAGTGCCTGTCATATTATTTCTCTAATTTAAAATGGCTTCATGTATGAGAGAAAGAAGAGTTAACATTTCATTTATGCCTTTTCTCAGATTGCAGAGTAGATACAGAAAAAACATCATGGTAGGAATATCCATGAGAAAAAGGCTGACTTATTTTTTGAAATCTTGCAGAAACCTTGAATGTTCCAGGGAAAAACAGGGAGCCAGAAAAAGACGATGAGGTTTTGAAAAAAAATCAATGAGTTGATTGATATAAACACAAATAGTGAAATATTCACTCCATTTCCACCTTGAAGTGGAGTGTGTTGGATCCGCTTCTCTGCCTAGCATTTTCTACCGCTGTCCACCTCTCCGCCCGCAGGCAGCCAAGCAGGCTGTACTGAGAGCAATGTGGCAGGACCCCTGGGGAGGAGATCGAGAACTTGAGGTGTAACCACCACAAAGTCAGTAAATAACTGTCAAAAGCTGTACACAGGAGATCCTTTTAATAAAGTGAGAGTTGGGGATTGTCGCTGATGGAAGTTTTTGCGTGTATCTCTGTGGCCTCCGGGTTCTGCGCTGGTGAATCAAAGGACATTCTGACTTTACCTAATGGCAGAGCTGTACATTCAGAGGAGACACAATCCGTTTAGAATAAACCCTGTGCACATTGCCCTGCCTGCATTTCAGCCTGCGGGCCGTCCCATCCTATGATGTGCGACCCACTTTATGTGAACCTTAATCAGACGTGTGCGGGGCGGGCACGGCCAGCCGGGTGGTGGAGACAGCCGCCGGGCCCTATCCCCCGGCCCTATCCCCTGGCCCCATCCCCCGGCCCTTGCCGGCCAGTGCAAGCGGGACAGCCGTCACTGTTACTTGCAACAGGCTCTCTGAGCAGAAGGTAACTGCTGCAAGGGGAGTAATCTCTGCTCTAACAGTTGCTTTGGCATAAGGAAATTCTTCTTGGGAAGCATTTCTTCTCTTTCAACTTAAAAATCGCTGCTGGCATCATGACTTTGAATTCAGGATATTCTCAACTTCTGCCACCGAACCGTGCCACACAACAATACAGAAGCATTTAATGGAGATCGCACTGAACTTTGTAAGGGTGATTTCATAAGCATATGCAGTTTTTAAAGAGGAGCCATAAAATGAAATTCTGGTTGTTCAGGACGGCCTCTGTCAAGGGTGGTGTGCACTGCTGAGCTTCTGATCAGTCTTCCGTAATAACAATGAAATTGCCTGGCTGTGACCCCCTACCGGAGCTATGCTTCCTGTTGTCGCTGATGTTCTGTCTGCGGAAGGTGGACGCGGTTCGTCTCAGGTGTGACATTAAATTAGGTGACAGTGCTGCTGTAGGAGCCGAGGTGGGGCGTCAGCCGGGGCTGCGGGACGGCCTGGGAGGGGGCTCAGGAAAGAACCTTTTCATTTTCTAAGCATGGAGCTCCAATCAGACGACTGTTGTGAATGCCCATGAAAATCATAATTTATAATTCTAGGCACCTCTGAGCTAAATCCTAGAAAAGATTTCTCTTCATTTTTTCTCTCCTCAAGCACTGTTGTAGTTACCAAGGGAGATTTGGGGATAAGAAGGTAGGTAAAACCAAAAAGTGAGAAAATCTGCATGTTCAGGTTGTCTTTACTAAAGCCCAAAGAGCCCTCGGAAAGAATAAATTTGGCTAACTTACGATCTGGAGACATGTCACTAGCAGACTGAAGTTTTAATTTTTCAATGGAATATTTGGGGTCATGTGAACAGAAGTTGGCAACTACAGTAGCACAAATAAAGTTAAGGACTCTTACAATGTTACGTTTTGTTGTATTTGATGTTATGACGTCCTTGAGAGGTCTGTTCCAACACCTGGAAGTGTAGGACACAGATAGGACTGTGCTGTCATCTGCTTTTTTTTTATAAAAGCAGTTTGTTCTACCTTACTGATCTTTACCAATTTTTAATTTTTCACTCTTTTCTTAGAATGGAAATCTTATAGGGCCATCAGCTTTTTGCCATTTGCATTCTCTTCCTTGGAGGTTGTACTCACTCTTGTCATTGCCCATGTGAGTGAGTCCCAGATCCACGCCTGGGCTTACTCGCTACCCCTCCAGGCCTGTCTTCCATCAAAGCCCTTCTGTGGACTCGTCACTCCACCTGCTGGTTTGCCCATCATTTTTAGGTCTCTGGGCGTCGTTCCCAATGTTCCTTCAATCTTCAGTGCTGTTTCATGGCTCCTGTGTTGTTAGAGATTCTACTCTCTTTTGGAGCATCCGTGTTCTAGAACCTATCACCAGGTTCAGGTGATATTCAAAGTATTTGTTAGTCGGTGTGGCATGGGTACCTGTCACTAGGCAGAGCTAACATGAGCCTGTGTGCCCCTGGGCAGCACTGGTGGATGTCAGCCCTGAGGATCACACTCTCTGACATTTATGTTTGTGAATCTGTCTCCCCTACTATACTTGTCATGCTGAAAATTCTCTGATGTCTAGGCCTTGCTCACACTTTAAATCCCAATCATGTTCAAAGTGCATGGGGGACTAAAATGTTCTTTGAATGTGAGTGAATAAAGCATCTTTTTTGTTTTTTGTTTCAGTGCTTTGTTTCCATTAATCTAGCCTTATTTCACAGTTATTGTTTGGATTCATATTCCTCTGGTGACTTATGTTGGCCCTTTCTGTCTATCATCTTTGTCTCTCCCTCTATTTCAGTAGCTTAGTGTTACAAATTTCAAGCTGTTATTCTAGATTAAAAGGATAATGTTGAATGATAATTATAGCATCTGACCAAATTAGCTACAAGATCTATGTTACAATCAAATTCTAGGGAAAAAAAAAACCTTTTATATCTCTATGTTAAGTAGCAAAAGCCAACGGTGGAACTCTAAAATACTTTAGAAACATTTTTCTCTCTTTAAAAAATTTTTACATCAACCCATTGACCAAGATTTTTATGGTAAGCTGTATACCCAGCTATGTATCTGTGTAATTACATTGTTTTATAGTTTGTATTTATCAGTATATGCCCAAAGACACTCTTTTTTTCAAGTGTCCTACTGAAATCGAGACATGGTATGCCTATAATACCATATGTTCAAATCCTGAACCTACAAGCTTAGTTGTCATAGAAATAGTAAAAACAGGACTCAGAGATAATGAGGCTTGGGAAGACCTTTCCTCCATGGGGGGCCAGGGTCTCTCATTATTTGAATCTAGAGTGTATTAACTGTGGGCCCTTTAGATAGAAGACAAGTGGGTTCGGTTGTCACCGTGGTGGACATTTGAGAATGTCACTTGCCCAAGCAGAAAACACGTAACAACAGGTAAGTTAGCAACTGAGAAGACAAACACAAGGAGTCAGTGAGCAGGGCTAACTGCGCACAGAGCAGGAAAAGCAGGAGCACGAAGAAATGCAGCTCGTGGTGAGGGAGAACATTTATTTATAACTAGATCATGTGAACAGTCATCTCCATGGCATTTCACTCCAGTCCAGACACATGCCATGCTTCTCCATGACCTAACCTTTCTTTAATAGACAGTGATTATCCACCAGCCATTTTGGCTGTGACTGAACATGTGCACAGCCTTTCTGAAATGGCTTCTCCATTAGAATCAGAAAGCACTTCCAATTCTTAGATGTGTTTTCACCCAGACAGTCGAAATTATGCCTGTAGAGCAAGTTCAGCTCTGGGCCTCCTGACCCATTCTTGCCTTCCGGGGCACCGCGCCATTTTTTTCTGCGCCTTTTGTGGGAGTTACAGAATGCAGAAGCCAACCTTGTGTCCTAAGTTCTAATGTGTGGCACAGAGTTTTCAGTGAGGTCTGCTTTATTTGGTTTTATTCCCAATACTGAAAAAGAACCTTAAACATGGCCCTCAAAAACGTGCCTTAACCTTTGGAAAACATGTCTAGAAGCAGAGGAAATGAAGGCATCTGCTGGATTCCCTTGAGCAGTGACAGAAGCCTGAACTGTGAAGACTCTGACAGCTCTTCCTGGTTACCATGGTGAGGGAAGGCCTTCTTGTGTATAGGCCATTAATGGGATGTTTATGCTCCTCAAGGTTTTAAATTAGTTGTTTGGGACACATCTCCTTCCTCCTACATAATGTGAATGTGTTGAACCAGTGCATAAACCTTACGTAAGGACCGGTGGGCTGGTTCCTTAAGACAAGCCAGGATTCTCCTTCCACTTATCTAAATTCTGTGTGTAGAGTAAATGTGCGATGTATCATTATTCCATCTCAAGTACGTGTTTGCAAGCACCTCCAACCATTTCCAATATTTCCTTGTAAAATAATATGTATCCTGTGGCCTGCCTTGCAATACAAAACTGTGGAATTAATGCTGCCCGACGGTGGAAGCCTCGCATGTGATGAATGGGGCGCTTAGAGTTGATGTACCTTGTACCTTCATTTCAAAGCTATGCTTTTGTACCATAAAACACATTTACTATGCAAAATCGGTTTTTACCTCCTGATTTTTCATTGCTCTTTGGATGGCCTATGAACATTAAACAGTTCCTAGCTTTCTTTTTTCTTGGCTGCTGCTAATTATTTCGCTCTCTCTCCCTGAAGTCGACGATAACGTCTTCTGAGCAAGTGGTCCCTCTATGATATCCCCTTTGTATGAGTACATGAAAATCATCTCCACCGGATCCCACACTAATTTCTTTTCCTTTATTCTTATCATGTATTAAACAAAAATATAATGAGGGGATATTAATAATAAAGGCAGTATTGAAATGAGCAGAACCAAATTTGCTACAATTATAGTGTTCTCACACAATTTCATTTTTTTCCTGTTTTCCCATTAAAGCATGTATCATTATTCGTGGGAGAAAAAAAAAACAAACCAAAGATAAAACTTACATGGAATTTACAGGTATCTGTTTTAGTCTCTGGATACCAAACTAGGATTACTTAACACATGATGATCTTCTCAATTGGTGAGAAAAATACCTAAAATCCATACCTCCTGGGAGTGCCTGGGCGGTTGGCTAAGAGGAGTGTAGTAAAGAGTTTTGGCTTCAGTAGAAGCTATTTGCTGGTGATTAAAGAACATTCAGCTGTAAAACCTTATCCTAATTTATGGTCCTTAACAACTAATGATCTATTCTGTAATCAAGGATAAACTTCTCTTATAGGAGTAATACCTTATAGTTCAGAGTCTTGTTAACCATGAACCTGGTGCATTGTGTTGGGAAGAAAAGCCAAGAGAGAAAGTAAACTCTGTTAAGTGCTGAGCCACTAATTATCCCTGATAACTTTTCTCATTTTTCCTATCACTCTATAACTTCTGGTTCCTAGCAGCCAAGGTTAAGAATGATGTTTCCTATACTTATACCAAAGAAGGTACTCATGTTCCCGTGCTGGGGAGCCACCGTACCAGCTCTGGACTCCTTTCACCCAGACTATTAGGTGAGGGAGGAAAACGAGATTCAATCACATTTCAGCCACTGTTATTTCAATTCTCTATTATCGCAGCCATATCTAATCTTAACCAACAGAGAAAGTTACAAAAAAAAAATTCGAGTGAAAATAACTAGCAAAAATAACTAGCAGAAACATAATGAAATAGAGAATCAGACTATAAGGGTTGATGTTCAGGAAAAAAAATACATTTGGTGAAAGAAAAGCAAGGTGTGTTTTTCCTTTTTTTAATTGAAGTATAGTTGATACACAATGTTTCATTAGTTTCAGGCGTACAACATAGTGATTCAACAACTCTGTACGTGCTCACAAGTATAGCTTACCATGTGTCCTCGTACAACCCTATTATAATACCACTGACTATATTCCCTAAGCAAGGTGTGTTTTGCAACTGTGTTTCCACACTGCCAGAGGCATGAACTGGTGGAAAGTAGGTGCTTGAATAATGTTTGCTTAAGCTCATGTTAAGATAAACCCGTGGGTGAATTAAGAAGATCTTAGCAGTCCCACATAGTGGAAATATGTAGGGATCGAAAGGTCATCTTGCTCCCATAGTTTTATAGGAATACTGCTCCTGATCTCAGGAAAGAAACAAAGCTTTGTAGGGGATGTTATTCAGTGCTATTCAGACAACCTAACTCCCCAAATTAAACATTATAATAATAACAGCAGCAGCAGCCCCAACAACAAGCAATAACGTAAGTTAACCCAACAAATCAGGAAGAGTAGAGAGTGCATTTTTTTCCCTGGAGAAATTGAGTAAAACCTTTCCTTGTGGAATAGAAAGTGTGGAATGATTGTTAATCTTGATAATCTGCTCAAAGGAAACTAGTCTTCAGAGACTAATATTTCAAACTAAGGGAAAACAGGCTGCCAGAAACAAGGGCAAAGGAAATCCCTCAACATGATAGTCAATTTGGAACACAATTTATGTAAAATATCTTCACATGGGCATGCTTTTGCGTTACAGTGAATGAATTTTAATTGGAGATGGTGCAATTAATTATAATCAATAAACTCAATGATGCATTATCTACTAAGATATCAAAGAAATAATTCACTTTAACAAATATTTATTGAACACTCTGCTAAGATTTATGAAAGATGCAAATAAAGCAACATATTGTCTCTGCTCTTAAGCGACTTAATCTCTGAAGAAAATGCCTTGCTGTACTTGCAAATGCAGTTTCCGGAGGAAAGAGAAGTGGAACTAGACAGGAAAGCTAGTTATCACTGTTTCTGTAGGAATTTAGGATCTCCTCTAAAATGGAGAAATACTCAATTATGTTGGGTATTGTTTGGGTAAGTGTGAACTCTAGGAATCATTGATGCTTTGCTAATAATGATAATGCAGGTGTTATGACTTTTTCAGTAGCCTGAGACAAAAATTAACTCAAACTTTCCTAAGCAAAAAAGAATATGAGCATAATGGTTGCTGAAAATTAAATGCCTGCATTGTTTTCATAGCTTGCAAGCAAACCAAGATTCTTTTCTTTTCCTTCCTTCTTTCTTTTTTTTTCCTGACTACAAAACTTCCAGGGATAAATCTATCTGTTTTGCTTTGCTTCATGTGTGCAACTCTAATTGAAGGCAGGTAGAATACTCTTGTTTTTCTCTCCCCTGGGCAGGGTTGGTCCCAACCAAACTCAGCATGCTGGGCAGTATTTTTTCCAAGTGAGAGAAATATGATTTCCCAAATGAAATAGTTCTAGATGGACACGTCCGTGCCTTCTTAAGTTCCCCCAAAGTGTGGTTGACTACTCAGGAAAAAGAAATGAAAGGCTAGGCAATTTCTTAGTAAGTAGAAGATGGGATGAACAGAAAGCAAAGATAATATTTTAATCTCTTCTTACGTATCAAAGGTTGTAACACTGAAGAGAGAGGACAATATGAAAACTGAATATCTGATTACAGAGATGATTTTAAGGAATAGGATTTAAAAAAAATATTTATAGTATTTGTGTGGCTTAGGGCAGTAATTCCTAAAATGTTTTTCCCACGCAATGTTATATGATAAAAGGATTCCATTGGCTGACATATATTGCAGACATTGCATATTATATTCTTGTATCCAAACTTTTTAGTACATATTACTATACCAAAGACTGAAGTGTTGTAGAGTAAATAAGCCCATTTTACTTTGTTTAAAAACAACGTTTATTCTATTTGGGGATTTTTATTTTTATTTTTTTAAAGATTCCACTTATTTATTTGACAGAGAGAGAGAGATCACAAGTAGGCAGAGAGGCAGGCAGAGCGAGAGGGGGAAGCAGGCTCCCCGCCGAGCAGAGAGCTCGATGCGGGGCTCGATCCCAGGACCCCGAGATCATGACCTGAGCCGAAAGCAGAGGCCCCAACCCACTGAGCCACCCAGGCGCCCCAACTATTTGGGGATTTTTAAACTACACATAAACTACAAACATTCCAAATACTGATTTAGGAATGAAGAGGTACAGTCCCTATCAAGAGAACTTGAAATGGAATTTGAACAGGAATGAGAAGAGGTTAAAATTTCTTTATGAAACCATGAAGTACAGAGGGTATCATTTAGAAAATTATCACGAAGGGGCAATGAGGAGTTTAAGGGCCCACTTTATCTGGAAACTGTCAGAGGTTTATACGCTAATGAATAGGATATGAGTAACAATTAACCATAGAGATGTATATATGATCCTAAGCATCTATTAAACATGGGATTTCTGTATGATTATTGAAGAAAAGATGACCATCCTGAATCATGTTGGAGCAATTAAACATTAGTCACTTCAAATTAATCTTATTTCCTCTATAGATCAGTAGACTTCCATGCACATTATATGTGTCTGGATTTTAATAAGGTGTATGTTTTGGATTGAATTGTGCTCTCCCCTGCAAAGAGGTGTGTGTGTGTGTGTGTGTGTGTGTTTTAAAGATTTTATTTATTTATCTGACAGAGAAAGAGAGCACAGGCAGGGGGAGTAGCAGACAGAGGGAAAGGGAGAAGCAAGCTCCTTGCTGAGCAGGGTACCCAATGTGTGGCTCGATCCCTGGACCCTGGGATCATGACCTGAGCCGAAGGCAGACACTTAACCAACTGAGCCACCCAGGTGCTCTGCAAAGAGATAAGTTGAAGTTCTAACCTGTGTACCTTAGCAGGTGACCTTCTTTGGAAATAGAGCCTTTCCAGAGATAATCCAGTTAAAATGAGATCATTAGGATCCACCCTAATCCAATATTTTTGGTGTCCTTATAGAAAGGGGGATATGTGGACACAGAGACTGACACACTCTCAGAGAAGTTGAGGTGAAGACAGGCAGGGAGAAGATGGTCATGTGACCATAACATGGCGTCTACAAGCCGAGGAAGGCCATGCATTGCCTGTCAACAGCAGATGCTATCAGAGGCAAGGAATGATTCTCCTCTGGAGCTGTCAGGTGCAGAGCCTTCCTGACACCTTCATTTTGGACTTTGGACCTCCAGAATTGTGAGGCAATGTGTTTATGTTGTTTCCAGCCACCCGAATTTTTTTACTTTGTTACAGCAGCCCTAGGGAACTGACATAGCTTACGGCAAGGTCGTGATGTCAGAGTCTTCAATCCCCTCATGAGATGGCAGTCTTCCCTTCCACTAGATATGGATGACAACTAGCACTCCCACGACACCTCAGGAGTCACTAGTACCTAACCAGCACCCAGCCAGCACCACTTGGTTCCTGGGGCCACACTTTAACCAACGCATGTGTCCTGATTGCCTTTGGCCTGTCCAGTTTGACACAACAAGAGTGCATATATCCTTCACAAATGATCTCATCCTCTTTTGCTTAGGTATTACGTTAAGAATCCTCAAAAAGCACTTAATGTGCTAGAAAGTCATACAAAACAAATGATGTTAAATTTAATAGGGATTAATATGAAAAACTATATCCGCATTCCAAAGGTAAATTCTGGAACTCACATCTCAAATGTTATTTCACGTTCTTGGATTTATCCTGGGAAATCCCAACTGTCCTTGAAGTCACTCAGCTTTCGGCTTTGTGTCTGGTGGATAGGACGACTCACTCCTGCTGGCAGATTGGGCTCGATGGAGAAATCCACGGCAGCAGTAATTCTGCTGTGTTACTCTGTGTGTCCTTCTTTTCTCCAGAACGCACACACAGACCCTTTCTTTTCATGCGCTGCATTTGGGATCAGAATGGGCCCCTTGTGTACATTTGTGAAATGTTGAACTAAAATCCTTTTAGTTAAGATGGAGAAGTTTTGGCAGCATAGACAATTTTGTTAGATAGGTTTCAAGGAATTTGAAGAAATCTATCTGAAAAATAATGGGGCACTTAATGAAAAAGGACTGAGGATAGTTATTACAATGGGATAAGTAGAAGAACAGAGATTCAGAACTTCGATGTGCCATGTTTGTATTGTTTTGCTGTCCCTCAGGCCCACTGTTGATGGCAGCCTTGTCAGCTTTTAGATCTTCTTAACTAGTGCTCCCATATGTAAGCAGCATATGCTAACGGCTTTCTTCCATTCTTGTTCAATTCTCCTTTGGTGAGTGCAATAGAATATTGTTTACAGGAAGCATCTTAATTATTAACAACAAATGGTACTATTCTACTTGCCAAAAAGAGGACTTTGTTTTGCTATTAACAATAGCCCTTCATGTTTTTGAGATTTATTTATTGAACATCTGATAAATGCAAAACACTAGAGATACAAATATATGTTTAATCCACTTGAGGATATTACCATTTAGAATGGGAAATATTACATATATTACTTAAAAACAATACAAGGTAGTATGTAAAATACATATCATGGTTGGTACAGACAGTAAGTGCTATGATATTCTAATAAGCAACAATTGTTGCATATAGCTGGGGAATATGTTCTCAACTGGATCTGGAAAAAAAGGATCACAGTTTTTATATAAGTG